>JBBPDB010000028.1:6940688-6967306 GCA_037974465.1 Brachypetersius altus | reverse complement strand
CGCAGGGCGGGTGCCTTAACCACTATGCCACCCAACTGCCCTGTGTGTGTGTGTGTGTGTGTGTGTGTGTGTGTGTGTGTGTGTGTGTGTGTGTGTGTGTGTGTGTCAGTCTGTCTGTGTGTCTGTGTGTGTGTGTGTCTGTCTGTCTGTGTGTTAGTTGTTTTACTTAATTAACGATTACACTACCCGTCAAAAGTTATTGCACGTGACAGCTTTTCACCACATATCCACTTATTCAGTAAACTGCAGATTTTTTTAAGCTTATTGTTCAATAAAAAAGTATAAATGTAAATATGACAAATTGTAATATTTTTGTAAAATTTTGTAAAATGAACACTGCATGTCTGACATCCTGTTATCAGTTTGTGTTGTGATGCAGAGTCAAATTCTAGCCTGTCTGTTACGTTGCACTGCCTGTTAACAGCTTCATACCATTAACTATCATTTACTAGCTTAAATATCCAACAGTTATAATCATATTAGGCATTTTATAGATCAGAAGTGCTTAATAAATTATGTTTTCTGTCTAATAAAAGCACTCAGGTGATGAACATACTGTACATTTGTTTCTTACCAAAGAATCCTGAGTGCATTTAAAGTAAATGATAAGTGAATGACATGCAAATGTAGGAAATATCAGTGTGTGCAAAAACTTTTGACTGGTAGTGTCTGCTCTATACAAATTCAGCTTCCTCTGTGTTTTATTATTGTACTTGAACAGAAAACAGATTTTGGTTTCCTGGCGCTGTAATTGTTAACAGTTTACAGCAATAGACAATGTATTCCTACTGCACTGCTTTGCTAATGATGGATGACTCCAGAAAGCGCACCCTCGTAAAAAAGAAACAAGTTATGTCTTAAAAAATGTAAGATCGTTTTTAATTTTACTGTATAAGTCTGGTTTTGCCTCACACCAGGTGAGGAAGGCCACCCGTCGGTTCAGGTACCAGCTCTGGACGTTGGCCTTTCACTCCCGAAGCAAGGCTTTAATTAAAACTCCATGATGATCGGAATCTTGGGCTCTAATAGGTGGCAGCATGCTGAGGTGAGTGAATAGTGAAAGGTCTTATGGAAAACTGTAAATGCTTAGACCAAAATAGCGGTGTTCTTTTCACAGTCTTTCTCACACAGTTAGTGTTCAGCTCCCAGAGCCATGAATGTCCAGGGGGCAGAAAAATTGACCGTTCAGGATATATCAAAACTTAAAACTGGTACAAAAAAATTTGGAGATGTGTTTTCTCACAACACCAGTGTGAATGTTTCTAATTCTCTATTGATTCCAGACTGTATCTAGAGCAGTGAGGCCATTTATACTCGACATAGTTAAAACGTCTTGAAATCTGATACAAAACGTTACATAAATTCTCCACAGGCTTTTTTTCGGAAGTCTCCGATTTTGTCAGTGTGGAACATGAAGTTTCTGGCAAACAAAAGAGAGTAGGGCTTTCAGTCAGAAAACACTCAAATCCCTCAAACACACACTGACCACTGAACCCGGGCCAAAAGAAACGCAGGAGACTTGACAGGAGTCATTTTCTCACACTATCAAATTCAGAAACTATTTTTGGAAAACATCTCATTTAGAAATGATTAAACCAGAAATAAAACAGGTTTATGTTGTTGTCACAGTTTTTATGTTTGTGGGAGGTCATGATGTATCATTAATGTATTATTTTAAAACTTTAATGTTATAGCAAAAGATTATTCTAATCATAGCAAAAGCCTTTTCTTATATTTGTGACTTTGAAGGTTGTGTTGTTTGTTGGTGTTTGTTTTGTTTTGTTAAGCCAGAAATTAATTGAATGCCACACACCCTAATCATACTAATGCCTGCCAATGGCAGTGAGCAACACTGATGTAGGCACTGATGCAGGCTCTCTCTCAGTTGGAAAATAATGCCCCTTAACTTTATACTCTGTTTCGGGCTACAAGGCAACCCACTCTTCAAATGACACACCCAGGGACTCTCTGGATTTCTTATTAGAGCAAACTGTTTACACCTTTTGGTTGTTTTGATGCTTATTAGATACACTATATGGACCAAAGGACTGGGACACTGCTGTTTTTCAGGGTTTGGGCTAGGCCCCATATTTCCAGTCAGGACTAAATATTAATGCTTCAGCATAACAACACAATGGACAACGTCGTGCTTCCAACTTTGGGGAAGAACTTTTTCTATTCCAGCATGACTGTGCCCCAGTGCATAAAGCAAGCTCCATAAAGGCATGACTGATTGAGTTTCAGTGTGGAAGAACTATACTGGTCCACACAGAGCCCTGACCTCAACTACATCCAACACCTTTGGGATGAACTGGAACAGAGATTGTGAGCCAGGACTTCTCGTCCAACATCAGCGCCTGACCTCATAAATGCTCAAAAGAATGAATGGGCACAAATTCCCACAGAAACTCCAAAATCTCGTAGAAAACCTTCCAAGAAGAGTGGACCAACTCTATATTAAAGTCTGTGTATTTTAATACAGCCCAATGTCTCCTTTCAGCAGTGCCGCAGTGTATAAAGTAGGATATCTGGTGGTCAAAATGTGACAAAATAATCTATAATCACTTGCCCTGTTGCCTTTTATAGCTGTGTACATGTGTTTACTGATGTAGAAATGTGCAATGTGGGATCTAGTCTAGGGACAGGACTGACTTTGTGCAAATGCCAAGCAAGTTCCATTTTCACTGTGGTGAACCATGACAGTCATAGCTAGAACCTTAATTTAAGGCTGTAACCCAGCCAAAAAGTGGTCTGCTAGCATCCAACGGTGTTAGCGCTAATGTGGTTGTTTAGGAACATTCTTAGGCTCTAGATTAAACACAGACATTTGAAATGTATAAAAGACATTCCATGTTTCACTAGAAGCTTGTAAGAGAAATATAGTTCACCTTTAGTACTGTTTTGCTGGTATAGAGCTTCCACTTATTCTCAAGCAGTCAAGTAGATGTCATTTCAACCATCTACACAGAGAAACAAAACTGCTGCACCAAAACCTTGATGCAACATAAAATTACAGACTATGTAATTGTGGACCGGAATAAACAGTGCAAAAAGAAAGACTCTAAAACACAACAGCGTGCAAAAGCAATACATAATAATACAATGCAGTACAATACAATAATACAGGACAGCATACAGTGCAGCCAATTAACTAGTGTGAATGAATACAGTTTTACAAAAGATATTATATTCTGGCTGGCAAGCAATTAAATGCACAGCAGAATCAACGTAATTGTCTATTAATAAAGGGAAAGGTACATTATGAGTTGTTTACGATGGGGATTCTTGCATATGGGGAGTACAGTTCTCATTTAATTCTGATTTAAAAGTCTGATGGCCTATGGGAAGAAATTGTTTCTCATTCTAGCAGTGAATGGCTGTATGTTACGGAACCTTTTGGGAGACAGCAAGAGGAAGAAGATAGTGTGGGAGGGGTGCCTGGGATCATAAACAATGCTGGTAGCTTGTCAGGGGAGAAGGAATGTGGTACAGTTCCCAATAATGGCATGATGCAGCTACTCAGGAAGTTCCCTATAGTCTCTCTGTTGAACATGGTTAAAAAAACGTGGAGTTGGGAGAGGAGCTCTTCTCAGTCCCTTCAGGAAGTAGAGATGCTGCTGGCCTTTCTTGGCAGTGGAGCTAGTTTTGAGGGTCTATGTAAGGTTCTCTGTGATATGAACAAGCTCCATGGCAAAAAGTGATCATTGGGTGTGCTCTTCAAGTCAGCCACCATCTCTTTTGTTTTGTCCACTTTAAGAGACAGGTTGTTGGTTCTTCACCAGTCTGTTGTACCTCCTTTCTTTACTCTGCTGTCATTCCCTCAAACCCACCATGTTTTATATTTTTTGAACCGTGCCTTGCCTTACAAGTCATGGGTCAGCAGCGTGAACAGCAGTAGACCGAGCACTCACCCCTGTGGGGCTCCTGTGCACTGAAGATGTTGTTCCTGATTCTGATTGACTCCCGGTCAGGAAATCCCAGATCCAGTTGCAGAGGGAATTATTCAGGCCCAGCAGACAGTGGTATTTGGGTCTCAGCTTTCCTACCAGATGTTGACAGATGATGTTGTTGAGTACTGAGGCTTATAAACAGTATTCTCGCATAAGTGTCCTTTTGGCGGATGAGGGCCAAGTGAAAGGTGATTGTGATGGCATCATCTGCTGAACAGTTCTTACTGTGCCTTAAACAGTGCAGAGAGCTCATCTGGAAGGTAGTCCAGACAGTCACAGGAAGGTAGCCTGTACACAGGGATTAGCATAACAGAAATATGATCTGAGAAGTGGGGGTGGGGTTCACCCCTGTAAACTCCACCAGCGATGAGCAGTATCTAGAGACTAGCACAGTGTTCATACATCATTCACTGTAAATGTAAACATGCAATCCCCCACCTTGAGTTTTACCAGACAGAGCCATTGCTGAATGGCCATGTCTCCCCTCACACAAAACTCAGGCTAGGTAGTGTGTCGAAGTCAGATGGAGTCCAGTTTATTGTCCAGGGAACAGACATTGGAAACTAGGGTGAACAGGAGGCCCAGCTGGCTATAGTTAGCTTTCAGCCTAACACAGACCCCCACCTATTTTCCAGACATACGGTGTCCTCTACCCCGGCCATCAGATGCAGAAGTCTGGAAGACTGGTCCCCATGGCTGGCCAAGAACTCCGAGCTCTTCCAGCAGCCCTGGTAGGTTCTGATGTTGATAGACCTGAGCACCAGTTGTTATGATGCTCATGTGTAAGAATTTGATTTTGAAAGTCAGACTACAACTCTAGCGTATTAGAAACAGAGTGGCTGCTGTGTGTTAATGCACAGACTCAAACCTGGTTAGATTAAAGCAAAGTGGCCCCTTCTAGTTGTATATGAACACGCCACAGCACCAACAGAGGGAGCATCGTGTACTTCTTTCAAGGGTGCCTCAGTGGTACCACTAGCAGTGCTGTGATTCAGACTGTGATTCGTATTCACAGTCAGTGACATATTTAGGACTTCCATAAAGCCAACAGTGACATTTTCCTTTCACAAAATCAGTTCCTTTGGTTGGAAATTGGCATGTGGTTAATTCAATGGCCACATAATAATTATGTTGGTAGTTAATCTAATCTTCAGTCCAGCTCTTGAAGTCCTAGCTACAGAGATTTCATAGATTTCACTCAGCCTTTCCATACTTTATCCCTTTTTAGTACTGCAATACTTTGCACGTAGCTCTGATACTACTAAACAAATATTTATACATGTATTTTGGTGTAAATGTACTTTTTTATTGCCAGAAATCATTCTTGGAATGAATATCACTGAATATCACCTATATTCCCAGCTGTTTATATGCTGAAGTTAGTGGCGCCCTCTTAGCAATTTCTTTTGCCCCCTTGTCTACCTGTCTCCACCAAAGGGTCTGATTTCTATAATGGACACCACAGAAAGCAGCACAAAAGTCATTATTTAACTCCATGCATCCCACTCAGGCATGATACAATATAATAACAGTCATTGTATTTAGTAAAATAATGCTCATTTCAGTAGGTATGGCACCGCTACATAGGTAAAATGCTCATGCAGTGGAGACATGCAGCCCATAAACTGCACCCTGGGTGACTGGAACAAAGGCTCCATTAGCTCTTGCTCAGAGTAATGCGAATAGGTCGCCTGTGATGGAAGCCTTAATGGATTGAACACACACAGACATGCACGTGCACACACATACACTTACATCCATGCAAGAGATAGGGACATGCTGATCCATTCAGGTCACAAATAAAGCTGACCCGCAGAGTGCAGGGTTAATAGAACCTGTCCCTTTTCTTTCCTGTGTGCCGCTGTTTCGGTTTATCCTGACTGCAGCACAGCTCTGCAGCCTTGTTTAGCCAAGAGACTTCACCACTTGTGCTACACAACATGCAAAACATGGTTTTACATGTACAAAGAAATTTGATTACAATCAATGTGCCATATTCTGTTTTAGCTACTGTTGAGAGAATTGATAATCTTTACAGAACAAGCTCAACCTGATAACAAGCTCATTAACACTAAACTGATGGACAAGCAAGCACTATACTGAGCATACCTGACATGCAGCAGCACAACACTTGCAAATTGCACGGCCAAGCCGTTGTTGTACACATTAATAAACAGAGTTCATGGAGTATTTATTGCTTTATTACTATCAGTGCACTGTGATCATAGGAACCACAACTTATGCTGTTGTACACCGAACATAATCATTCTGTCGAATGAGTGAAAGTCAAACAAGTGACATCCGCATCCAGGCTAACACCATCCGACTAACAAGACTTTTAGCTGCTCTGGTGTCACACTGCAGCCAGGAGCGAATACAAGAACAATTTGCAATACAAAGTGACAGACTGTTGAATTTTAGTGTGGAAAAAGCAAAAAATAACACAGCAAAAGTAAACCTGTTTAAAAACTTCCCTGGTGAAGGATTCATTAATTCAGTCGTTTTCTAAGCCACTTATCCTTATCCCATTTTCGAAGCCACTTAGCAGTCTAGCGCTCATAGGGCTAAAGGCGGAGGAACACCCTGGACTGGTCACCAGTCCTTTGCAGGCCAGACAGAAAAGCAAACTCACTCACAACTGGGGCAATTTACCATCTCCAGTATACCTGACATGCAAATGTTTGGACTGTGGGAGGAACACAGAGAAGAACACAGCACCTGGCGGAAACCCTCGCAGAGATGGGGAGAACATGCGAACTCCATATAGAAAGGACCCTCAGCCACCTTGGAATCAAACCCAGGACCTTCTTGAAGCTACAAGGAGAAACTGCAGTTTTAGGCAGAATACATAGATTTGCAGTAATCATATTTATTTTGAATGAGTGTGAAAGGTCACACTGTTGTAGTCTCTCCTTTATTGTCACTCAGGTGTTTGATTTTGTTGATATAGCTTGAAGGAACATTAATGTGCTTTCTGATAAGTGTCAGCAAATAAGGATGTCTAGGAAAATAGTGTAAGTGTCATATTGCAAGTTGGCCAGTGTAAGGTGATGCACCTATAGGAGGTATTTGTGATATTTATTTGAGCTTTTTGGTGGGAAAGGGGATGTTGGGCGTGGCATCTGAAATATTCTTAGGCAGAAACAGTTCCAGAGGAACTCAGCATTGCTTCAGAAGACTCAGTTCCAAAAGACACCATGGTACAGGAGGGGGAAGTCCAGGAAGTGCCAAGTCCAGCCACTGTGCTCTACCTTGTCTTCTGAAGTGGGAGAGAGACTGACAACTATACTTTTTTGCAAAACGGATGCTAGATTCCCCTTCAGGCCATGTTTAAATAGTGAGAGGAAATGCAGAACAGGTGCTGATAATCAAGTAAGTGGGAGAAATCAAAACGAGAGTAGTATCGGAGGAGGGGGAAGCGGTGACCCGAATGGCTGGGAGCGTGGCATGCAAGACACGACCGTAACAGAAAATGTCTTAGGATGGTGTTATAGTTGCATACATGTGCTCAAGAGGGCACGCCCTTATCCGGAGTTCATCTGAAGTGGAGATTGTGCACATCCTGCTAAAATACCACAAGATGCAATAGCAACTTAAAGGAGGGCTATACCATGGTAATCGCTTCTACCATCTGTTTCTCTGTTAGAGCAGAGGGGCACACGTGGTTAACAGTAAGCATATAGATGCTCTTAGAGCTGTTTTTCAACCTTGGCCCTAGAGGCACACTGCCTTGCACATATGAGTGTTTTCCCTGTGGTTAGGTAGTAGATAGAAAGATAGACTAATAGATAGATCGACAGACAGATATGGAAAGCTACAAACAGACACACAGGGCAGATAATAAAACATGACAAGACAGAGCTATCCTCAACACCTCAGTAGGAGGTTGTTAATAAGCTAATTAGTTGGTTTGGGTGTGTTGGTAGTAGTGAAGCACTGAAATGTGTTGGGCAATGTGCCTCCAGGACAAGGGTTGGGAAACAAAGCCTTAAAGAAATGGTTTGGTTCTTCTTCTACTCAAACACACACACAAATCCTATGCTGGACACAATGGCCTTCCAGGACCAGGGCAGAATCGTGCTGTTTTGTAACTTGCTGTAGTAGCTAGTGGTGGAGAATATGATGTTAGTGAGTGTGTATGATAAGCGCTTTACTCTCACTCTACACACTTGGCTAAAGTGCCCTTGAACAATGCATCTAACCCCCAGCTGCTCCCTGGGCACTGCGACTATATGGTTGACCACCGCGCCGACTGTTTGCACTCACTGCCTACTGGTGTGTGCGCTAATAGCTCACTACTCTAGTGTGTGTGTGTGTGTGTGTGTGTGTGTGTGTGAGTTCGTGCTTTAGAAAGGTTAAATACAGAGACTTGATTTTCCCCTTGGATTTAATCAAGTATCTTAAAAAGAAGAAATCATACATTTCATGGAAACCGACATAAACCTGCATTGGGATTTCTGAAACTTATTGCAACAAGTGTTTATTATCATTGCACTTGCTGAGACGAAACAGCATCAAACGCGACAAAAGCAACGGACCAATGGTGGAGTAAACCTTTATAAATGTTTCTGGAGGTTTATTTTCATTTGACAAGGTATCATGTAGCCTTACGAACACTTACCCTTCAGTAATATAGCGCAATACTGCTTTATATAATGCCTGTGTAAACAATCTCAACAGGAATCATGTTCAGGGAATTGTATTACTGTTCGAAGTTCTTATACCCAAAAAGAGACTGCTTGAGATAATATGAAGATAGAGAAAGAATAGACCACACAGATACAGGCAGTGTTTGACCAGGGTCTCCCAATGGGGCCAGGCCTTGCAGTAATTTAATAAAGGTTGATTTTTAATAAGGGCTTTTAAGGGAACATCACTCTACGTGGATCTATATGGACATGCTGATTGGGGGAGGAAAGGGGGATGAACCGAAAGAATGATTAATGGTATTGAGGGGCAAAAGCTGGTCTTTCTCGTAACAATCTTTAACAGTCCTTCCAGACACTACCGATGCCGGTGAGCAGGGCTGTTGAGAAAGTGTTGGTCAAGGTTGTTAAACAAATGATTAATGGTATGGAGGGAAAATGCTCATGTTTCTCGTAAAGCCCCTTTCACATATAGACACATGTTCTTATCCACCATCCCCCAAACACAATATGCTGATGAACATGAAGAGTGGTAAAGAAAGTGGTTATAAAGCGCGTGTGTGTGTTCAGATGATAAGAGCTGCAAGTCTTTTAGATGTATTGATTCGTTTCTCCATCTGTCTATATTAGTCCCACACTTTATAAAAAGACTCAAAAGCGGAGCTGGGAGCAGGTCGGTGAGTTGCTAGTAACAATTTCAAGTCAAGTCCCAACGGTGCAGGAATTCTCAAGTTGAATGCATCCTTCAGCAAATTGAAAGTCATTTTTTCACTGAACACCAAAACATTGGTAATGGTGGTTTGGTGAATTGGTAATATAAGCTATATATGCACTGGGGTAAATTATCATAAGGTTTTTTTTTTCAAAGTTGGTTACCAGTTAATATAGCTGTGCCTTGAAACTATTTGCATGCACGCATCCTAGTCAGTCACGTCAGATGAATAATGAGTCATGAACGACAACAATAAATGAATGAACTAGCCGCACAAACCTTCATCTTAAAGTAGCTCTGAACTCCTCTGATCATGGAAGTTGGAAAAGATGGATTACGTGAAGAAGGTGGAAAATGTCAAATTCTTTAATACTCCTGCAGCGTTAGCCACTGCTGCAGCACTGCCTATGAATATAATGTGATATCATTCATCATTCATGCATGCTCAGAAAAAAAACCAAACAATCTGACTGCTCTCATTAAGATTGCATAGCCATAAACCAGATATCTTCCCAATCTGGTAGGGCCATGCACAGACATTTTAGGGGCTAGTAGCACATCTTTTACTTTTATTTGTTTTTGACCAACAGTAGGATGTGATGTCTGTTTGGGTAAGACTCAATTGAACCCTACCAACCAAGGGTGTGGCTTATTTTAGACTATTATTATAATGGTTTCAGTTTAACAAGAGGTGCTTATTGTCTAGTCAGCCTAGCTCATTTAAACACAATGCAGCACTGTGTAGTACAACAGTTCCACAAGTTAATATGCATTCTGTAATTGTGCATGTGATATATATTATCATTAGACTGGCTGCCTATTGAGAAGAAATGTTATGATTGTAGAAATGGATCCAAATGATAATTAACTACTTATGCTAAGCAGTATTGACCAACTAGCTTTCAGGATGATAAAAAACCCAGATCTGCATCGATGTGGAGTATAGAAAATGGTTGTATAATTTAATTGTATGCTCCAATATAACATTGTTCAAGGGTCTGAATTATATTCGTGCATCACCTCCCACCAAAGGCTCAGGCTCTGATGATGAAAGGCTCGTGTCAAACAAGCACAAATGCTCATTTGTCATGAATGATAGTACAGTTATGGGAAATGGGACTTGTTCTACACCAGGATCTGCTGCAGCTCAGTCAGGCCATGAAGGACTACAATGAGCTGAAAAGGGTGTATGTAAACTGAAGGCCAGGCATGTGTAGTGCACATGGTCTCTAGGACACTAAAGTTCGATGTGCTGTCTGTTGTGCCATAAAAACTGCAGTATGTGACCTGGTCTTCTGGCAGGACGTTATAACAAGTCCACAGGCAGCTCAACTTTGACTGCAGTAAATGTTAAATACCACAACGAAGCCACACTCTGAAGCCCATAGGCCCATTGAGCTTTGCTTTATACAGAACATAGTGGTGTAGGCAGTGGGGGTCTCCAGACATTAAGAGCGGGGAGTCTTTGAGATGTATCGATTTGTTTCTCTCAATCTGTTTTGATTAGCCCCTCACTTCACAGAACAGGCTTAGAATGAACTCCCCCATGCTGAGAGTGGAGCTCCTGGCATTGACTCTGAGTACGTTTCCATGCGGCGCATCCTCTTCACCTGAAATGATGGGTGGCCAGGAACACCATATGCCACTCAAGCCCCTGCCAACTCATTACACTCTGCCTTACGCAACAACTCAAGCAAATATTTGTTTGTCCCAGTCCCACAGATGTGAAGAACCGTGAAGGCATGCGTCGGAACCGCATTGGTAATGCTGTGCCAGAGTCTATGGTGTGCTGATCAGACTCATGTTCAAGGCATTCTGCTTGGAAAATGGGCAAACAGCGATTTCAAATTCAGGATAAATAGTTTGATAATAAACATGAGCAGATGCCGGTAGTGACGTTCTCTGGCGGCTACAAATACTGGACGTAACATGTTTGGCAGTGTTGTTTGGATGCTCAATTTGGATGTGGAGTGATCAATGTGGGAGGTGTTCCTGGTTTAGACAAGAGTTTATTTTAAAGGGGTTCCTGGATATAAATGATGAAAACCAAAAAGATGTTTACTCTAAGAAACAGGAGGCAAATGAACTGAGTGGGCACAGCCGATGTGACATGCTGACTGGGATGGTGACCAGGTGTTTTCTGGGGAGAATGATAAAATCTCAGTCCTGTGGAAACCACACACTGAGATTCACCTGCCATGACTCTCTCTCACTCAGGTCATGGGAAAAACAAAATGTGTGGTGCACATGATTCTCAAAACGTCAATCATGCCCTGATTTAACTGTGTGTGTATTACGCTGCAAAAACATACTATATGACCCAGTCCACTCGCATGACATCATAAGTCCACAGGCAGTTCACCTCTGTCTGAGACCATAGTTTTTAAAAGCTTGTGGCTTTGCAGTCAAGAGGAATTGCTTCATATTGTTTTTGTACTGATCACTGATTACACACTAAATAATAAATGGAGGATACACAAAGCTGAGAGGAGATCCTCAGCCAATTAAATCAGACCTTATACGTTGCAAGCCATTCGTGACTCACCTTCACGTTAATGAAGCTTTTCTCTGTTTTGCGACATTTTAGCAAAACTGTTCAGTGCAGTTGACATTAGTGGCTTGAAATAATCAGGTAGTTTGAAGACAAACATTTTTGTTTGAGTAATGAACTGAAATACTCTTACAGAGTACAGCTGTGTAGCCGGGTTGGGATTGTCATGGATCGTTCATGGATGCCCTAGAGAGGTAAATTTCAATTGATATCCTGGAACCGAAACTTGAATTAGAATTGATGCAGCTGAAGGGAAATATAATTATAACTGAATTCAAATGCCAGGCAAAAAAACCTATAATAAATGACACAAAATTTCACCTTCTAAGATAATATGACTTGATCTGCTAATTATTCCACATTAAATGGAAATGAAATACATATATATGACAAACATGAAATAAATGTTGTGATCATTTCTAAAATGACTGTTATTTCTTTTTTAAGAAAATTCCATAACATTTTTCCTACATCTGATTAAAACTACATTTCCCATAATTCTATGAAAGGTGAAGGTTCATAACCCAGTAGTATAACATAGGCCAATGAGGGGCAATGTTGAAGGTGTGTTAGTTGTGCTAGTAAGAATGGAGGGATTTTTGACTGACTTTTGATTGCTTTTGTGAAGGACCTTGAAATGTTTTGAGAAGGATTTGTGTATAAACTCTGGACTGCTGTTCTAACACTGAGGTTTCAGAATCCCAGTTAAACTGGAAATCTGAAATTTCTGACAAGATCTCTGTGAAAGATTTTTTTGTGATGTAACTCCTAAAACTTCAGGAAACCTCAGTGTGGTCTTTAAGCCTTGTGGTACCTGTTCATGAATCCAGCAGAACAACTTCACATTTTAAACAGCATCTGCAGGTAAGTACTTGCACTTTACCAGTCCTGCCTCATCACAATATCTGACAAGACATTTAGGTCTGAAAATTCCTTTTAGGCCAAAACCTTCTCTCAAAAATGGCAAAACACTGTCTCAGGCATCATGCAATTCATAACCATAATTTTCTGTGAGGTAAAGCCACTAAACACTTTATATATCTGGATCCTATCACCGCTGCTGTTTCTCTATAACGCACAGTTTCATATCACACCACTCAGAGAGACTCATTACAAAATGTTGATGGAAAACTTGAAGATAAACAGGGTGCTCCACTTTTCATAAAGTGGTCTCTGTCCACAAAGCCACAATTTGTTGTTTTTTTTCAATTACTCCCATTCAATCAAAGTCTACTTGCCATGTTACATGTTTTAGAATATATTTGCCATTTCCTCTTGAGGGAGGGTCTCTGTAGGTCCTTCACTAGTTTTGATGACCACTTTCTTTTACTGTAATTTTATTTTTTTCCGTAATTGTCTAAAGGAACATCTTCCCATGCATTAGTCAGTGCTGTCCACAAATCATTCACAGTTTGGGATTTTCTTTCCCACACATTTCCCAAAGAAGTCCCATAAGTTTCCAGTGGCATTTCATAATTGTGCTGACTGTGGCTTCCATTGTTTCGTTGAAATATTCAGTCTTTTTCATGGGTTTAATGAGATTTCCTGAAATGCATCGTAGCCATTCTTTTTGTCTACCCTTACCATTTTAGGTGAAAAAGGTCAGTCTAATTGAAGCTATTTTCAGTATTTACCTTTCTACTTCCGAACGCTCTCTGTGTCTCATGGCTCTAATGTTGCCGATTGTTTAGACTGGAAAAGGCCACACGTGTTCTAGGAAACGGGTACATATTGCGCACAAACACTTGACTGCTGCTTCTCTACCACTACACAGCATTGCTTTCAGGTCATCCAGCCCATATGGCGCTCCCTTAAGGTACTCTAACCCAATCAGATATGCTCCATTTGGGTAATGCGCTGCCAAACTTGATCTCGCACTTCACACAGCGACACATGAGGTCACTGTGAGGGCACAGGTACTGATAAAACATCGGCTTAACTCAATTAGATTAATCTAATAAGAGACACGTTTGATGGAAGCAGGCGTGAAGGGAGTTTTAGTAGAGAGCCGTTTTTAGACCAGAAGGTTTGCTTTGATTGATGGTTTCTTCAGAGCAGACTTGAACATGACCGTGTACTTTTCCCAAATTAATGCAAATGTGTTTGTCACTGAAATGTATCTGCAGGGATTAAAGCCAGTTTGATATATTGTTGTCTTAGAGCCATGCCTGTCATTGCTGTCCACTCATTTTGTACAGCTGCATATGAACTCTTGCCAGAAAGTCATTCAATACATGACTTACACAGACGCTGTACTCAAAACTGTACAAGCACACTGACTGCAATTCCAAGCACGATGTGAATGTGCTGCACGTTTCATAGGCGCTCATGCCTACATCAGATCCATTGATGAGATTAGCCATTTTTCACATTCTGCACTTGCTCGCTCAAAGGGTACATTGTGAAATTGACTTGGAGCCGATCCACTGTTCCACGATGGAAATTGAAAGGCGTCTATGCAAATCTGTCACATCTGAACTAAACCCATCATAGGGAGTAATTTCAATATGGCACTTCCTTCACGGTTGGTTGACCCCTGTCCTGTGACTGGTTGCCTTAACGTGTGTTTGAAAAGCCCCCAGTGCCTTTCGCTCGCAAGGTTGTTCAATGGTTTTGTGTTGTTATTGAATACAAAGCACCTCGTGGGCTGATGACTTCACTCACTCCTAAAGAGCAGGCTGAAGATTCTCCACAATGGGAAGACTGTTATTCCTCGAGTAGCATCATATCAATTAGTGTGTTTAGATGCACACAATATTAGATTTATGAGAAAATAACCTTTTGGCAGGAATCAATTCATCATGTTTATAACACTATAAGACTATATATATGGATCACGCTAAATCCATATATATAGAATCAGATTTCTTTCTAAACACTTCACCGCTACTGTTGTTTAGTAACTTACCAAAAAACTCAGCATGTGACAAATAATTCAGACTGCAGATCTCCTTTTAACACAAAGTGAGAAAACACAGGGGAAAAATGGGCCATTTGCTCCAATTTCATGACTGTACACTGAAATAAGCAGTTAGTGTTTACTGATTCCCGAGAAGCTTGTCTTTATCTGCCTCTGTTTGTAGGGTTAATGTACCCGAAAATCCCGATAACTGATCCAAATCCAAGCCTCTTTATCTGATTCTCTGACAAATCTGATAATGGCTTTAATCTGATCATATCGTGAGCTCGCAGAGACAGGGCGCTGTGGCGAATAAGATCAGGAGATGTCTGTCTGTTAACACTTTTTTCTTTGATGAGAAGGATTTCAGTTACTTTGCTTGTCCACTGGAATTTGCTGCCTTCTGTTATGGTTACAGTGACTGATCAGCTGTGTGACTTTCTTTTTGGCAATAAAATGTGGTGATTTTTTTCCATTTCTAATTAATTGAAACACAAACACACACACACACACACACACACACACACACACACACACACACACACACACATGCATACACATATATGCAGCTATAATGCTATATCTGATCTAATATTCACTGAACAAATATTAGCACTAGTATGACAGTATAGTCCTGTTCGGTTACATAGCGTTAAAACTCACTGTTCATCTGCAGTTATCCAGATGTAGTTTAAAATTAGTCTTATACTAAACTGCAGTGCAGTGGAAATCCCTGATAGTCTAGGCTTTAGCCTAACTTTGTATTGTCAACACAATTGGAGTGAAACTGAATTTTGTCTAACCGCTACAAAAGAACATTTACATTTACATTTACGGCATTTATCAGACGCTTTTATCCAAAGCGACTTCCATTCCCTAACTACAGGGGACAGTCTCCCTGGAGCAACTTGGGGTTAAGGGTCTTGCTCAGGGACCCAGTGGTGGTCTGCTGAAGGTAGGATTCGAACCTGTGACCTCTTGGTCTGGAGGCAAGTATCCTACCCACTGAGCTACCACCACCACCCATCTGTGGGTGGAGCAAGGTCTATTGATAAGATCAGCCCACTATTAAACACCCTGTGCGCAGCCATGACACTTCTCTACCTGGCAGTCTTCATGGTCGATTAGCAGACCAAAGCGCAGATAAGATCAGATTGAAGAGCACAGGAACCCATCCTTCCCAAACAGGTGGTCTGGTTTCAATCTCCTCATTGGCTTGTTTATAATATGCGCGAGTGGGCTTGCATGCCTGTGCAGGGTTGTGTATGCCTCACTGTGACCGCTCTCGTCCAGAGGGGGTGAGAGTCCTCCTTTAGTCAAAACCGAGAGCATATGGGACTTGTCTCATCTCCTCTCTCTCACATCCATCACTTTCACTCCCTTCGTTCTCCCTTCATCCACTAAACAAGTGGAAGCGCCAGCAGCCCTCGGTGCCGTTTAACCTGTGGTCTCCCCGCCGTTGGAGAGGGTCAGTAGGGTCGATTTCCAACTTCCGACAAAAGCGTTGGTTTTTTTTCCCAGCCATATTCCGGAAAGACTCGCGTTCTGTGCCAGGATTGGCTAGGTCCAAATTCACAAGCTGTTCGCTGATAAGCAAGAAATTACTGAATAAATGAGCATTAGCTGCTTTGGCCTTTGGGGGTATGCAGAGGAGATATAACATGTAACTGGCTTGGGTGGTCTTTTTTGGTGCAGGTACAGGAGCAGAAATCTGTAATTAGATCTGTGTATGCAAGAGGAAGTATAAGTACAGACCGAAGTTTGCTCAGTGGCTTTTTTCTTAAAAGAAGTGTTGTTATTTTTGCACAAGAGGAGGTTGCACAAAGTTGTATCCATGAGAAACTCCTGTGTGAATGTAGACTAGTCTCCTAATGACTTCCCAGCATCTGCTGATGGATTGCTTGATAGTAAAGTCTCATTTGTCAGGTTTAGACTTAATCAGTTAATCTTTGCGTCTCTATTTCTCCGTCTCTTTTCTCTCTCTCTGTCTGTCTCTCTCTCTGTCTCTCTCTCTGTCTGTTTCTCTCTCTCTGTCTCTCTCTCTGTCCTGGTCCTCCTCACCCACACCTTCTAATGATTTTACCAGAGACGCTGACACTGTGAAATATGCCTACTGCTCCCTGTAATGTTTTTATAGATACTGAACTCTACAACTGCTCGTTATACACACACATGCACTTTGCTATGCAACACGCTGCATTCTGCCAGGTTGTTAAGGGAGATTTGTTCGAGGTATAGCACTTAATGTCAAGTGTATTAAGTCCCAATAGACCCACTTTTTCAAGCTGTACCCAAACTGTGAGGTTCCTACTGAAGTTCAGGTCAGCTTCGGAAAACACAGTAAAAGGCCCACCTGTGGGAAAATGTACTGCGGGGTAATTTGAGGCGGCTGTGAAGCACTGGGTGGGTAGGTGTCATGATAGACTCAGTAACTGTGAGGATCAGCGAGTGAATTCACACAGAGGATAGGTCCTGTTTTGCTTTTCTTTCTCTCTCTCTCTCTCTCTCTCTCTCTCTCTCTCTCAAACAAGTAAACTGTGTTGGTTTTTTTTGTACATACACAAGAACTACTTTCCACTACTTTTCTAAATTTGGTTTAGAATAAAACATCTGATTTTCCTTCTTCTCACATATTCTTCATATTCATTCATTCATACTCATTTTATTTCTTTCTCTTCTAGTGTAGTAGGAGGAACAGGATTGAGGGGTGTGAAGGAACTGATCCCTCATTCTCTCTTTGTCTGCTCCCTTCTCCCTTTATTCTACAAAAAAAAAGTCATATTGTAAGTTCTGACACTTTTCTCTGAACTAAAGGTTTGACTTTAGGTCCTCTGTCAGTGAGGTGTCTCACATTCAGCCTTTAGATCAAAACTGAAACTTGATTTCAGGCTTTAAACCTGCAGAACATTCTATGTGGTAACACATAGAACAGACAGTGTTAGCCTAATTAATGCTGAATAACCTAACTAATGGTTAATTAAGCAACAACATCGTAACTGTGTAAAAAGGACGTTATCCCTCCTAATAAGTAGGAATAGTACTGCGGTGAGATTCACAAACTGAAGTCTGCAGGAAAATGACTCTGAAATTGCATTCTGAAGAGCAAACCTGAGGTAATGAAAGAGCTGCACTCTGCAGTGGCTGGCTAATGTCATTTTGAAATTGAACCTATTATTGTTTTGTGCCTCTCCTTTTCATGCCCATGTAATCAGAAGCATATTTCAGGTAATAACAGCCCTCAGTGAAAAAGCAAGAAAAGTTTGGTGTGCCAGAAAGTAACCCTCACAAAATTATGAGGGTTACTTCTGGGTCTTTGAGCAAAGTCATGACATGCTAATTAAAGACCATCTTTTATTACATTATTATTATTATTATTATTATTATTATTATTATTATTATTATTATTATTATTATTATTATGTTGTTGTTGTTGTTGTTGTTGTTGTTGTTGTACACTACTACAGTGTCTCAGTAAGGACAGAATGGTGATTGTAATTCTCAGTGCCCACCTGGAATCTTGAGCACTTAAAACACATGTAAAAAATCTTGGCATGATCATGGATGGAGGTCTTGGTTTTTGTGACCTCATTAAAGCTGTAAAAAAATCTGCATTTTGGCACCTTAAAAACAACTAAAGTTAAAGACTTTGTATCCACACCATTATTTCCTGCAGGGTTGACTATTGTAACGTTCTGTCAGTATCAAATCTGCACCAACTGTTAAAGCTGATAATGAACTTACAATTCTCCGTCACTTTCTTTTAAATATCGGCACTTCGCTTACCCTTTCAATCTTGTTTTCTTGATCACCTATGTATTCTTTTGTTTCTTTTATTATTTTATACACTACAAAACCAAACCTCTTAATTTTACTCCTTAAAATGACTATTTTGAAATGAATTTCCCATTCAGCAAATGAAGGAAAATGGAGGGGAAAAGTGCACAGATTAAGGGGTGAAACTACTGAATTTCCCCTTTTTGTTTTCAATTTAGCCACTTAAATAATAGAACCTCCTGAATTAATTTAAGATTAATGGGTTTCACACTCATGCCTTAAATTTTAATTTAAGGTAAAATTAAGGGGTCGGTTTCCTATAGTAACAGCCACTTACTTCAAATGAGGGGGGTGTATTTTCAGGGTAAATTAAGGAAGGGTTGAGCACATTTTAAGTACATTGTGTTTCATAGTGATATTAATCGTATTTTGTATGATATGCCCATAAAGCACATCGAATGACCCTTGTACATGGTAATATGATATATAAATCAGCTTGACTTTTTGTTTGACCAGCCAACTGCTGGTTATCAGTCTATCCAGCTTTTATATGGTTTTATGTGCTGGTAAAGATCGCCACAGCATTTCAGAATTTTGCATAAGGATCTGACATTAAACTGAGCTGTCAGTTTATAGGGGCAGCTGGGTAGGGTGTTGCCCCTGTGATCAGAAGGCTATAGGTTCAAATCCCAGGACTGCTAGTAGTACCACTTTAGCAAGGTTTGGCTCCTCCAAACTGCTCCCGGAGGCTTTTATCCTGGCTTCCCACTGCTTCATTTGGTGGATGGGTAAAATGCAGAGAGGGAATTTCACACTGTTAACATTGCGCTGTGTTCATGTATGACAAAAAAAACATTTAAAAATTAGCAACTGTTACCTTGTGTCTGCATTTTTGACCATTTTATCAGAAACATTTCCCATGTAAGTGCAAACTAATCAGCTGTGCAGCAACACAATGCTATACAATAATGCTACTATACTGTAAATATTTGTCGACCTGTAATCAGCACTTTTATGGTAGGTGTTTGTAACAAAATGGCCAGTGAGGGCAGGTCAAAGGCTGATGTTTCTAATCTATTGGTACCTGAATATAAAGTTTTAACCATGAAGTTTCACATGAAGTTTTATTTCAATTAGCCACATGAATACAGCCCACCAGAAGTGTTAAATTGAATGAGAGAGATATGAAAAGCACCTCTGGCTTTGATTTTCCAACACCTCTCTCTGCTCTGCAGTTGTACGTGATGGTGAGTTTAGGGCTTTTCTTTTGTGTTGATTGAGCAGAGGTGCACCATCTGCATGTGCCAAGCCTTAACCCCCCCAAAAAACATATGAAAGCAAAAATTAAAGCAGGGGTTTTATGGGTTTTATGGGACTTTTCACACAAGGGAAATGAAAAAAAGAAGTGACCTGTGATATCAGGCTTCAGTGCTTTGGACTTTTATAGCCAAGGCCATTCATGTTTTTCTCTCCTTCTGTCTTTTCTCCAGAACCAGATGCAGAAAGTTCAAACAAAACAATCAAAAAGAAATGACATTTTAAAAAAAAATGGTGGGTGGCAGCTTTTTATGACATTTTCCAAAATACATGTAATGTGTGTTAAGTTATAATGAGGATAAAACTCATGAGTGTTTAAAACACACATCCAAATCACAGTCACTACCTTCAGGCTGTGTTCTTACAGTTTGGTGAAGAAGACCTCTTAACTAAAACTTTTTTACTAAATTTTACTAAATTATGGGAAAAAAAACATGAACATGACAGAGATACACAGTTTGTTCAAACCTTCTTTATGTGGGGCAGCTGGTGGCCTAGTGGTTAATGTGTTCGCCCTACGATCAGGAAGTCGTGGGTTCGATTCCCAAGCCTACTAAGCTCCTCTGAGGTACCCTGAGCAAGATACCGTCCCCACACACTGCTCCCAGGGTGTTCCTGGCTGCCCCCTGCTTCACTTGGTGAATGAATTAAATGCATGATGATTTTGTCCTGTTAAATTAAGGTAGGGTTAAGTACATTGTGTTTCGTAGTGATATTAGTACAACATGCTAATAACATGCTAATAACAGTCATTTGATGTCTGTTTTGACCCTGCGAGCTTCAGTCGTTTCAGCTTAGACAGCAAACTTGTTAGGATTTGTGATCTTCAGCCCAAGACAACAGTCAGAAAAAGTACAATTCATGTATATCAGATTTCCAGATTAGTCTGCAGCTCATCTCCCTCAGCATGAACTCACAAAGGCTTTACTGTTTTCCACCAACTCATAAAGCATGAATTTTGAGTATTTTTGACTGAGTTTGATTCTTTTTAATTTGACAGTATGCCATGCTTTTTGGGAGAGCAAATCATTCCAAAAAGTGATGGTCTTCAACCCAGTACTTTACAAAGCATCGAGTCAAGCGCCCACTTGCCCCTGTGGTTCCGGAGGCCATGATCTTTTTTTGACACATTTGAACGTGTGGGAGGGTCCTAGAAGAAGGCGATGCTCTGAAGTGTATTTTCCTTCACTGTTCTGGAGCAACTTGGCCCCACCTACTCGCAGAATTTGGTGGAAAATGTTGTGTAGTATAGAAGTGCCAATATCTCGCATGACTCGTTCAAATTATTAATAAAATACTTGTTTGATTGTGGTGTGTTTTGCAAACTTTTATACCTAGTTGTTAGATTTGGTTTCCATTTATGGTCCACTAGCTCTGTCTAGACGATTTGTGGTTGCTGAAGGTCTAATAAAGAATGCCAATAAAGAGAGTAATGCTACCCATTGCTGCCAACTGCATTCCGATGAAGTTGCTGTAAAAAAGAGGATTTAGCAGAAAATGTCTAGTCTATAGAATACATGAATGGAATACAAAGCAAAGCAAAGACTGGCAAAATGCATGGAAAAGGGAGTTTGAATTGAAAATTTGAATTTTTTTTTTGTCAAACTATTTCTTTCAGGTATGAAATCTACTTAGTTTAAATATTGGCCACATTTCAATGCATTTTATATTATACACTCATTAAGGACTGTTTTTGCATATGAGACATATGAGTGTGAAGATATTAAGTCAAGTTAGCTTTTATTGTCATCCATTCACATACACTGTGTATGATTAAAACGAAACTACGTTTTTTATAGTCTCAGGTGCACAGACAGCACAAAAACAGAACATACAATATTAAGACAAAAAGTAAAGGTAGACCGTTTAACAGAACAATAATCATTTATTTAGGAGGACAGCAGGAGATATACTGTGAGGTAGAGATCAGCAAATATATACTGAGGTAGTGTTGTGCAGCACAAAGATGCCAAGGATGTGCAGGAGTGCCCTGTATGTACGTTGAATAGTGTAAAGGTTCAGGAGATTTTTTGCCCCCTTTAAACAATCCAACCCAGCCAAGACCTTTTGAGAACTTTACTTTTAAAGGACTGGCAGTTGAAGGGTTCATCAGGAAAGCGCTTCCCCTAAGACAACACTCCAAAGAGCCCATTTTGTTTTGTAAGAGTGTAGTAGATTATCTAAATCGACAGATTTGTTCAAATAGACCAGGCCATGCAGACGCAAATGTGATTTTGAGTTTCGTAGTCTACTGTCTAAATGCAGCCCCAGATTGGCTCCATCTCCTTTTGCAGTCCTATCAGAAGCAGGACAGTGCAGGGATTGTAATGGGCAGATTGCGCAGAAGGCACTCAGGCCGCAGTGTGTAATGTGCGGTTTGGACGAGGACTGGAGACAGTTCCATCACGCCTGAGTCATGCTCTCCTCAGGCTAAATGCCATTCAGCATTTCATTTGGTCGTGCCCTCCCTCTTTCTGAAGCACATTAGAAGACAGTGAGCCACTTGATGGGGCTACGATAGGGACCTTTTAGTTTAAATATCAAATGGAGGCGGCAGTCGAACGCAGCGCCGAAAAAAAGCAAAAAATTCATATGATTGGCATTTTGGCCGCAGGGGCAGTTCTCTTCTGGAGACAAATTAGATTGTGTTCCTTTTATGTTTCCCTCTCTCTGTAGCTCTCTCGCTTTTTCTCTCTGTCCATCTTTTCCAGAGCCTCTGGGTATGCTGGCCTCAGATCTGAGAGATTAAAAAGTCATTACACAAATAAATAAATATCAGTAGTAGGTTTTAAAAAGCCCCTCGGTTTTTTGGAGCGGAAGAGCAATGACGATACTCTGTGACCTTTCCTCAGAGGAGCGCACGCTGTTGATAACAGAACAAAAATTTTTGGTTTGACCAGCAGCCAGTAGGCCGTTTCTGGCTGTCTGGATGATGTCTGTGATGTCCGAGCCCAAGCCTGTTTGCACTGTGCTCTGTTGCATTGGTCACTAAATGAATTTGTTTTCCCAACTGTGGTCCATTTTAGTGTTGCAACAAATTGTTGACTAACCATGCTTCATACAGGGACAAAGTTTATGCATAATTTACTTGAAAACAGAAGTGCCCTATAATGCTATAATATAATATCGTGCACACTGCGATACACTTGTATTAGGGCAAACACTGGGGAAATGCAGCTATTGTTTTTTCATTGCGCCTAACATTTTGCTTGTCATGCAGATGGGTCCTGTTATGCACCTTATTCCCTGCAGCCCCTTCAGGTCTTGCCCCTGATTAAACTGTTTGTTTGTTTTTGACATAATTTCTTTACCCACAGTGACAGAGTATAGATTACAAGCACCAAGTAGCTTTACATGGTAACATAACATGGTAAATTAATATAAACATGCATTATACCTCACACCTGAATGTGTTCTTCTCTCCCATGTTGGTTAGGCAGCTGTAAAAACACCCAGTGGGAAACCCTCAGGGCCCTGTAGGCCTTCAGAGAAACTAAAAAAAGTCTGTAACTTTTAGTTCATACAGAGTCAATCTCCCATTGGCGCTGGACTGACACAACAGATTAACTACCACCATAATTGAAAAGTGACAAGAGTTAATCAATCATTTGTTTCCCACTTACAATGTTTGGGACCAGTTTCATGAGAAATATCGCTCTAGGCCTTCTGGGAGTCTTAGGTACGTCACTGACAATGAATATGAGTGTAATCAGGTTTCAGTCAGTTGTTAGAAATGGAAAATAGTGGCGGCAGCTTTGTAATTATAATATTATAATATGTTAAAGTGGACATATTATGCAAAACTCTTTAGTAATAATAGGTCTATGGGCGATACAAAACATGCTCATGAAGTCGTTTGCACAAAATCACTCTCACATAAAGAGATCTCACCAGCTTTATTCTTCACAGGTTCAATCCCTTTCAAAACGAGCTGTTTAAGGGCTCTGTCAATTTTATGCAAATAAGCTATTGCTGGCCACGCCCCACCCACTTCATGCTAACACTGCGTGTTTAACACAAGTCAAAACGTTCGAAACTAGAGGCGCTATCCAGGTCAATATGTTTGACCCAGGGTCGGACCCAGAGCGAGATGAACACAACACTTCATGTGTGACTTGCCATTGCCTGTAGCCGTACGTGCTCGTAAAACTAGCAGACAAAAATGGCAGATCAACTCATCTAGTGGGTGAGGGCTCGACAGATGAAGGGTAGTTCTTTGCAAATTTTCCCATTATTACGTCACAGTGGGGGAGCCGTCCAAATGTCTCATAGAAGCATATGATTCCTGACACCAAAATCTTTCTGTTGATTCGCAGAAAATGGATGGATGGGTTTTTTTTGTGTTTATAGGAGCAGAAGAGACCCAAATGGAAATACAAAAGGATGCCAAAAGTGAGTTTTGCATAAGATGTCCCCTTTAATGTGCACCAGTGTTAGCTTAATGCTAACAAGAAGACATTTGCATTATCTTTATTACATTTATGGCTCAAACTAAAGCAGAAGCTCACTGTTCGGCACTATATCTCTCAGTTATGACTGGGGCTATTCTGTGTTTCTAGAAAGATTGGGTAAGAGATGTTGAATCTGGATTTGGTGGTGAGGCGCTTTTGCAACCAAATGAGAAATGCTCCTCATAGGCAGACAAATGAGGACTGCAATATTGCAGGTGCACCAGTTGGGCTGAACAGTGACTGGGATAAAGTGAGGGGAAACTTCTTAAGGCTAACGATTACACGGTTAATAAAATAATAATCAATAGACTGATGAATAATATATAAATAATTTTTGTGTAGCTCTAGTCCATTTGCACCTGTATAAATATATTTCTTATTTTTAATGCAGTTGCAGTGCTGTTGTATTCCAGTCATATGAAGCCACTTAGATTTCTCTGCACTGTATCATAGCACGTTTGCTTCTTTGAGGCTGGCTACTGATGCACCTGCAGTGCTTCGTCTTTGCCCTGCTATGTTCGGCAGGATGAGCTCAAAGGGCAGACGGTGCAGTGCTTCCACTGCAGCTTTTTCTCTGCTATTAGATCTCCCACACATGGAACAAAGACATCTGGCCGAGGTACTAAATGTATATTTAGTCTCAGTAATGGACCATGCCCATCACATAACAGCATGCAGTTGTTATTGACCCGCCGGAGCCCTTCCTTTTTCATCTCTTCTCTTCTCCCTCTCCCGTCCTGTAGGCAGCCGGGCGTTCAGACAGATTTGCAACCCGATCCAGCCTGGCTGGTATTGAGCCAGAGTGCAGACATCTCTTTCCTCTTCTCTCCTCTCTTCTCCTCTCTTGCTCATTTTCTCTCTCTCTTTCTCACTCTCTCTCACTCTCTCCGTCTTCCTCACTCTCTCCGTCTTCCTCTCTCTCTCTCACTCTCTCCATCTTCTCTTCTTCTTTCTCTCTCTCTCTCTCTCTCTCTCACACACACACACACATACTCTCTCTATCACTCTTTCTCTTTCTTTCCCTCCATCCCTCTCTCCATCTTCTCTTCCTCTCTCTTCCTCTCATCCCTGCTCTCCTCCTGCTGTAGCCTCACCAGCATGGAGGCCCTATTGATCCCAATCCTTTAAGTGTTGCCATAAATTTCTTCCTCATTACTGTGAGCAACTTGGCCCCCGTCCTTAGCATGACTCACAAAGGACAGCCTCCCCCAACCAACACACATGCACACGTGCACACATGCACACGCACACACACACACCTTTGAGTGTTCAAGTAACATCTTTTCCTCTTACACCCCCCCTTTCCCACTTCTCATACCACGTTTCTCAGTACTTGCTGCACATATAGCTTTTGAGTACCTTTTGAGCTTCTGAGTACCTTTAAAGGGTGGATTGAGTTTTCTTTAACGCAATTACCATCATACCTCCCGCCTGTTTTTTTTCTCTCCCGCCATTGTTAATGTTATTAGCAGTGAACGGAGTGGTATTAGGGAGAATGGCTGTGTGTGTGTGTGTGTGTGTGTGTGTGTGTGTGTATGCATAGTCCAGTGTAGCACTACGATGAAGAATTTATTAGAATTTTTGTTTTGGATAAGAAGATAATTTCCCACCTCACACAAGGATCCTTTTCTTGTCTTACCAGAGCTGGAATTTTGTCTCTCCCTTTGGTTTTACTCTGTTCCACTAAACCGACCTCTTGAAAAGAAGAGCGGGTGCAGTTATTTTTGGTGCTTGACCTCTACTGACCTTACCATTGTAGCATCACCAGAACTGACCTATGAACAGAATGTTTTCCAGAACACCTTTCAAATGAACAAGAAACTGTAGAACTGAAATATTTTATGATCTGATGAGCTCCATTGATCATTTTTACCACCTGCATTAACAGAAGTACGGTATAATTGTACAATTAGAAGTGATAGTTTTAATTGTGTGTGAAGGGTCACACTGTTGAAATCGATTTGGTGTGTTGTTTTTACTGTGTTAAATTATTTTAATAAAACATTTGTTGTTAAATGTAGCCAAAACTCCAATGTTAGGCTTACAGGAAGAGGGAATTGGAGTATTTTTACTAGTGGTGGGCATACATTATTTTTTAAAATCTAGATTAATCTCACTGTAATCTTGGTATTAATCTAGATTAAAATGGTTCATTCGAATTCTGCCGTAGGTCTGAAGCCCCCCCTAAAATGATCCCAAGCCACCCTAAATATATAGTCATTATTTTACTATTTTTAAATTATATATCCAAACATTTCATACAAGATATCACTGAGTGCAGATACGCACTTTACAAATAGAAACAAGACTATGAATTG
>JBBPDB010000028.1:6898015-6910083 GCA_037974465.1 Brachypetersius altus | reverse complement strand
GCAGTCTGTGCGATAGTGCCAGTGAGGTGAAGAAATTGTCCGTCGTGATATTTCTCCCATCATCCAAAAATGGCTGCATCAGTTTCATGACCACATTCGCTGCCAGCGTTTCCCCCTTCTGACGACTGGGGTCCTTTCCCAAGTAAGGGGATGCATTGCAAACATATTTGGTCTCCAAATAGCAGACGCTGTGGGTCCAGCTTGCGTAGTGAAGCATTGGTGATTTGCTGCTGCACTGGGTGTTCCAATTTCCTCCTCTACCCACAAAGTGCCATCTTTCGCCGTCTGGCTCAGACAGAGCTTCCCAGTATCACGGCGCATTTTCCGTGGAGGCGTTTTGGGTTCTTGTTTCCGTCTCATTTTCGGATGAGGTATCAGTGACCTGCTGGTCATCTTTGCAGCATCTGCCCCAGCACAACCATTCAACACAACCTTCCCCCCAGGTTTACCTGGCATGCAAATGCAAATGTGCTAGCTCTCACAGGTAATGGACCATTTGCAAAACAAAAGGAGGGGAACAATGGAGTCAGCAGGGGGGCCAGGTCATGGATTTTGCGCAAAAAAGCGCAGGTTTAGGGGTTCTAGTGTTAATAGGCGTTCTTCATCAAGAGTTCATTGGAATTTCTTGCCTTCTTAATGTGTTTGGGATCATCAGTTGTGATGGTCGAGTTGGTCCACTGTTAGTAATTCTATTCGACTACGGTTCTACTCCACATTATAGCAAGAACCTGCATATTCCAATATTAATATAGAATCAAGAAAATGATAAAAAAAAAAACAAGGGGGGGGGGTGAATGAGAAAGTGTATCCAAACTTTTAACTGGTAGTGTATATACGCCATATGGTGGAGAGTATCAATAAAAGTATCAATGAATGTCAGTATTGATATCAACCAATTATACCCATTCCTCCTTGAGCAGTGTGAAATGGCATTAACATTGACATTAGCTGTTATCTCAATTGCTTGGTGTACAAGTATTAGCAGTTTCTTGGTATAAGTGCTGATTCAGGTTTAGAGACCTAATTCTTTAATATTTATTTTGGAGCAGCTGTTAATAGATATTTTCATTGTCAATTTTACATTCACATTTGAGAATAAACTAAAAGCTAGTTTATCACCACATGAAGAGGGCTTTATTTGTTTCTAGAGTCATACCTTCGTGAGCAGGTAATATAAAAAAAGGAACTCTAGTAAAAAGCCCTAAAAAAAGTCAGGTTTGGGAGCATTTTCTTAAAGTGAAGGATAAAGTATGCAAGGTGAAAATATCGATAGCCTGTCCCAGTACAGTGTTATATACATCATCTAGCAATTGAAACCTTTCATTTTTAGTTTCATTAACTCATTCTATGAACATGTCATATGACACAGGCTTGTCCTGGAAGCATGTTCACACACAGATCACTTGTTAAAATACTGGAATGTTCAAATATTAAACCAGTTAAATATAAGAGCTGTTACATTAATCATTCTTAGTATCACATATTTTAGTTACTGCTCATTGCTTACAGTTGTTCAAAATAGTGGGCTTAAGATAGTGGACGTCTCTTTTTCCTGCGGTGTTGACTTGACCTTAATAAGGCATTTCATTGAATATTTTTAATCCTTAAATTTCATGCAGAAGTCAGTGTAGTAATAAGTCTACATGTATTATACATGTATTAAACATTACATTTTCCATTTCAAGTTTCTGAGTTCGTTATCCTGAACACGGACAGCTTCACAGAAAAATGACGCTCATGCCGCACCTGTGTGTTATATTTTACTGAAAAAACAAACAAAAATACCATCCATTTTCCAGCCCATACTTGCGCTGATTTGTTAATAATTACTGTGAAAAAATTACTATAGAAATAAGCATTTTTCACAGTTCTTCTTTGAATTCTCAAATTAAACACTTCGAATGCCCTTAACTGGGACTGTGTTTTCTATAATCGGCAACCATATGAGCTGCAGTGAGGGCAAAGAAGGGCCGGACAAGGCAGGATCAGTCATATTTGGTTTTATTCTATTAGACTGCTAATTTGTCATTTACATAAGTGTACTGTCATAACAACTTTTAGGAAATTCTTCACATTTACACAATGCATTGTAACGTATGGGCTAAGTATAGATAACATTCATCCCTACTGCAGGGGCAGGGAGCGAGGGGGACGATTCCCCGTGGAAACCTTCGGTCAAACATATGACATATTAAAGGTGTGTCTGTGTCCATCTACGGCAGGGGACTAAAAGGGTTCTGCCCACACTTATAGCTTTCTGAACACAAAACCGAGCCAAATGCTGTCACTTTTATTAGATATGTGATGCTTTTAGTCTGTTTCTTTGTGTCAAATCATTCTCTAAATGCATAGTGAGGTTTAATGTGATGGGAAAGTGACAGTAATTGACATTTGTTGTTTCAACACCGTATGCCCTGCTAGGGCACACACAGAATATATAGGACGTGTGGATGTTTTAACACACATCTGCCAACATAAAACACTGGATGAACATTAACCTGGATGCAGTTTACCTGGATAATGACATTAATGTTCTGTAACCTTCATCAACAGTTTCTCTTGACTGTTAAAAAAAAAACACATACTTTTTATACGTAACAGACATCAAGCAAATGCAAAAACAAGAGTCTAAAACCGAGCAATGCAAAACCGAACTGTAGCTCAAAGACACCTGACGTCGTCCACAGGCACTTTATGGTCCTGGACACTCTTTGAGTGTACTAATTCTATTAAAACACTACAAAAGTAAACTGTCTTTAGAAAATACTGCTCTCAAAAGATAAATCTATTAAGAAACAAAGCAATGCTTTTTTTTTTTTTAGAAAAGAAGAGGAATGAGTTTAGTAAAAACAGAACTGAAAATGAGGAAAAAGTAGCGCAACACATTTTGCATATGAATATTGATAAATGGGCTCATGCACACTCTTTTCTCAGCCTCAGGTGGTGAACCGAAGCAGAGCTGGTTACCCAGTATTGATTGATGGTGACTGCATGCAGGGAGCAGAATTCAAGGGTGTAGCTTGCTTGTTAGTGCGCTCTCTCTCTCTCTCTCTCTCTCTCTCTCTCTCTCTCTCTCTCTCTCTCTCTCTCTCTCTCTCTCGTTCTCTCTATGTTTTCACTGAGTGGAGTTGGCAAAAGGCTGTGCAAGTTGTAGATTACATGATTACAACGTTCATGTCACACTGGATGAAACACATATCCAATATGTGGCCAGGCTTCTGAGTCAGATTGGAATGTTTCTTTTTGCTTGTTTTAAACATCACGCTTTACTGCATATTTACAGTCACCATCAAGGCATATCAGGGCAAAAAAGTAAATAAAAATAATGCGGAATTGAACAATACTCAAACAGCGCAAATGTTCGGGCACACCTGGTCAACTGACTTGGTTTGTGGATTTTCTAAGTGAAAGTTAGTGCATGTCCACTACCACTACATATAACAAACCTCTGTACATTTTAATGCAATCGTAATTACTGTTTATTAGACATCATACAATGTGGCATGTGGACATATAGGGCCAGTCATTTTACAAGGCTTGCCTAAACTTTTGCGTAAGGCTGTATCAATCACACTCTCTCTCTCTCTCTATCTCTCTCTCTATCTCTCGTTCTCTCTCTTCATATGAAAATGTATCAGTTCTCTGCAAATATATCAAGTCCACAGCAATACCATCAGCATTCAACGTGCCTGGGATTTCTGCTTTGCATTCATTTCACTGTACACACAAAGACGACTGCACACGCATTCACAAAGAGTGCTCAAATGAGAGGGAAAAAAAACGAGCTAGTGAGAAACTTGTCTCTCTTTCTCATCTGTAAGTGCTTTCAAGTAGGCCAATCTGACAACAAACAGCGGTGCAGAGCCCCATGAGTGAGTTGATGGAGCCATAAAACGCATTAAAACCAAACATAGCTGGTCGGCTAGCTAAGGAGGCCAATGATATGCTCCATAGAATGATTTAATGGAATGTACTCAGCGTAGTGGAGAGGAGATGTCAGCGCTGAAGTGTAATGCAGGGCAACTGCCTCTTCTGTTGCTCTGCCAGACACAGGAGGTGAAGTTATGGCATTGTAGACCTCAGCTTAACATGCTGAGCCATAGCTCATATTAGCCAAGTGAAATGCTGCAGTGGAACAAACTAACAAAACATGGCTATAGACCAGATGGACCAAGTTCAGTCAAATGAACTGGGCCAAGGCCGTGTGTGAATTGCTACTGATAAAAGCACATGAATGTGTGCAGTCATTTTAGCATAGCTTGTTTACTTAACTTTTACATAAGCTCAAGTAAAGAGAAAAAAATAGTAATACTGTATTATGTTCGTTTTATTTAATATTATGGTGTTTTTATTTGAATCTCAGTTCCTCATTTTGGCTACATTCACATTACAGAAGTGAAGTTTTGCTTAATTTACTGTTTTTAGAGTGGTGTGAACAGAAAAACTGGATCTATTCTAATGCAGTTTGAGTCACCTTCAGATGTACTCCTAGTCACATACACTTCTGATATCAATTAAATTGGAGCTCTTGTGTTTTTTGTTTGCTTGTGCGATCTTTATATCCACTCTTTAATGGATAACAGTGGTGTGTGAATACCACTATACCACTGTTATCCATTACTGTTAGCGTGTCGGCAGCGGCTATTGATAAGAGCTAAAATGTGCACTTTGTAGTCGGAAACTGCCAAGACAGAAAGATCAGAACAGAGCAGTAAAAGAACAGAAACATTAATTGGGCAGTAAGGCTTGTAATGTGAATGTAGCCTTTGTCTGCCCTGACCTGAAAAGCGTCCTGCTAGACTCGAAGCCCCTGAGGTTTTGGAGCAGAATATGGCTAATGCTGCCCATGCTCACTACAAAGCCATGTAGCAGACGCACTAGAAACTGACACAGAGTATGTATGTCGTGTCTGCATGGTTGCCAGACCCATCATTCTGCTCATTAGCTTAATGAAGGATGGACGCAATCCAAAGAAAACAGCAGGTGGATTGAGTTGGTCTGGGCTCTTCTGTAGTTGCGCGTGTTCTGAATGCGTCTTCACTCATGCTGAACTGGGCTGTTCTTTTTCACGCAGGACACTTTCCTGCAATTTTTTTGTCTGTTTTCTTTTTTTTTTTAATGACCTCACTTCCAAGCATATGATACGGTGACATGGCACTTTCCCTTCCTTATGTAGAACATGACAGCATAGCACAATGATGCTGAGCTGGCCACAGAGTCCAACTGCATTAGAGCTTCTAATGGACCACAGTCCACCACATGTGGCCCATTCAGCGGCCATGGCATGAATCATTTACCCAACGGTCTTGATTTAGTTTGCTTTCGGGAGAAACTGAGATCGAAGGAGAGTCACATATGGTGGTGGAAATATAAGCCAGACACAGTGAGACGCAGAAGTGAGAGGATGAATCATGAACGATATGAATCACTGTATATTAGTGTGGGAATCGGTGATGGGTCTGTATCTGTGTGTGTGTTAGAGGTGTAACAATACATGTATCAATGTTCTTTATAAAAACTGCTTACATCCTCAATTCTCTTTACTTCAACACTGAAGGGAAAAAAAGCATGCTTCTATTGAGCCTCCCTAGCCTTTTTGCCAATGGTTAGCATATTAGCTTGTACCTAATATATCAGCCTGGTGCCTACACTTGACAACAATAGTGTATAAGCTTGAGGCCAGCGTATTAGCTTGTGTTAGCTCTGCAGTGGAGGGCTCCCAATTAGTACAATCCAAGTGGAACTCATGACCCTATTGTCAGGAGATTGCCGGCACTGTTGCTGCAGCCATTTTTAACAAGGAGAGCATAGCAGGCCCTGCTCCCTCTGGATGGTTCTCCCCTACAAGCATGTGCAGTTGTCCGATGACACTGCATTAGCTGCAATTTAAAAAGATGCAGCACCTTCCTAGACTGGCAATATCTAGCTAGCAAATGGAATTTTCTCAATTCGGAGGGAACAGCTTTTAAAAAATTTAAAACTCAGTCCCCCTTGCACACTTCACTGTCAGTCAGGAAACACCTAATTGATTGTTCAATACAGTTCAGATCTAATTTTAGTTTTTTCTCACCGCATTTGTTTTTTTCATTGATTATTTTTGTATTTAAGAGGCAAGGAAACTAGTCTCAATGGATCAGGAGAATTTCTAATGTGCCATTCGAAGATTATACATATGGTCTCAAATATTTTGTCATGAATCGACATGAATGCTCTATGTAACTAAAACCTAATGCACATTTTTGGGGCACTACTGCTACTAACATGTATTGAATCCTCACCTCTGTAATGTACCAAACCTGTGAGTTCTGTGAATTATATACCTTTCTTGTATATGTGAGATAGCATATGTGTCTAGCTGCTGTGTAGTATTGCACCCCACTGCTGCTGAGCTGTAACAGTAACGGTGCTTAGGCTTGAGAGCTGAGCCTCCGTGAACAATGAGCATGCACGGAAACTTAAACCTGGATGAGGTGAGGCCATGGAGCTGGAAATATGATGCATTGCGTGTATCTATATATATGTGTGTGTGTAGGAAACAGAGACTGTATGTGGGTTTATCAGAAAGGGATATCTGTGGAGAGCGAGAGAGAGAGTGCTAAGTATAGATCCGAGTCATTACAAAAGTAAAGGTCGGTAAATGTCACCTTTCGAGATGTCGCATACACTTGCTGTTCCAGGATCAGCTTTTCTTCACCATTAGAACTGAAAGCGGTACTGCTCACAGGCCTGGCTCTAAAGGGCAACTCCTGCAACCTTTCAAAACTCCATGAAGCACCCCGAATGGAAGAATCTGACCATTTCTCTTTTTTGCGGGCGTGAAGAACATCAGGAATAATATTCTACCCTAGAAACCAAAATGAAGAAGGATTGTTGGATTGTTCATTTGAGGCATTCTCCTGGAGTCCATATCAGGTCAGCATCTGCCTGCTGCCAAAGAGCCAGGTCCAGAAGTCTAATTCCTCAGGACCCCATAGATCTAAACAGCTACAGTCGGCTGGAACTTTCACCACCTTCATTTTTCTCAGACCTCAGAATGCCTTTAAAAGGTACAGTGTTAGCGAGATAAGTGTCCATGATGATTACCTGGTGGGTTACTTTGTTAGGAGAAAACATGTACACATGGTTTTACATACATGTATGGCAGACTGTACATCTTCAAGGCTTTATAATAGACATTGAGGAATGCTATAAGGCCATTCGGATTTGGTTGGTGGTGTTGAAGAAATGATATACCATTGGACGCCTGTGTCTCATCATCTCAAACATTAAAGGAGCTCAGGTCTTGTGAAAGTGTCTGAAGCCTAATTTGGATCAAACAGTTGCTTCGCGTGTGATCTGAGCCGGGTTTCAGTCGTGCAGGGCATTGACCTTGGAGGTTGTGGCTAACGCGGTGGTATTTGTGCAGAAGTGGCTTGCAGTTCTCTAAGCCCAGATGATCCAGAGCATCTGTCTGATGTCCATACTGGGTTTCAGTCTGGTCTCGCTGGCCACTGTTCGCTAATGACCAGCAGAATAATTCACCACTTCCTCTCCTTGCGCTTCCTGCTCCTTCCTCGCCTTCCTCCTCCGCTTGATGATGCCACTTCTGTGCCTCGCCCCTCAGGCCTGTGGTGGAGGAGGGTCAGGCTGAGCCCCTCCATCCACCCTCACCACTAAAGAGAAGGAGAGGAAGAGAGAGGAATGAAGAGTTAGCAGTTTGCATCTTTGACCATCATGAAATATTTAGTGATCTTAGCTTTTTTTGCTGTCTGGTACAGATTCCACCCTTCTGCCATTAAAAGAATGTGTGTGCGTGTGTGTGTGTGTGTGTGTGTGTGTGTGTGTGTGTGTGTGTGTGTGTGCACGCATGCTGTGTGTGTCTGAAGTCAAAAGTGGGCCGAACTTCCCTGAAACTGAGACATGCAAACCAGTAATTTGGTCTTAACTCACTTTGCACAAAGGAGTTAGAACATCCATACTAACTTTAATATTGCTTGCAATTTTCTCTATTATTCTGCCATTTATGCTTTCGTCTTTAATGAGAAACATCCATAGCTGGATAACTGTAGTTATTGTATGTAATTTTACATCTTCTGCCTTGTTATTTTTGTGCTTTGATTAAGTGCTCCTGACAGTGATGGTCTTGTTTTTTTCTCTGCTGAGCTTTCGTCCACAGCTGAAACACTTAACCAAAACAAATATCTATAATAATTGGTTTAAACAGAGTTTTGATTCGTCAGTATTAAAAGTAGAATTTCAGACATGTTCCATCGATTGCATGTTCATTTTTACTAGTGGTTATGGCCATAGGTTTGCTTTGTGGTTCCGATGGAGCCTTACGTGGCCAAGTGTGATCTCATAATGAGAATAAACGTCTGGGGAAAACTTGTTAAACTTTTAGTGCTGGATTGTGGTGAAATTTGCCACGAATAAGAGTATGCCTCCTTTAAAGCCCACCCTGCACAGGCACCATGCATCTACATCTTTATGGAGGTTTTGGAGGGACTTTTCATCCATTTTAACTTATGTTACATCTAGAGGCTGCTGCGAATATCAACATAAGCACCGTCGCCTTTTCCTAAGATCAGTGGATTAGTTTGTAATGCCCAGTATGTTTCCACCCTAATAAATCTATATTTTACCACATATTTAGCCAAAAATTTCTTTCCCCTCTGATTTTATTACAGGATCTTATATAGCCCTGTGATAGTAGGCCTAATCATAACTCTGTGACTGCTTATAGCGGATGAGGTCCCTACTTAATGCCTATAGATGGGAGTAGCGAAGACAAAAATGCAATATTGCTATACATTCACCTGTTATGTTGTAATTTCTTTTCAACGTTACCCATCATAATCCCACTGTGTCACTGTGATGCATCAGAATAGATAACGTAACTGGTATTGTAATGAGTATCAAAACATGACGCGTCGTAACTGGTACTGTGATGAGTACCGTATTGTGAGCTCATTAACAATACCCAGCGCTTATGCCACTGCTCATGTAAAGGATGTGTCTAAAAAGAATGTGATCATTCCCTATCAGGCACCTGTGTAGGATTTGTTCGAATGAAGCTAAAGCATTTAAGCTTGTGATTCTATTCTGTTTTCACCTAACGAGGGCTCTCTCGAGCTAAGCTTGGCCCCTCGACCAGCCCACCCCACCCCACCCCCTCCCCACAGCAGTTTAACTGCAATCATTACTACATTCAGCGCGCCACACAAACGCCCCATTTTCCCACTAACCCCTCAATCTGTTGTCAATTGTAGGGAGCCATGGAAACGGTTCCGGAATGCAAAGAGCCTTTGAGTTGCGTGGTTCCGTTTTGTGTCTGGATCACTGCAGTGCTGTGCAAGTGCAGCGCTACAATAGTGTGCTGCTGCACCTCATACAACGGCTGTCTATTCACTTATTTTTTTTATTTACTTTGGTCTGCCACCATGTGACATCATCGGTATCTCTCCATAGGATCCCTCTCCCAGTGGGATAAACAAGTGCTAATCTGCTTGTTCAGCTCAGATTGTACATTAACATGTGAATCTAAGTGACTAGTTTAGGTGCAAATAAAGTCTTAGAGGAGGAATGGAATAGTGCTGCCTGGCCGTCTTTGAAAATTCCATAATTTTTGTCTGTGTCAAGTTTAAAAAGTGTAAATGATTGAAGTACATTAGTCTACGTCCTTGAAGCATTTGAAAAATCAGTGCTATGTTTTGTGTAACATTGCACAAAGTCCTATAAGACTACAGATTAAAACAGCTATTCATTTACTCATAAACACTAAGCTCTATAACCTCACTGCAAATTAGGGGCCATAGTCTACTTGATATATAGTAGTCAACAAGTCACTGACAGAACTATGGGGGGAAAACAGCAGTCTATACCCCAAAGAAAATTTAGAAAACTCTTTTTCAGCTAAAAACAAAAAGTACTTTATTGATGTTAAATTATTACACAATATTAAACAAATTCCTCTGCAAGCTGTGCCAGATCTAGGTTTTATGGAGCCCCTGCTTTAACAGTAATTTTTTGCTACAAACCAGCCAGTCACAGAGAATTTAGCAATCAACTCACATGGTGTACTGATCAGCAAAAACATGAGAGTAATTTTGCTAATAACACATTCAAACTAATCCATGAATAACTATTTCAGTACAGCAATGTTTTAGCTATTTGCTGTGTGGGAATGAATTGATAGTTATGCATGAGAGTTGATAAAGTTTTTTGACCCCCACCATCCTCATAAAATTCTGAAATATGTGGTGATTTTAGTGTGCAGTTGATGTCTGGGGTCTGTGTAACCCTGTGAATTGTCTGGATTGTCTGAGTCTAAGATCAACTGACAGAACAAAAAAAATCTCTTCCAGTGCATCTCTTATACCTGCTCCTGGTAGCACAAAAAATATTTTTCCTCATTGCACTCTTTTGGATATTTTTTGGTAATTGCAACTTTTGTGTGACTAGTAGAGCAGTAAAAATCAATAGTTGTGCAATTATGAGTCAGCAAATATCTCTACCCTGGGTTAATTATATATGTCTGTTGTGGGGTTCAATACTTACAGCTTGTGTGACGTTTAATTATCCTCATACCCTTACACCCCACCACTACCACACTCTCTTACAGCTAAGAGCACAATAATGGTCCTGAATGTGGACACATAAAATTTTGTGTGTTATTTTCTGTGCACCCAAGGGCTGTTTTCCCCTGATTACAGACGTATGTCCAGCCACTAGTCTCGGACTGAAACAGAACAGAATCTGTAAAGCAACGGTTAGGAAAGACAGAAAGAAATAGCTACAGTTCCCTGTAGAGAAGTGGGCGACAAAGCAATATTAAAAACAAGACCGGAGAAACGAGGAGTGGCAGAGTTAGACAAACAGCAGCAATGCAGAGAGAGTGAGGAATATAAAGGGAGAGAGAGAGAGTAACGGTTGTCGTGACTGCTCTTCATGCAGAATGATGGTGGGGCCTCGGGTCATGCTTAAAGAAGGAGAGAAGAGGATGCAACGCTTTTAAAAATTAAACACCCTTTCACCCCCTTCCTCTTTCTCTGACGTCCATTCAACCATCCTTCCATCCCCCGAGGGTCTGAAAGAGCTGCAGAGGAAAGCGAAAGAGAAGAAGGAAGAGAAATTGCTGCTCCAGTTGATCCTGTTGACTGAAGCTGAGTCTAGTTTACCTGAGGGAAATCTTCTGTATAGCCGTGGGCTACAAGGCTGCTTCACACGGCTCCAAATTGTTCCACACTTTGATACTGTAGTATTTCAGACTGTCTGTGTGTAGGCATACTGCCAAGGAGTCTTCAGTAGCATCCATTCAGATCGTTTGGAACAGCCATTGTTTTTGGATTGCAGCGGCGAGTGTGGCCATTAGTCACCGTTGACATTTTCGGACATGGCCCATAATTCACCAGAGGAAGTGCGCTGGCCCATTACAAGAAGGGACTGGTGCACAAACAGAGCTTGTGAAGTTTCAAGAGGGCCCAAACAAGCTTCTATACATCTCAATCCAAGACAACTATCTGCCAGCTCTGGCAGATAACTATGGACATCTTCATGAAAACCCTGTTTCATTATTATTATATTCCAGAACATAAATAGACTATGTTGTACTAAATGTGCTGTCAACTCTGAAGCAAATCTATAGGAAAAGGGAAATAAATTCAACTCAATATAATCCTAACATTTTACGATACAATTTACAATTTCACATTACATATTATTGGCATAAACATGACTTTATGCCCATTGATATTAAGAGTGTCGTATTACCATTACTAGTAGCTGTCATGAGAGGTATGATAATGTTCGATGTCTTGGCTTTAAATTACTATGTGACCTCATAGAACACTTTATGTCAGAGTTTGTAGACACCTGATCATCAGTGTATTTTTTTATTTATTATTTGGGTTTGTAACCCCTCACTTTAATCGTTTGTAATCAAATTGTAATCCCGTAATCATGGCAGCTCTCCTAAAACTATGGCATCTGTTTTCTTTAGACAAGCTTTTGGGTGCAGTTGGGTGGCCTAGTGGTTAAGGCATCCGCCCTGCGACCAGAAAGTCCGGGTTCGATCCCCAAGACCGCTAGGC
>JBBPDB010000028.1:6858069-6880386 GCA_037974465.1 Brachypetersius altus | reverse complement strand
GATATTGTCTATTCTCGGGCCACTGTCGCTGCGTCGGATCAGTTTCAGTAAGTACCGGAACGCAGAAAAAAGTGGGGAAACCCAAAAGACGAAAATACAGAAGTTCCGGAACTGCGTTCCGGCCCACTTCAAGCACTGGTCCCTCCTCATAACAGCTTCTACTCTTCTTGGAAGGCTTTCTACAAGATTTTGGAGTTTCTGTGGGAATTTGTGCCCATTTCATTTACAAGTTCAGGTACTGATGTTGGATGAGAAGGCCTGGCTCACAATCTAAAGGTGTTGGATGGGGTTGAGGTCAGGGCACTGTTCAGGCCTGTCTTTATGGAACTAGTGATGCTGAACTAGAAAAGGTTCTTCCCCAAACTGTGTCCACTGATTTGAAAGTGTGGTGTTGTCTAAAATGTCTTGGTATTCTGAAGCATTAAGATTACCCTTCACTGGGGCCTAGTGCCAACCCTGAAAAACAGGTGTGTCCCAGTACTTTTGTCAAGATATACAAATACGATTTTGTGTTTGTCACGATGCAATGTAACCCAGGTTCTATTCCGAGTGCTGCAGCAAGGTGAACTGTAGCGACAGCCAGGCCTGGCCAAGGTGTCTGTTTAACAACCTTATCAGACCAGCAATAAATGTGTATATGAATGTCGCAGCCCTGGTTCACTTGCATTAATATATTTATTATACGGAACATCATTGTCTCTTTATTCTTATAGTGGCAGGACTCACTCCTTAACTGTCCACATGCTTAGTGATTGTGACTGTTGGGATAACAGTGATTTGTCCTCTATCGCCCCCTAGAGTTCTGAGAGTATTACAGTGAATTTTGAGCAGAATTTGGCCAGGCGTTGTCATTTACATTTGTATTCTTGTGTTGAGTGTATTTCTGGCCTAAAGCAAAATGTGAGGCCTGGTTTGGGGTACAAACAGGTATAAAGAAAAGAATGATAGCATGGATTGTGTGATAGACACCCGTGTCTGCTATCTGTGTGCAGATCGTGTAGCGGCTCGGAAGCTCTTTCTAATTGATTTGCGGAGCTGTCAATAAATCCACTTCCTCCAGGCATTGAGGACATCAGCACCCTCTTTATAGCCCTGATTAACTCTCACACATGTGTGCACGCGTGCAGCTGACGGAGAGTCGGAAGCAAAGATCCCCGTCTTTTGTATCTGGTTATTAGTGTAAGTGGTTTAATTCAGGACGGAAATTGAAGGGCTGCTTGCTGTACAGAACACACTTGCACTCTGTGTCAGTGGCCTGTAAGTACGTGAATGCATTTTGCTGGCCTTGACATTACGCCTGTGGTCAAAATAAGTGTACTGTATTCATTTTATAAAGAAAGAAATATTTTACATACATACAAATTTTGGAGCCCTAAATGTAATTCATAAGGCAGTGCCCTGTTATATTTTGGTGTCATGACAGATAAATGCTGAAGGAATATGCAAGTTTCATTTATTATTTTTTGTTTTCAGGAGTACAGCAGTCAGAGACGACTAGAGCAAGAAAAATCAAGAAACAAAAGGTTGAGCCATTAACAAAATGCATGAGAATATGAGGAAAACGCGGGATAAAACCTAAACAAAAGCCGAGAAATCAGATGCATAGACCGAAACACAAGAAGTGTATAAACACTGAAATAAATCAGGAACAGATGAGAGTGATGACTGAGGGGCAGCGCTACAAACAAAACGCAGGTGGACGTGATAAGGAATGGGCCGAGCTGGGTCAAATAGGAGACACGACCTGGGGTGCTTTCAGTAAAGAGTATGTTGAGTATATCTATCAAGTCCAGCTTAAGAGTATAGACTCCCAGGGACTGGGAGGATGCAGGACCCTCAAGCCGCATTTGTAACAGTAGCACTCTTGTACAATTCAGTCTTGACTCAAGACTCTAGACCTTATTCTTTAACCTAATGGATATTTACAATAAAATTACATATAAAACAGTATAATATAATGCACATTTCCAGTCAAAAGTTTTAGACTTACCATTTATCCAATTATGTCATAATTTGCAGACTATATTTCTTATTAAGCATTGAAACATTGTTTATAGCTGTCAACTATAAATGAAAATATGTCAAACAAAACAGGCTTCCTTTATGTAATGAATCTGTAGCAGTGCGTGGCTGAGATCATATTCACTGGTTGTGCAGTGATGCAGAGAAATTTAGTCTGTCCTTTAACTTTAAATGCACTCGTTCACTGTTTCATCCCAGTGTGGTGATCCACATTATAATTATAAATATACTAGGTGGTGTTTAATTGGTCAGTAGTACAGTATTGGATAATCTGGCTGATAAAGGTAATAAAGGTTTATTTGGTAGCAAAGAATAATATTTTTATTAAATATTAAGTGAATAATATGCAAATGTTGAAAATTTCAATGTGTGATTGGTAGTATGTACACAAACACACACGGTTCGTAGTTATGGTGGAAATAGTTTGTTTTTGCTGAGACAGGAGCACAGCAAATGAATAAACCCTTAAGAAACAGCGAAGAACAGGTTGAGACCAGGTTGTGCTTAAATCTTCCAGTTATGTGATCTTTCCTCTGCCAGTATTGCTACTGCTTTGTGTTTAAATGCATTCCGTGAATCCTGTCCACACAAGTCACGTCCTGAAGCATCTTTATAAAACCCTGAACTGAGAACACTGACAGGTATTTGATCTGTAATTGGCTAGATGCAAAGAACACATGTTGAATAGAGAACAGAAGAGTCTGAACTCTTTAATTATAACTTGGCCCCCTCACTTTAGGTTAGCTTTGCATTTGAATTTTCCAGTTGCACCTTCAATTGTGCAGTTAGGATGTTCTGGGCTGTATTCCTGCCCCCATTTATGTAGGAACAAAAAAATCAGCTTCTTAGACCACCCAAAAATCAAACTTCTATCAGCTGTTTTCATATCTTGAATAGAAAACAACGCATGCAAAGGAGTCGTTTCTACTGAAGCCGTATGTTTCTCATTATTGGAAGAGATAGCAGTCAGTTTAGCTTAGGCCTTCAATCCTGTAGCCTGTAGACCAGTGGTCCCCAACCCCAGGGCCGCGGACCGGTACCGGGCCGTGGATCATGTGGTACTGGTCCGCAGGCTGCACAGAAAAAATAATTTTAAAAAAAACTGTTATGAAATGCTGTTAATAAAGCTGTGAGTACACATTAGATTTACGTTTATTATTATATTTTAAACATACCCCATTATTATATTTTTAAAATATCCCCATTTTTATGCGTATCATTATATGTATAAATCCGTATATTTATCTGCCACTCCTTAAAGGCCGGGCCGTGAAAATAGTTTCTGATATTAAACCGCTCCGTGACGAAACAAAGGTTGGGGACCGCTGCTGTAGACCATCCTCTAGTCTTTTCTAATCTATTCATTATTGCATTAGGACCAATGGATGATCTAGTGTGGAATGTTGGTTAATTTTTTCTTATTAAACCAGTTTAAAAGTAAGAAAACAACACAAATGTGTTGGGTGGTCTGTGGTTTATTAGTCAGACACAGGCCTGGATAGTGTATGGTCATAACCTTTTTTGCATGTTGGTGTTGGTTCTGTTTGGTTCAGCATTTAGTGTCTTTGTTTAAGCTTGTGTGTGTGTGTGTGTGTGTGTGTGTGTGTGTGTGTGTGTGTGCTGGGTTGACTTATCATATACAGACTGCAGATGTTTCGGTTAACAAACAAGACTTCAGAACACGGCTGCACTGTGCTGGCTCCATTAACATCATGAAGAAAATTTGGCTCCCATGTCATATTGGTGTCGTATTGGAATTCTTACCTTGCTATAAGAGACTGTAGAGTCAGAATGATACAAGATGTGGACAAGGCTGAGGTTGTTTCATTGCAAAAATAAAGAAAAAACACAGATCTAAGGAATGTTGACGCTACCTATAGGATTTAACAGTCCCATCTGCTGGGCCCATGCATTTACGCAGGTTATTTACTACTGTTACATTTCAAGTTAGAAATCCTGTCCACCATTTGGGTCTAATACAGTGATTTCTTGCCTAATAAAAACAGTTCTCCACATGGCCGTGCAGGTGTGTGCTTTTATCCCTCAACTGTGCTGCAGTACTGGTCCGGTAGGAGTCTATGGCCTCATGGTGGATTGCACATGTCAAGTTCATGCACCCTTAACAGTACGCAACTATTGAACCTGAACTCTTTAAGTACTGATATGGATACTTGGTGGTTCGAATCCACGCTGAATCAGCAGTGTAACCATATGCCTGCTCCATTCTCTCTCCCCGGGATCCACTTACCTGCTTTAGTATGGCTCAGCAAAAACACAATGTCATTCCAAATCTCCAGGTCACACAGAGCACGAGCGGAGGACAAAACCTAGTACATCCCATTCTTCATTTAATCACGGCTTACTTTCCTCATTTGGGCTCCAGAAAACGCTGCCTTGGCTAAAAATCTGCCTGAGTGATGTAGTCTGAAGTAGTACTCAGGGAAGAAGAAGGGCCCCCCACATTTTGGTTTTTGGTGCTTGAGCATTATTCATATGCTTCTCTCTTGCAAAGAAACTTGAATTCCCTATGAATCCTATGAATTCTATACAGTTCTCCATGTGTTCTATATACTTTGCAGTGAATTCTGCACACTTCCCCATTTATTCTGTACATTTCTTCATGGATTCTGTACATTTCTCCATGGATTCTGTACATTTCTCCATGGATTCTGTACACTTCCCATGGATTACACATACTTCTCCATTAGTCTGTACACTTCTCTGTGGATTCTACATATACTTCTCCAGTAATTCATTATAATTCTCCTTGAAAGTTCTACACTTCTCACTATGGTCCTGTTGTGTTAGTTCACTGTGTACTGGGTTAAAATGACAATCAGCACCTATTGGACTTAACTTTTGGTGACTTGCTGTAAATGTAACTCACCTGATGATTCTCCTTTGGGTAGATCTAATGCAGATTTGTCATCCTGTCCCTTACATTAGTTGGCTCAAGCATGGTTAGCATGATTAGCCTAGCTACAACATGTCAATCTAAAGCATTAGTGCTAATGCGCTGAAGGCTTAGTGGATGGTCATATGCAAGTGTGTTTTTGGTTGTGACATCACAACCATGACAAATTCGGAACACTGTTCTCTGCAAGGCTGAATGGATGGCCATATGCAAAAGCAGTTGTGGTTGTGACATCACAGCCGTGACAAATTTGATGCACTGTTTTTTGCGGGGTGGTTTCCATATACCAATACCAATATCAACTGTATGCTTTCAAACCTCTTGCAAACTGTTTACAAAATACTTCTAATTCTTTTATTACAAGAAAAATACGATTTTCCATAATATGGGCCTTGTTATAAAGCTCATGTCTAATATTCATGCGCCACATGTCACAACACATAACTGATTAAAAATGAAAACTCATGTTGGATATGGATGATACAGTCTCAGCACAAAATCTGTTGAACTTGCCAAAGGCATCTGTGTTGGTCTTAGTTAGGAATAAAATAAATCTGTCGATTAGAGATGATGCTCTAAATCAGTGCCACATTTCCCTCAGCATCTGTAAATGATCCACAATGTGCAAACTGTTTTTATCATTGTTTTAACCTTCTTTGCTCACTTGGTGATAGGATACTATATGGCTGCACGTACCATGGGGCCCTACAGGAATTTTGACTCTGCTAGATTAAGCTAAAATGCTATAATATGATCCCATTTCTATTGCCAGATTGAACTGTAAGTCTCTGAATATGTAACCTGCTGTGCTCCAGAATGCATTGCAACAGAAATGATGTGCTGCAGGAAAAATCATGTCAGGCCTGCAGGAGTAGAGCGCTGTGGGTCATGAGGAGTGTGTGTGGATGAATAGCACCACGTGGATGTGTATGACTGTCCTTCCTGCTCTTTGATCGCTCATGTCTTTAGTTTACCAAAGTCAAAACAACTGTTCTTGCCTCTACTGTTGTTTTTGGCTCTGTACAGAATAGTGCCTGCATTCATTTCAGCTCACTGGCTTGAAATCAGTATTTTGACAATCAAAGGTGCTCTGACAGGGGGAGCCTTTATAAGACTTAATAAGAGCACTTTATAGTGAACATTCCCCTGTTCTGCACTTTATAGAGCATAATCCATTCTGTACATTTGCACACTTCAGGTCTTTGCGCATTACAAATAATGTGTGTTTATTTGAATATATTTTTTCTGCATATTTTTCTTTGCTTAGTACTTGCCTTCAGTTTTCTCTTTAAGTAATTGCACAGTATGATTAAAGAATCTTGAATGTTACCAATGATTCTATGCTGCTACTCCTGTGGACATTCATTGACATCAGTTTGTTGTCTTCAGAATGATGAATCTGTAACGGTTGGGCTATCTCAGTCGCACACACAGCGGAGTCAGTCACCTGAGTATGAGGGGGATGACGGCTCGGTACAGGGATTGAGTGAGTATGTGTGTGCGAATGGTCACGGGTTACGAGGCAAGCCAGTCTGAGTTCATGTGTAATGAGAGTAAGGCTGGCTTGTCTGGTGCTTGTGACGGGTCCAGCTGAATGAGTAGTGTGAATGTGGTGTTGTGTGATTGGTGGAGAGTAAATGAGTGTATGTTTAAAAACCAGTCGATTCCCGGATTCTGTGTGGGATCACTCACTTACCTGGGTGAAAGTGGAGACAGAGGAGTCTCCATATCAGAGTGTGTGAAAGAAACCAGATCGCCCTTGAGCTTCACCGGTGGAAAGAGGGGTTCGTACAAAACCAGAAACTGTATGGTTCAATGTGTCCTTCATTCTCTGTGTACCTCCTACAGACCAGCCTGAAGCAGTTGAAGTGAGACTGGGGGTAGTGGAAGAAGCGAGCAGCGCTACTGGGATGCTGAGAGTGAGACAGGACTTGTGAGTAAGGCTGAAGGCCTGTGAGTGAAGCAGCAGCCGGAGGACTGTCCTCCACCTGAGCAGGGGCTCATAGAGAGGCTGCGAGAGTTGGACTTTACGTACAGCGTGTGGGTGATTTTAGTTCTCGAAATAAAGACTTTAAGTTCATTCCCTTAACTCCTCACTGTGTGTGTGCGTCCTTTCACCTTGGCACCATTACAGAATGCAGTTATGAAATGCTTATAAAATATGAATTTAACATTAGTGATTAAGTGATAAATAATACATCCCCACAATGCTCAACAGCAGTAGTCAAATCTCAAGGCAAATAACAAAAAATGTCTGTAAATGGATAATTTGTTCAGGTGTCCCTGAAATAGCTGATATATATTTTATTTAGTACTGGGCGCGAGACCCAAACCCCCCCCCGACAAAGTGAGCTGTGTCTATACTACGCACGCTGTGATGAATTTCACCTTGATATTTCAGTGACTTGTCTCCGGTTCACGCACGTTTTAAACCTGTCTCGGTTAACGCCAAGATTCCAATGAGATTAACGGCATTAAAAAAATTAATCTATGCCCACCTCTAATTTTATTATATGATTTGGGTGGTGGTAGCTCAGTGGGTAGGATACTTGCCTCCTGACCAAGAGATAATGGGTTCGAATCCTGCCTTCAGCAAACCACCACTGGGTCCCTGAGCAAGACCCTTAACCCCAAGTTGCTCCAGGGAGACTGTGCGCTGTAGGTAGGGAATGGAAGTTGCTTTGGATAAAAGCGTCTGATAAATGCCATAAATGTAAATGTAATGATTTGTAATGTATTTTATATATATTATTGATTGTTGCATAAAACACAGTCAGTGTGATATTACAACTTGAAATCCATTTTTAAACCACAATTTTCATGAACATAAATATAGATCGACATTGTTTTCCCAAAATGAGGTTTCATGACCCGGATGACAATCTTTTCTGAACTTCTGAACAGAGCATCAAGTACAATTTAAGAATCACCTGTGTTTGGTTAAGGTATATCCTGAACTGTGTGTGTGTGTGTGTGTGTGTGTGTGTGTGTGTGTGTGTGTGTAGTCCAGCCAAGCTGTAGGGGAGATGGAGTGTGTTTTTGAAGCACACACATATCTTCAATGGTTTATCCTCACTGTTTGTCATGCTGTCATTTCAATATACTCCCTGTATTCCTGAGCCACTGTATAACTGTCAGGAGTTCCAATAGAGGAAGAACAAAGAGGTGGAGGAGGAGGAGGAGTTGGAGAAGATGATGAAAAAGTAGAAGAATGCAGGAAGTGGTGAGCCATCCGTAACATTTCACCTTTCTGAATGGGCACCCGGTAGACTACTCTGGACCACAGCACTGTCATTCTCTCTCTCTCTCTTTCTCTTCATATCTCTCACTCACTCCATTTTTTCTTTCTCCCCTTCTCTTGATTTCTGTCATACTTACTCCCTTGCCCTCTTCTTGTTTTCTTTCCTTTTTCTCACTCTGTTTTTCTTTCTTTTTCTTTTTTTCTTATTTTATTTTTTCCTTATTCCCCCTCACCCTCTCTCTACATATCTCTCCCTCACTCCATCTTTTCTGTCTCCCGTTCTCATAGTTTCTGTCACACTCTCACTCTCTGTCTCTCTCTCTCTCTCTCTCTCTCTCTCTCTCTCTTGCTCTCGCTCTTGTTCTCACTCTCTCTCTTTCTCTCTCTCTCTTTATCTCTGTGTTTTCACTACTTGGTTCACGTTTGTGTCCTAGTTTGCTAAAACCAAGCACAGCTGATCTGGATGGAATAATGATAATGAAAGGGAGAGTAAACACACAGCCTTGGATTGTGGATTGTGTGCTTTTCAGTTTAGAGCAGCTAATAAAATTCATGAGGGCTCAGCGTCCTCCAAAAATCTGTACGATCAGATTTATTAGAACAGCAGCTGATGCTAAATCAGCGGTCTAACAACTTCAGACACCCGGAGACGAGTGTGTGCTCTGTCAGAGCCGGAGAACTTTTCTCACAGTGAAATCTCCGCATGAGCTGAGATGAACATCTGACTCTTATTGTGTGATTTAGAGTTCATGCATGATGTAAAGGCAGTGTAATAATTATTTACTTGTAGCATGTTCCGCATCATTTACTCCTAGACCTGCAGACGAATGGGGCTTGAACAAATATGGACACACACATACACACTAATAATGTATATTTTGCTCTGTTCTTCTGGGAGCTCTGCAGTGTGTTTTTTATCCTGCAGGATTAAATGAACTTATGAATTCAAAGACCTGTGCAAGGCCACACGGAACGCTTGCAAAGTGTATTCATTCTGGAGCTTAATCCTCATAAGACATGCATTAACACAGATGCACAGGTCTTAAGACTTGAAAGTACACACTTATTAGCCACTTTATTGGAAACACCTTATTGGTTGTAGGTGTACAGTTAGATGCTGTCATGTCAGGATTTTTTATATAGCCTATTCATACAAATGTCTTACAAAACTGTGTGTTATTCACCCTCTGCCCCTTCATCAGCGGTCATTCAATAACCACAGTTGGCTGTTGATTGGTTTGTGGCCTTTTCCCAATCAGTCATTGATTCCATCAGCACCATTATATTTCACACACTTATACCAGTGCAGCACAAAATACCCAGTTACTACCACTGTGCTGAGAATGACCCAACATCCCTATAGTATCTGGTCAGTGGTGATCCTATGGTGGTCTGTTTCCCTAATGGTTGTGGTAGGTTCGTAAATTAAATCTGCCACAAAGCAGAGCATGTTTCTAAAAAAAAAAAAAGCCTATGAGTGTAGGTGCGTGGCTTAAAGTGTAGACAAAACATGGCTATATGCAGAATATTACTACTTACATCAATATTACATTTTCATTACTTAATATTATTACTACGATTTTCTAATAAGTACAATAGCTTACTCCTACCCACTGTAGCTCAGTGGGTAAAGTACTTGCCTCCAGACCAAGAGGTCATGGGTTCGAATCTTACCTTCAGCACCACCACTGGGTCCCTGAGCAAGACCCTTAACCCCTAGTTACTCCAGGGAGACTGTCCCCTGTAGGTAGGGAATGGAAGCCGTGAATGCTGTAAATGTAAACTACCATTTGTGTCTTTAGTAACTGTGTTACTTATCTATAGTATTTATACCAAGAATTTCTGTAAATAGTATAAGTTATTCATATTGAGATATTTTTTCTACAGATTGTTTTCCATTTAGATTTTATTTAGACTTTATATTGCCTCTCTGTGTCTTTGTGAGATCAATAAAGTTTTCTGATTCTAGTTCTGAAAAGTGTAGAAAGAAATACAATGAACAAATTCAAAAGCATTTTAAACTTGGTTTGCAATAATCCAGCAGAGGGAGGCGAAAGGGTTAAAGGCGCCTGACCCCTGTGACCTTTTTGACTCCACATGCTGTTGCTCCTCACCGCGTTTTCTTCTCTTTCGCAGTGGTTTTCTGTGAACATCGCTCCTGGTTGTGACACTGTGTTTATTTGTGCACACTGTCTGTTCCTCCTCCCCCCTCGTTCTCTCCAATTGAATTGTTCTGTAAACTGTACAGAAAACACAGTAAAAAATAGGAGGAAAGTTCACATGGTGCAAAGCCATTCTTTGTTTTGTGCTGTCAGCTCTGTGGGCACATTTGTAAACATGTGAGTCTAGTAGTGTGTGTGTGCATGTGTGTGTGTGTGTGTGTGCACTTGTGTGTGTGCACTTGTGTGTGTCCATATTTATAGAGCCTCTATTCATCTGCTTGGCTTGAAGTAGAAGTAAATGATGTGAAACATAATATAAATAGATTATGATTATGTGTCTAGAGATTTTACTTATTTTTTATCTGAAGATCAGGTTTAGATTTAAACAAGCTTCTCATAAATTATCCCTCTGATCCAGAAACTCACCCCACCTCCCACACGCTCTAGTGCTCCAGACACAAACATTTCTGTATTTGCCTCTCTCTGTTCATCTGCTTTCTGGCTTCTACCCCATTTTCCTCACATTACTTCTCTCTAAGACTGAAGAGTAAAGTGAAAGAAGAGAGACTAGAGGACAGGAGAGGAAAACAGAAGAAAAGACAGGGGGATGGAGAAATGTGGAGAATAGAGGAAAGGAGAAGGAATTCATTGGATGTAAAATACAAAAGAAAAAAAATGAATAGCAGAGAAGACAGGACGGAAAAGAGGAGAGGAGAACAAAGATATGAAGAAAATAAAAACAAATGAGAAGAAAACAAGAAAGGAAAGAGAAGAGAAAAGGAAAAAAATGTGATGAAATGAGATAACATTAAGGCCAAAAAGAATGTCAAGCAGATATGATAGAATAGAAAAAGAAATAGGAAGAGAAGGGATGAGAACAAGAGAGATGAGAAGATATAATAAGAGAACATTAGAGAAGAGAAGAGAACATAAGAGACAAGAACAGAACATTAGAGAAGGGAAGAGAATAGAAGACAAGACAACATAAGAGAACAGAAGAGAACAGAAGAGAAGAGAACAGGAGAGAAGAGAACAACAGAGACAAGAAGAGAACAGGAGAGAAGAGAAGAGAACAGAACAGAAGAGAACATTAGAGACAGGAACAGAAGAGAACAAAAGAGACAAGAAGAGAACAAAAGAGAAGAGAAGATAACAGAACAGAAAAGAAGAGAACAGAACAGAAGAGAAGAGAACAGGAGAGAAGAGAAGAGAACATTAAAGACAAGAACAGAAGAAAAGACAACAGGAGAGAAGAGAAGAGAACATTAAAGACAAGAACAGAAGAAAAGAGAACAGGAGAGAAGAGAAGAGAACAGAAGAGAACATTAGAGACGGGAACAGAAGAGAACAGGGGAGAAATGGAGAGGAGAGCATTAAAGAACAGAAAAGAAGAGAATAGAACATTAGAGAAGAAAACATGAGCGAAGAGAACAAAAGAGAAAATGTAAACGCGAAGAAGAAAATAAAGGAAAAAAATAAAATAAAGGAAAGGAAACCCGGCCAAGAGAGATAAGAGGAGAGATGTTAGGAAAATAAAGAACACATGAGAAGAAAAGAGGAAAGTAAAGGGAAGAGGAGAGGAATGGAGTAAAAATAATTTTCTATGGCCAAAGCACTATTTGGGGTGAAGAGTATTTAGTATCTGGCAGCGCAAATCTGATCCTCCCTGATTTCCTCAACTCTTCCTTCCTCTCCTCCAATCTGTCACTCCATCCCTGTAGCTGAACTCGATCCCAACAATCTCACCCGTTCTTCCCCATCCCTGTATCTGTTCCTCTCTTCCTCTTTCTGTAGGCCGCAAAAGTGCTCTGCTCTGCACAGCTGCTGTTGAAATGGAGTAATGGATCACATCTGATCCTGCGATACACCTCACTTGGCTTTGCATTAGGGTGACGTTTTTTTCTGAGTGTCATATTTTGAAGCTTATTCTAGTAAACAGTCAGTAGCTCCAGCATGGTGGCTTGTTATCTTATCGTTGTGTTCTGGAGCTACTGACTGTTTACTAGAATAAGCTTCAAAATATGACACTTCAAAATATACCAAGTATTCCAGGGATTTTTTTTCATTGCCAATGGGAGTAAAAGCTCCTTAACCTTGCCAAACTCACCACAAAACAAGGCTTTAAGTGGCTAATTGCATTTATTATACAGCAACAAAACACTCTGCAAACAAGAAATGATCTCCAAGCGCTCAGTAGTCCCAGAGGTTTCAAGGTCAGAGGTGGTCAGTGCTTCATTAAAGCTTATCAAAGCCTGTGGAACCTTCTGCCCCTGGAAACAGGGCACAGGTCACGCCTTACACACGCTCTGCTGGAGGTTAATGTGCTGGAAATCCTTGCTTTCAGTGTGTTTGTGTAATTGATTGTGCGCCGTTTGATTGAATATTTTTTAATGTAGCAAATCGTGGTTCGTGAGAATTCCCAGGGATACAATATTGCACACAGAGCTGCAACACAACACAAAGTGCACATGATCGCAGGTCTATAAGCTGCTATAGGACAGGAAAAGATCAAATTCATTCATTTTAGACCAAAGAATACTTCAAATAGAGAAGAAAATAATTTTACACACTTCACTTCCTCCTTCTGGTAGAAGCTACCTTTAGTGAACAGCTCTTTTTCGACCAATTGCATAGTTTTTTCCGTTTTTTGGCAGGTTTTAATACTTCTGAAGTATTTATTTCATTACAGTAATAACCCTTTAGTTGCATTTGGGACTCGTTGGCATTCTTTTTTTATATTGGTCTATATTCTGGAGCTATTTTTTTTGTGTGGTTGATCGAGGTCAGATGTTTGAGAACACACTCGGTCATAAACTTAGTAGAAGCTTTGCTTTTGATCTCCTGGGCTCATCACTTTACCAATGCTCCTCCAGGAAATCTAGTCTCCAGCAGAGTTTAATACCAACCACATCTCAGTCTGCCACAGGAACAGGACTGCTGTGGCCTTGCAGCAGCACTGAGCTGTGTGGAATCTATTATTCGTCTTTCAAGTCCTAAACTTGCCTCGATTTCCACTTTAAAGCCTATTTGGAAATAATCAGTATGACATGTAGAGGGACCAAAGAAATATTCAGATGCACAGTTATTTGGCTTCATTAGAAATGGTAGAAAACACTCTCCTGTCTACACTTTTGGTTGTTGTATGAATGTCTGTTTGGAGAAAAAGAAGAGATTAACGCAGGAGCCCCATTTTATTCCATTGTCAGCATGTTCTCAGCCTGGCTGAGGAGCACCTCCAGCACCTGCTCTGTGTTCAGTTACGTGCCTAGTTAGTCCTGAGACCTGTTTGGACAGGTCTAGTCTGACTTGCAGATATGCGGTAATGTGATTATTACTGGTGTTTCTCACTGATTCTGTTTATGCAGGTGCTAAGATGAGTAATGATTCAAGCATAAGGTGAGCTACAACCAGTGAAATCATTCTGTGAAACAGTGATACAGTTACTGTGAAATAGCAAAATTACTCACTTCTTCCTAATGGTTTTTACTATCTAACTTTTACTATCTAATTATTTGTATTCTCTTTGTAATTCTTAAATGTTTTTCTTAATTATTGTTCTTATTTGTGTACTTTTCCTTTTGACTTAACTATTTGCTTAACCTAGTTTGTAGATGTTTAATTCATTTTTAGTTGTCATTTTTCCGTTGTATTTTCATTTTTAATTGTAATGTGATTTATGACCATGAGTGGGTAGAAGCATGGGTGCAACACTTCTAGACCAATCGGATTGTGCCGTCGGAAATACTGTGTACTGAAGCATATCAACGGTACGTTGAGAAGTCAAACGCCCACTCAGCCTGTGCTAATGACAACCATGAATGAAAAATCAAATATGAATGAACGGCACCAACCAGCATAAATATATTCTTGTGAATCATTTTTAATACATTGTTTAATACAAACTCCTCCTCTTATCACAGACCCACATAATAGTCTGTGCAATAACCTGCTGCTACTCAAATGTGCAATTTCTTATAGTGTACACAATCATTGCCATTATGTGCAGTATCTCTATTATTGTGTGCAACAGGCTTATATGCAATATTATTTCTAATATCATTATTACATGCAAGAATGGTACGGAGATTTATCTGTAGAGTTTTAATGTATGTTGACTCTGTTCAATTATATTATATTGTATATTTGCTGTCTCTGTGTATCTGTGTAGTCTGTGCAGATCCTCTGGGATCAAAGAGGTTTTCTGATTCATCTTCACCATGGGTACATCACAGGCACACTTTCCTATCTTCTTTACTTTTAAACCATCTGTCCTTCAAGGTCCTCTACAGACACAAAGTCATCTCTCCAGTATAAATCTTCCAGCAGACCCTAAAGCCAAGACTGCTACTGCTCCCCAGCAGGTTAGCGAGATTAGAGCAAGCTTTAGTGAGGACCTGCCCTTGAGAAAGACTCTAAACAGATGCTAAAGCTCAAAGCCAATCTAGAACTTTCCATACTGCTTCCTATTATGACCCGTAATTGCTTCCTGACCTTTACCCACGGGGCTTCATGTTGACCTGTCGCATCCTATTTCAGGGCTCCAGAGGCCGTCCTGTTGGGAACGAGCCATGGTGGTGAAGTGGGACCCACAAAACCCCTAGAATAATGTGCTTGGCAATTAGCCCGGTCTGAATGAAGACGTATGGTGGCGGCGCTGCTGGTGGGGGAGGTGGTGAGGTGTGTGTGTGTGTGTGGGGGGGGGGGGGGGGTAGTGAAGGCCAGTGATGGCCAGAATCGTGAGCTGGGGCTCTGGGAGAGAGAGGGACGCAGGTGGGCAGTATGGTGGGGGCTTGGAAGCGGTGGGAAAAGGTCGAGAAGGAAGCGTGTCTGCGATCCCAGTTTGAAGCAGTTTGGGGGAATATGAATGGGCCAGTCGTGGCCCTCGAATACACGCACACACACACACAAGCAGTATCTAAACTGGAGCAGGTCTGAGAGTCAAGCCTCCCCTGAGGGTCATGACATCGGAGAGTGGACAGGAAGCTAAGGATGGATGACTCTTTTTCGCCAGGGTCTAAATCACCCCCCCCCCTCCTCTCTCTCTCTCTATCTCTCTCCCTCTCTTTCTCTTTCTCCCTCTCCTTCATTTTCTCTCTCCCTCTCTGCATGCGTCCCCCCACCTTCCCTATTTCTCTCTCCCCCACTCTCTCCCCACCTGGAAAAATAGCGGTGAGAGAAATGCGATCCTGAGAGAATTTGGGGGGGGGGTGGGGGTTTGGGGGGCGGGGGGGTTGTGTGAGTTGCTATACACTGTTACACTAATGGAGATGGATGTGGGCAGGAATCATCTTCCCCACTAGAGAGAAAGAGAGAGAGAGGGAGAGGGAGAGAAAGAGAGAGAGAGATCTATTTCTCTGGTGCTTCCTGCCAGGCTGCAGACTTATTCTAATGAGCAAGGAGGACCCAGTGTGGGAGGAGAAAGAAAGGATGACAAATAGAAGAGAGAGAGAAAGAGACAGTGAACAAAGGTAGAATGAGATACAGAGAGCGAGACAGAAAGGTATAATAAAGGAGAGAGCATAAGAAAGAAGCGTGGCAGAAATAGAGAGAGAGCAAGAGAGAGAAAAGGAGACAGATAGCATGGGAAAGAGTGTGTACCAGAGATAATGAGAGAAGGAGCTTATAGAGTCTGAGAGAATAAGGAGGGAGAGAGAGAAAGAGAGAGATTGTTTTGTTTGGTCATGTATAAGAACTAGACAAAACAGTACATAGTGCCTGTATACACACTTACACACACACACACACACACTAACCTACACACACAAGCACACATTGTTTAGTTTACACTTCTGTTTGGGCATCAGAGAGAAGACAGCATGCTGGGTAATTCGTTTTATATTTTGATGGTAAAGGAAAGAATAACAGCAGGAAATGTGATTTAAATTTCTATGAAAGAGGATAATGGAGTTTAAAGGTGTGCTGTTATCAGCGTGGCTAATGGTCAGTTAGTGACCAGAGCCTGTCGAGTGACGCCCTAAAGTGGAAAAAACACTTTATTGTTGTGCTGCAGTTTTACTACACTTAGTCTGTTCTGTTCAAGAACACTGAACCTGTTTCCAGCAGAAATTTACCACACTGTTAAAAATGTGTATTCTCTCTCTATCTCTCTCTCTCTGTCTGTCTCTCTGTCTTTCTGTCTGTCTGTCTGTCTGTCTGTCTTTCTCTCCCTCTCGCTGTATTTGTTTCTCGCTTTCTCTCTCTCTCTCTCACTCTTTCTCACTCCCCTTTTATCCCCTCACACTTCTTTCTCTTCTTATTTCTTTCGGTCACATTCTACCTTTTCTTCTTCTTCTTCTTCTTCTAGTCTTATTCTTTGGTTATTTCTTTATTTTGTTCTTTTGTATCTACTCTACACTCTCCTTCACCTTCTTTTTTTGTCTGTTTTTCTGTCTATCTCTCTCCCATTCACCTTATCATTCTTTTCTCTCCCTCTTTATCACTTTATGCCTATTTTCTTTCTTTTTTTACTTTCTCTGCTTTATCTCTCTCTCTATTATTACATATTTTCCCTTCTTTCTTTCTTTCTTTCTTATCTATCTATCGATCTCTTTCTTTCTCTTTCCTTCCTCCTTTATTTCTTCTGTCTTCTTTATCTGCAATATTCCTGTCTTTCTCTTTATTATCATTTTCTTCTCTTTCTTTTCTTCTTTTTTATTTCTCCTCTTTCTTTATCTTGATCTTTCTTTATCTGCAATCCTTTATTCTCTATGTCTCTATTCCCTTCCTCTCAGCATTCCTCCTCTCTTTCTTTTATTATTTCTACATCTCATTCCTTCTTTTCTTCGTCCTTCCTTTCTCTTTCCTTCTTCCTTTCTGTCTCCTCTTTCTTTATCTACCTTTCTTTTTCTATCATTTTCCATCCACTTCCTCTCAACATTCTCTTTCTTTCTTTCTTTGTTCTTTTTTTCTTCCCTTTTCCTCCAGCTATCGTTATTTCTCTGCTATCTTTCTATCTCTATCCCCTTCCCTCAATATTCTCTCTGTTTATATATTATTTATAACCTGTCCTTCTTTCTTGCTTTCTCATTTCTTTCGTTCTATTTCTCCTCTATCTGTCTATTTGAGGATGAGTGGTCCTGTGTCACCATAAAGAAGCCATTATCATGTCTTATAGCTCTCTACCGCGTTGCTCATTTTAAACCCACCTGGCCCTTAATCGATGATGCAGCTCCATCGGACGCCCCTGGGCAGAACCTGTGCAATCAGAGCAGTGAGTCATATGGCGAGCACAGTGCACTTTACCAGCATTACAATGCAATGCATCGCTCCTTAGCTCATTTCAGTGGCCTCTCTCGGACGTATAATAAATGTATGATTAATGAGATGCTGTAAGTCCTCACTGCACTGCATTAAAGTAGTTACGCATTACTCTTTGTGCAGCCCTGGTTTGAGTTACAGTAATTATTTAAACTCTTGTGTGGGTGTAGCCTCCGTGTTTTGTTTCTTGTTTTTTTTCCAAAGAAACAAAATCCCATACAGTCCTGAGCTGTGTAGGCAAAAATCCAAGCAACTCTATGAGCCCAGTGTCCAGACTCCCCTTCGGTTTTGTGAGTCCACACACTTTAGGCTGAACCCATCACTAACACTGATGTTCAACCGAGTAAAAACAGCTGGGACCATCTCTACAGAAACTGATTGCCCATAGATAAGGACACTGCAGCAGATACAGAGGTATAAAGCCCACCAGCACTGAACTATAGAGCAATGGAATTGCTTGAATGTGTTGGAGTGGAGTTTGCGATCCAGAAATAATCATCGGACTTCAGTTCCTGACCTCACTAATGCTCTTGTGGCTTAATGCAATCAAATCAGCAATGTTCCAACATCGACATCCTACAAAAGTAAAGGCTGTAACTGCAGCAAAGGGTGGACACTCCCTATAGCTCGCTATAAATACCCTCTGTCTCAGAAGAAATGCTGGAGGAGCAGGTGTCTACACACTCAAACAATGTAAGTGCTGTGCTGTGATTTCTTCTCTTCTCTGGCATTAGCTTCTGATTCATGCTGCAGTCAACGGGCCTCCACAGTTTACTGTATACTGTCAGCAAGTCCTCAAAGAACTTTCTGTTCATGGTCCCAGTGTTGAAATAACACTGTTCTCACTTTTCTCTAAACCAAATAACTCATCGTTCTTGAAATGTTAATGTACCGCAAAAAAACAAACAAACTTTGCAACAAATGTAGGAGAAATATACAGAAACATAGAGAAAACGAGAGAATTTTAAAGAAATGTAGGAGGACTCCACAGAAGTGTAAAGTGTAAAGAAGTGTAAAGAAAACCACAAAAAAAATAGAGAAATGTGGCGAAAACTATGGAAAACATAGAGAATCTAAGGATGATTATATTAGGCAAAACAATCTGAAAACAGAGTAAACTTACTTACATATGAGTTCTTGAAATAACCCAACTAACAATGTACAAAAAACTTACCAAATAAGCAGTACCTTATTTCAAATACACTTTCTCTAGTTTTTGTAAGTTGCAGTGATTTTGTTACTTTGCTAAGATTGTTCTCTAAACTATTTCAGAAAAATATTCATACTATCAAATCAGATCAGATACGGATGATACAGATAATATAGATATATATTTGTGGAGGGGGGGGGGTTGTTTTTTTTGTGGGGTGTTTTTGTCATGTATACAACACAACTCTAGACTTAAAAAATGATTCACTTGTAAATCTGATGTGTATTTAAATCTAGGCCTTATATATTTTGGATTCAGACGATGATCAGAAATCTTTAATCACACATCAGCACATCATTTCTATAAACTAAATAGAACCATATGACACAAAAGGATCAACCGATATTAAATCTTAGACCCTTTGAGTAACTGCAGTGTGTGTATGTATGCTTTTCTTTGTGTAGGGCAAACATACATCATATCAGTAAAGAAAACCACATAAAACCGTGTGTGTAAAGGCGTTACACCAAAGGATTATAAATAGATTACACTTGAATTTTGTTTACTCGAATCATGGGAAGGGATACATGCAAAACAATAAAAAAGTAAAACATTTCCCAAAGAAACACATTTGTACAAATTTACCACTATCTTACCTTCTTCAGATGGTTTGGATGAGTAAATAACATGATCCCTGATTTCTCTCACCACCTCTGTAAAGAAAATCAAAATCAGTAATAATTTTAGCATCTACTTGCTCTGTATTGCTTCTGCTGTTCCAGCCTCTCTCCACGGATTGCCAGTGAGATTTAGGCAAATTTAGAATAGATGCTGACATTTATTTTTTTTTATTTGTTTTGCTAGTCTTTAATGCTAAAGTTATTTTCCACAGTTTTTTGTCCATATTGATTGATAGATTGATTGATGGATTTTGTGTTCAACGTCCATATTTCACCCAGAAATAACTCTCCCTGTGAAGTCAAAGAACTGGACAAGTTGCACGAAGCCGTTCAGAGCGGCTTTATCTGTTAGCTGCTGCCATCGTGTGGCCGCATACTTTTTCAAAAGGCCCTTCATTTGAACCTGTTCATACTTACAGGAGCAGGTTCAGCAGGTCACACCTGTTTTTCAGGGTTTGGGCTAGGCCCCTTACTTCTACTGAAGGCCAGTCTTAATGCTTTAATATACCAATACATTTTGGACAACACCATGCTTCCATCTTTGTGATTCCAACACAGTTTGGGAAGAACCTTTTCCATTCCAGCATGACTGTACCCCAGTGCACTAAGCAAGCTCCATAAAGACATGGCTTCGGAGTGGGAGAGCATGACTTGCCCACACGGCGCCCTGACCTCAACCCCATTTGAGGTCAGCTTTGGTATTAACTGGGACGGAGACCACAAGCCAGGCCTTCTCGTCCACCATTACGGCCGGACCTCATAAATGCACTACAGAATGGATGGACACAAATTCCCACAGAACCACTCCAAAATCTTGTCGAAAGTCTTCCAGGAAAAGTTAAAGCGGTTATAGCTGCAAAAAGGGACCAACTCCACATTAAAGTGTGCAACGTCTTTCAAAGTCATTGGTGGAATGGTCAGGTGTCCCAATACTTTTGTCAATACAGTTTAAAATCCTATACGAAGGAATAACCCTACTATTTGTCCGTGCAGCACGATTAAAACTATAAGGGAAGCTGAATTAATGTGGCTTGATATTATACAGGCTTAACATATCTGTTGAGAGCAGTGTGATTATTAGTTGCATGTCTCTTCGTGTTGCCTAAACAAACAGGACTGTAAAGAGTCAACAGAAGGCACTAGAATAACGATTTATGTAGCCATGAAGACACATTACACTAGGTGCGTTCCAATTGGCTACCCATTGTCCACAAAGTGCACTAGTTCAGTGAATAGTGTACTAGTCCAGGTCCATATATAGTGCGCTATCTAGGGAGCAGGTAGTCATTTGAGACTCAACCAAAATCTGAGTCGAAACTTCAGACGGCTGGAAGAGCAGAGGGTGATATATTTGCAGCGAACCGTGATGGGTGTACGGGTCCAGGTGGAATATTGGTGAGTTTTTTAATGACTGGCTGAAAAATGATCTAATAATACGTTTATTGTGACTCTTCGTGAGATAAAATGCCACCGTTTGCTCAACCAGGCTTGGTTGCTAGCTAGTTAGCCGTGCTAGCTTGTTGTCTAAGCTATTGTGGTTTGAGAATCCAAAAATCAGACAGTGTTGTCTGACAGTGTACATTAAATATGTGGTCATTGCGCTTTTATAGATGTTACTTTTAGACAAAAAGCAGCTAGTACAACAAATGTAGATGCCATAACCATCCCATCCTGTGTTAATGAAATCAGACCTCTTCCTTATCTTTTCATCTTCTGTCAAGATCTTACTAAGCTAAAATCTTAGCTAGTTTAATTATAAAAAGGCGATTTTGAGGGGTGTTGTTTAACTTGCATGGCTCTACCACTCCTTAACTGTCAGGACTGTTTGAAAATATGTCTCTTGTACCATGTTGGGAACATAATCTTGCATGTTTGGAAACGTTTCATGTAATGGCATTCTGTGAGGGTTTATATGCATTAAAATCTTCTAACATTTGGTTAAAATGCTAATTGATGTGTTTGTGGGTTTCTTCAGAATGGCCAATTCCACATAAAATTGGATAAATTGTTGGACTGTCCCTTTAAAAGGTCGCAGGTGTAATGGCCTTTTAAATGCCTGTAGGAATACATTACTCAGTAAAAACAGAGCCAAGGGAATTCATTTTCCATTTTCTTTATACTTCACTGAATGAATGATTGTGTTCCTATATCAAAAATAGTCTAAATCTTTCCCACCCTGCTCTTCTCTAGTGGCGGATGAGGCTACGAGCCCCGCTATCAGGAGCTCAAGCGGGTCGTCAAGGGTGAGTTTCCTGAGGCGGAGGTGTCAGGCTTCGTCGGCAGACAAGGTAGGTTACTGAGGTTCCCAGATTTGTTCTGGTGAACTGATCAATATGAGTGATGCCTATAGAACTGAGGTTTTGCAGTATCACATATGTAGTGTATCTAGATAAATTCTGTTATTGATGACACTAAAAGATGTTACATGTTGGTTTTGTTTCTGTTCCAGGGAGCTTTGAGATTCAAATCAATGAGCAGTTGATTTTCTCAAAGTTAGAAACAAGTGGTTTCCCTTACGAAGACGACGTAAGTATAATGCTCTAATACACTAATAGATTTAAGGTTGTTTCTCTAGCTGTCCCCTAGCTGAAATGGGATTTATTGCATGGAAGCATTGGGACATTGTATCCATGTATAATGGCGACCTTCTAATACTAATTGAGATTCATTGAAGCCTGACCCCAACTCTCACTTGCGGCTTTGAGACCAGACCCAGTCTGGTATGACTTGACTATGTAATTGTTTGTGTGCTCTAACAGATGGCTTATCCCAGTTTTACAGAGTCTTACTTGATTACTGCTTAATTACTTTGTGCTTTAGAATATCCTGCTGTGATAAACTGGTATTACAATATAATATGCTTCTATTCTTTCAGTGTGTGTATATATATA
>JBBPDB010000028.1:6778823-6807346 GCA_037974465.1 Brachypetersius altus | reverse complement strand
TACATACATACATATATACATACACACACACACACACACACGCGATTAACTGAACATACTCCTAGAATAACTGCACATACTAATGAAATGCTGTGCCACTGAAAGTCCTATTACATCTAGGCCTAATCTAAGAAACTGGCTCTAGGTAATTTAACACAGAAAACTGTGCTCTTAACACTACTTTTCCTGAGGCCTGGTTTGCCCTACTGTATAGTTAAGAGCCTGGTTACCTAAGAGAGTGACACAGTTCCTTAGCTTAGGCAATTATTAACGTTACCTTCGGGTTTAAAATAGTTGCTGAGTACACTTATAGAACAACCTGGTCAGTCTGTTACACCTTTATCTAACGGCAAAAGTAGCGGTAAAGCAGTGACCGAGCTGTAAATAAAATATAAAAGGTCCCTTTGGTCAAAACATGCGATAAAAATAGTAATAGAAAATAATCTTTACCTCCTTCAAACAAACCGTTAGCTTTCGAGTTAGCATGGCAGCTAATTCGGTTCTAGGAGGTAATGGAAGGCTATAACAAAAATATTAAGACGCTAAAAGAACTATTATGGTTCCTAACAGGACTGATGCTGTCTCTAGACTTCTAAATCCCAGTCCGAGACGCAGACAGGGCTGTAAATGTGTGAAAGTCTAAGGGGAAGCAGCCAGCCCGCTAGCTCAGTGACAGACCAGCAAGGACGACCTTCGCTCAGGAGTCTCAGACAGTCAAAACACGCACAAACACACACATTTATACAAGCACAACTCCCTCGCATCCACACAGCCAAGGAGTTCTCCAACCCTCCTCCACGACCGCTACCAATTTGAGCAAAAACTGTACCTCGTTTAGATCAGATCATGTTCTGAGTCCTGTCTGAGCCCCGGAGCCGCTCCAACTCCAGCAGCCTCATAAACAAACAACCCATCTGACGTCACCACGACACGTCACATTCAGGGGTTGCCAGACCTTACAACCCCAAACATGTACGTATAAAAGTTACATATATGCGTGTGTATACACACATGTACATGTACATGTAAACATATATGTACGCACATACACAGACACACGTGTGTGTGAGGGAGGGAGAGAGAGAGAGAGACAGAGTTTTGTAAAGTTTTAAAGTCCTAAAAGTGAAAATGAAGCAGAAACATTCAATATTCTGAACTATTTCTAGATTACATGTACTGTTTAAACATGTCACACCTGTCCTTTTTAATCTCAGGTCCCTTTTCAGAGTCTCTCGCAATTTTAGGTGATCACTTGGCAATCTGATATTTTCCTGATACATATTACAGCCATGATGAACAAACACCTGAAAAAGGAAAGGTGACTGTTCACATCAAGTCAAAAAGACACAATCAAAGAATCCTGAAATGAAAGTAAAGATTCTGTTTTCACTCAAATAGTTTGATACCTGTGAACAAAAATTGTATTCAAGTAGAAAAGATTTCATATGTGTGTGTGTGTGTGTGTGTTTGTGTGTGTGTGTGTGTGCATAAATCTACTACATAAATCTTTGAATATAAACCGCTGCCACAAACTACAGACTAATATTTTCCAAGAGTGGAACCGATTACAAAGATATGTGTTCTTTTACTAAACATATCACATTCATAAACCCCAGTTAATGTCTTAATATGGTTGTATAGCAATGTTTGATTGACTATTTGATAGGGTATATATATGTCTGTGTGTGTGTGTGTGGAGGGGGGGTGATGGTTTTACTGCCATGAAACACCATGCAGTCAGGTAGAAGACAGAATTGAGTTTTGCCATTTTAACTGTTTCTAATGAAATGTACAATCATCATTATGTATAAAGCTGCAACAAAAGACTGGTTCAGGCCTATTTGGTTTCACTCAACTGATGTTTTTGCGTTTTATTGTATAGTGTGCGTTTTGTGTTTCAGTGGATCTCTCCGTCTATGCGCAGCAGCAGGTACTCTTTTAGGGCACTGGGGATATTTAACTTATTGATGGCAGAGTGACATAGGGCTCCTAGATGATGACGCAGTGAACATCGACTGAGATGCTGCAGCTTGCGGGGCTGACCAATCATTCTCCAGACTGAGTCAAAGAAGGGCTTATGTTCCTGAGTATAAAAGAGTGCACAGCAGAATCAAAAATAAGTCTTGTAAACATGTGTAAAAGAAAGGAATAAAATGTGGCTGTGTGGAAATGGTATGGAAATGATAAATGACCTTCAGTAGTTCATCTGGAACGTCCTGTAACCACTCCTCACAAGCTGGAACCACTTGGAAGCAGTTCAGCAACACCTCCAAAGTGGCAGGGGACAGGAGGCACAACTTCAGCATCTGAGTACAGACATCAAAGACAATCAAACAAAAATCTTCTTCTGTCATACAGCCTTGACATGAAAATGAAAGTGATTTGTTTTATGTTCATACAAACATGATTCAGAGTAGTCCATGAGAGCATAGTTAGCTTTTTCTAATTGTAAGTTGACCCACAAACTTCCCCATTAATAAGTGCTGGCCATTACTGGCGTCTCTTAGCAAATGTAATTGAATTGGCATTTAAAGTTCTCCTCCAAGCATTTTAAGATGTACAATGACAACACGAGCAGTGGTGCCAGCCTTCACCCTCCCAGCACTGGAAGTACTGTGTGAGTGCAAGTCTGTCCTAGCAGGTGAATTTGAAACGACTAAACTGGGGAAAATCCAACGAAATGATACTTGTGATGTTTTATTCACTTTATTTATTGTACCGGGTACTAGTGCATTATCCATGCGCATTTGTTCCTCTACATTCACAATACGTTCATTTTTCTAAAGTACATCACCAAATCATTGTATGCAAATGATGCTATGTGTTCTGTACGATGGTTGATATGTTCAATGTTGATATATCCAGTGCTGCTTACCCTGGGAGAGGGGGGCTTTGCTCCATGGTTGAGAAGTGAACATGCTATCAGTTCCGGATGCTGGTCTGGATAATCTTCGACCACCTTCAGAGAAACAGCAGATTAATATTAATCTACTGATAAACTGCTAGAATAAACTTTATAATGCTGTATTCCCTTACACTAGTGCTGTTACTGCTCCTGTTGACTGCATTGTATGTTGTTCTGTAATATGGGGTCAGTGATTATTTTTATGTAGTGTGTTCAAACTTTGCACATGACTGTACTGTCTATGCATTCGAGATGGAAGACAAAGAAAGACCTTCACATGAATCTCTCTCTCTCTCTCTCTCTCTCTCTCTCTCTCTCTCACACACACACACACACACACACACACACACACCTGTAGTAGGCAGTCTATGGGTGTGTATCCTGCGCAGTTGGCTGCGTGTACGCGCGCTCCGTGCTGCAGCAGTATGAAGGAGAGGCGGTAGCTACAGTTTGCGCAGGCGTTGTGCAGGGCGCTGTGCTGTTTCCGGCCGGCTGTGCGCGCGTCCGCCCCCGCGCCCAGCAGCGCCTGCACCACGCGCAAGTACCGACCCTCCTCCGCGGGCCGCTCGGCCCCGGCGCACGCGGCGTTCAGGGGGGTCTCGCCCTCGCGAGTCTGTGCGCTCGGGTCGGCCCCGTGCATCAGCAGCAGATCCACGTGCTCTTCCAACCCGCGCCGACACGCCACGTGCAGAGGAGACAGACAGGAGTCCCTCTGAGTCACATTGACATCAGCACCACTCCTGACCAGCAGCTCTGCACAGCTGAAAACACACACATACACAGTCATTCATTCAGATACACACACACACACACACACACACACACATACACACACACACACACACACACACACATTCAGACATATATACACATTCATTCATCCAAACACACACACATTCAGACATAGACACACATTCATCCATTCATGTATACACATAAGTTCATTGAGACACACACATTCATTCATACACACACAATTACAATTATTTATACACACATTCATTCCCACATTTTAGGGGTTTCCTGTTTTCTGAATCTGAAAACTGTACTGATCTTGGAGGAAATTGCTTATGCTGTTGAACAGACACACAAATACAAGAACAATATAAAATCTAAAGTCATAATCAAATTCCTCACTGTATACACTATGCTATATAGACAAAAAGCAATGGTCAGTAAGAGAAGTGGAATTAATACCATCAATAAATTATTTACTACTGAAGTAGTTTACAAGTTAACACAAACAGTGGTTTGGAGCATTATTGCACATAATAGTGACATAAGTAGTGAAATTACACATGATATGATTATTGCACATAATAATAAAGATTGAAGATAATGATTTCGCACACAATAAGAAATTGCACATCTGAGTAGCAGTTTATTTATTTATTATAATGAAATTCATAGCAAAACCATGCATTCAGGGCAAAACAGTGCCTATTTTGCACTATTATACCTTTATGAAAGGTATATAAAAGCTCAAAAAGTTTGTTTTGGGCACATCATGATATCTCAGTCAGTAAGTCTACAATGCACCATTTCAAATAACTGTTACATCTGAAGACTTATACAGGTTCTCTGAATCCCCTTTAATATAAAGCAGCCCTTAAATAAATGCAGCTGGGCCTCTATTTTGGTCCCCTGACCACAGTGGGCTCTACTCACAGGTAGGTATCCGGGGTGTTACAGAGGTGCAGCGGCGCGTTGCCGTCGGCAGTCAGCAGGTCAGGGTCAGCTCCATGATGCAGCAGCAGCTTCACGCAGGCGTCATGACCTCCGGAGCAGGCATCGTGGAGGGCTGTGCGACCCCCGGGGTCAGCGTCCACTTCCACTCCCCTGAACAGAAGCTCCTCTACACAGTCACTGCGTCCCCGGCCTGCAGCCAGACGCAGCGCAGACGTCTGCTTCACTTTAGAGGACAGAGTCCACATGCCTGAGGATGACAGATATTTCTGTCATCATGCTACCTTTATAGGGCTCCCTGGCCTGGCTTAAGGTTAAGGTCAAGTTTTCTTTATTTTCATTCAGAATATGTGACACATGAACAGAATTTGTGACTACAGCTGCATACCATAAAATACCAGTCAATCATAAAAAAAACCAACTCAATACTTGATATTTTATCTGAAGCTTATAAATAAATTAACATATACTAAATAATATATACAGCAGCACAATAGCTGTAGCAGAAAAAGGCAGTGAGGTCAGTCATTCTTGTCACATTACTGCTTAGTGTATTAAGTAATTCAGCTGAAGGAAGAAATACTTAAACAGAGCCTTTTACAACACGAGACAGCTTTATAGTGGAAAAGAGAAAATAACAGAGGAGGTAATAGAACGTTTAGCTTTAAATGTGGGGACAGAAATAACCTCACAGAGATTCTGGGGAAAAGAGTTCCACAGTTTGAGAGCTGCACTCCTAAATGTCTAGGGACAGTAAGTTTTGATTGCCAAGTTTGGGGAGTTTGGCTGAAGCCGGGCCAGGGAGCCCTTTAAAGCTAAACGGTAGGATTTTGTAATGTTTGTGGTCCTGAACAGGGAGCCAGTAAAGCTGATGGAGGATTGGGGTGATGCTGAACTCATGAGCGTTTAATGGGGAATGAACTCTGCATTTATGTTCTGTATGTACTGTATGTTCTGTATGTACTGGAGCTGGGAAGCTGACTTAGCTGGGAGACCTACAAACATCCGAGAAGTAATGCAAGCATTTCAGCATTGTTCATTTCAGCTGAGAGAAATATTACAAAAATGATAAACCTGTTTTAGATAAAGAGCTGATATGATGTTTATGAAGGTGAGGGCAGAGTCAAAGATGATATAAAGGTTACATACAGTGGGTGAAGGCTTAATGACAGTGTCATCAATTAAATCATTAAAAGCGCTCTTGGAGGTGGTTATTGATTTGGAACAAATTAGCAAAAGGTCAGTACTAAGCGTTCAGTTAAGCATGTTTGGGTCTTGGATGCAATTGGGGAGAAAACAGGCAGAATTAGAAAGCCTGCAATTAATATGGATCTGTATGTAATGAGATGTTTCATGAGATATCAAACCAGCATGTAGGGCACTATGTTTCTGTGTTTGGGAGGAAGTGAGGAAACCCAGAGAAATACATGGTAAACCATCAGCACATCTCATTTTACTTAGTGAGGATAAGGATAGGGCTAGTTTTATGTTGCATTTATTACACATATATTTATTATTACTTATTAAGAGAAGATAACACAAGTACTTTATTTATCACGAGGGAATTTCTTCTCTCATTGGCATGCTCAGGGCAACAGAAGAATAAAAGATCTGTGTGTGTGTGTGTGTGTGTGTGTGTGGGTGGGGGTGCCTGCCCAAGTTCCGTACCCATTTCTGGAGTCCACACCATCTCCTCATGCACAGTCTCCATCAGTGCGTTCACCATGCCAGGTTCTCTGAGCACAGCGTACACCCCCTTCATGTCCCCCCACATGAAGGTGTTGTGGACGGCAGGGTCCCTGCAGCATATCTGTGGTGGGGGGGCTCGGACTGTCTGGATCCTCCCTGTTCCATGTCTAAGGCGTGGGGCGGCTGGCAGCGGGCGTCTGATCATGGCTCTCCGGTGGGCCAGCTCCCGGCGGGCCTCCTCCCAGTCCTGCAGCTCTTGCTCTAGACGTAAGGAGCGCAGGGAGGCCGAGGTGAAAGCAAACGTGTTTTGGGACATCACAGCAGGGAACCTTCCAGACCTCCTCGTTTAGGTCACAATGGAAAAGTACTGTAGAACAGAAGAGCACAATAGGCTTAGAGAGATTCTAGAATTCTACTGTATTTGTCAGTACAACGTTTATGTCAAAATGCTTCCTACAGACTATTATTGTAAAACTGGTGAAAACAGCACCACAGGCCAAAGGAGCCGAGTAAAATCAAGCAGCCATCTAAAAAGACGGCCTTGGCGTACTCACCTTTAAAGGCAGATGAATAAAGGTCTTCAGAAACCTTTTGTTAGGTCACCACTTGAAATAGATTATTCTTTAACTTGTCCAGTCCGGTTCAGTGCTGGCACGGAGAAGAACATTTGGTATTGATATGATTAAGGCTGTCTAAAAGGTCTGCATGTCCTTTCAGTGTTAGCATGGCCAGTCACAAAATATTGTTGACCTGGCCCACGTTAGAGACCCTGTTATTAATAGAGTCAAATGCAAGCTGATATGTCACCCCTGCACTGGCACTCACTCTCCAGTGGACGGCACTGTAACCTGAGCATTTCCTTCCACCAAGTTTTTCCCACAGTCACGTTTGTAAACAACTTTGTATCTTATGCCATACTGTCATCTGTTGCACTGACTCAAAATACCACTCGTGATGTGTGTTTTGCTGACAAACACAAGAATGACAGCTTGAGCATTCTAACAGGCCAATGCCAAATGGTTCTGCTAATTCGAGCTTTTTGATGCCAAGAATTTTTCATCTTTTATAGTTTCATGTATTGCTCTTCTTAATTAAATAACAAATTAATTCATTCATTTGTGCCAAATAACACTGATTGGGTGGAACATTTAATGCAGAAAAAAATTATCACTTTAATATAATTAATTATTGCATGGCTTTTAAATTGCTTCTGCTTAAGGCTCCCCTTCCCTTCCAATAAAGTATACTTATATTCATTTACGGCATTTATCAGACGCTTTTAAAGCGACTTCCATTCCCTACCTACAGGGGACAGTCTCCCTGGAGCAACTTGGGGCTAAGGGTCTTGCTCAGGGACCCAGTGGTGGTGGTGCTGAAGGTAGGATTCGAACCCACGACCTCTTGGTCTGGAGGTAAGTATCCTACACACTACGCCACTGCCACCCCGGATGGATATTCCTGGTCCATCATCAGCTGTACAAGTGTAAAAATATTAAAAAGTTAATATAAAATAAAATGTTTAATTCAAATATATTTTGGACCATTTCTATCGGTCCATTCATTATAAAATGTCACAGAATGTGAAGGACATACACTTTATAACTGTGTACTAAATAAGTAAGGCTTTGCTTCAGCAGGCACTGTTTTTTTTAGTAACACATGAAGTAATTTAAGCACAAAAGAGATTGTAAATCTTTCTTTGGAAAGTTGGTATTACTATAGAATTGGGTATTTATTACAGCTGTGGCATTACTAAAATAAGCCAAACTGCTAACACCTCTCTCTCTTTATCAGGTTATAAAGTGTACAGACATTTTTCTGGGTTTGGGCAAGCTCAGTTCTTCAGCTTGCAAAGACACTTTGGGCAATGCCACGATTCCAAAACTGTGGACACAGTTTGGTGAAGTCCCTTTTCTATTCCAGCATGACTCTGTCCCCAAAGTAAGCTCCATAAAGACATGGTTAGATGAGGTCTGGCCCACACAGAGCCCTGACCTCAACCCCATCCAACATGTTTGTGATGAACTGGAACAAATATTGCAAGGCTGCCCTTCTCATCCAACATCTAATTCACACAGAAACCCTCCAAAATCTTGTGGAAAGCCTTCTGGAAGCTGTTATAGCTGCAAAAGGTAGGGACCAACTCCATATTAAAGCCTACGTATTTGAATTCAATGTCACTAAGTCCCTGTTGATGTGATGGTCGGTTGTCTCAATACTTTTGTTCATATAGTGTGTTGGCTGATGCACTAATATCAATGTCAGAGCTGTAGAATCTTATCATGGTGTCATTATTGATAGTTTAGTCAGTATAATTAAAATACACCTTAATTTATTAACATCGGGAATTTTGATATGTAAAATTGTATCGATATCGGTGGAATCGCCTGTTTTTTCACTTGATACGCACTTTCGCTTTTCTTTTCATGGCCACTCGAGGAGAGAGCATGAGTTTGAATGATTAAGCGATTAATGCAGGTCATAGTGCTTCATACTTGGTAAGATACGCGATAAGGTGAAATGCTAGTGTTTTTAGCTGTTTTTCTTGTTAGTAATCGAGGTCTTCTGTCCTCGGTGGGTGTTCTGATGGACAAACTTCCTGGAAGACCTTCGACGTTAGCTCACAGAACCAGCGTGGCTCTAAGAAAACAGATTCGAGGCAAAAAAAACCCCTATTTTTAGGCCAACTGTCTTGCTCTGATCGTGAATAATGAGTAAAAGTGGTCACAGATGACTGTTTAAAAATCCTGTCCTGTCCTGCAGGCTGTGAGGAGCCCTCCCGGTTCTCCAGGAGATGGCGGAGGAGCTCCGCGCCGTGTGTGTGAGGGGTCTGCCCGCTCAGCTGGAGCCGGAGCGGCTCGCAGACAAACTCCACATCCACTTTCTGCGCTCCAGGAACGGGGGAGGCGAAATAACTTCAGTCACCCTGAAAACAGAGGAGCCCTTCGCCATCATCACCTTCGAGGAGAGTGAAGGTTTCTTATCTACCTATCTACCCCCCCCCCCCCCCACACACACACACACACAACAGCTCTCTGTCTTTCACACACCACAAACACACACTCATCTCACACACAATCTCTCTCTCACACACGCAATCTGTGTGTATCTCTCTCTCACACATACACACACACATACAAAGTCTCTTTCTTTCTCTCACACACTGACACACACAGTCTCAATCTCTAGACCAGTGCTCTTAACTCTTTGTTGGGACCAAATATTTATTCCCATGACATTTTTGTACTGTGTGTGGGGTGGGTGGCTGAAGCGATTTAATTAGGAACGCCGTTGTTATCTAATAAAATAAAACGGCCAAGTATTTCCATTTAATTAAACTAAGGTTGGGTTACATGTACACACAGCATTATTTAGCAGATGGCAAGGCAAGTTTATTTATACAGCTAACTGTCATACATAGAGGCCATTTAGTGTGCCTTACTGATATAAAAAGTAGAGAGATTATATTAACAAAAGATAAGACACATTAAAGTAAAAGGGTGTAAAAGTGCATGACTGATTGTGCTGGTCTTGCAGGCTTGCAGCATTTCTATTTTAAATCAGCTCCAATTGGGGCAGACCTGATCTCAGTTTATTACACTGGGCAGCATAATAATAAACTGCTATTTTACCTTGTTTTGTTACAGTTGTGGGCACCACTGGCTGACATGCCCCTGTCAGTCTTAGAGACCTACCAGATTCTTATTCAGCCAAAATTTCAGATACATATTTTGGGCCCAAACCATTGAATGATTTATAAGGAGAGAGCAATACGTATAGTTACATACAGATAGGAGTACAGTAACCCCCTGCTTTTCGCGTGTATAGTGAAAAACCATGTTGTGTTTTGGTAAAATAAATGCCTAAAAATTCTTTTTTTTATAGTGTAAACCCTAAATATGACCCCAAATATGCTGCCAGAACTCTTTAATTTAATTTTAAACAGAGTTTAACGCATTACCCTTAAAGAAAATGTAAAGGTAAACCCATATTCGCCTCTTTTAATTTAATTTACAGTAATAAAAATACAGGGCTTTAAGAAGGACAAAACAAGAGGAACACAGATGATCCAATAATATCTCTAACCTTAGCTACGTTTTTGAGATGCCAAAATGGTGATTGGGATTGAATTGTAGCTTAAATGTGATCACTGAAAACAAGATCTCCATCTGTGATTACACAAAGATTTTTAGTTTGGGCTATAGTTTGGATTCCCCTAGATTTCAGAGATAGTTTCTAAGTTGCAAATTTCTTTTAATAATGTTGACAGATAATAATAAGTCTGTCTCCCTTTTCTAATGGGTCTCGCAGTATTTTATGCTGTCAGTTGCTGCACTGAGATCCAGCAATATTACAATACTTTACCTGTATTCACATGAATGGCATTCAATACCTTTATAAGAGCCGTCTCAGTACTTTGATATTTAAAGAAGCCTGATTGAAAGACACTGAATTAGGCATTTAAATGAAGGTAATTACTGATTTGTTTGAAGTCTACTCTCTCAGTCACCTTGCTTTTGAATGGGACATTTGAAATAGGTCTGTAATTATTAAGGGTTGAGGGTTCCAGGTTTCTCTTTTTCGGGAGGGGTTTGATAACAACAAGGCAATAGGAGCCCTACAAAGCAGAAATACCAACCGCATATCTGTTTGTCTGTTTAATTGAAAGTGGGTGAGCACGAGACTTGAAAATAGTTTCACCGTAAACTTGCCTTCTGTAAGTAACTAATGGGGGGAAATAGGTATTTTGGTGGGTAGTAATTAAAGTAAAATCTACTCAAGGACTGCATCAGCAATAGACTACTCTTTTACATTTTAATTAAGTCTGTGGCCTTGGATTTCCTTGCCATCTGGCCTGCCATCCAAGGCTGCCATGAGATGTTTGTTATTTATAGTCAGTTTGTTGGCAAAGAGAGCGAGTTCTTTACTGGCTGTCGAAATTGTGGATGTGTTTTGAAATCCTCAAACCAACCCCCCAGCCCTCATCCCTTTTCACTCTCAATCGACCGCCATGTCTTTCTCATCTTTTTTTTCATTCACAGGGTAAATGAAACTAATGAAGTAATCATCAGAATTTTCATCCAGAGGAGAAACATTCTTAAGTTAAAGAAAAGTGCATATTAAGGAAAAATGTGCAGGCTTGTGTGTTTGTAAGTCTGAATACTGCTGATTATACCTTCACCTCTCAAAAGAGATTGATATTCTCTCTGACTTCATCCAGTTGCTCTCAGTGTGCTTAGTCATGGTCCACACATCTTAGAGGTGGATGGCAAGAAGTATGAGCTTTCTCTGAGTTTCGCTGGACAAGAACCCTCACTCCTGAACAAGGTAGGCTAGGAGGATTAACAAGCACATTTGTCGCCGCCAGAACAAAATGTTGTAACTTTACAGCAGAAGTAAAACCATTAATGTGTGAAGGTGTTTTTGTATGATGTTGAATTTGTTTTGTTGCATTTATCATAACGGTCAAATTGAGTGTGAAGGACAAAAACAATGATAAATAGTAATATAGCAGTTTCAGTGTAGCATATGACGTCATATAAATTACATTTCATTTTTTTCCTCCTTCTTACTTGCAAGTTCCTTTGTTCACACACATTCACTCTTTCTCCACAAGGTAATCCTTGACGTATCTCTGACCATTGACTACAGTGAGCTTCCTCTGGGTGAGGAGACTGTAAACAAACTCTGTGAGAAATACCCAGGCATTCGTGTCCAATTCTTCAGATCTCAGAGGCACTGCACCTTGAATGGGCTCTACTCAGAGGTCCAGGCTGTTGTGTCTGATCTGGTTGAGCTCCTTGCTCCCTTTGACCCTCAAGGGGCCAAAAGTTCTGTATTAGGAAGAGAAAAAAAACAAGGTTTACTCAGCTTTGAACAACAGGGAGGTGCCAGACCAGCAAATGTAACCCATAGACTTGGTGATCTGGATCCTCTGAATCTGGAGGCAAAAACTTCAGAGATTCTGCTGCAGAAACCAGGTCAGACAAGGAACAGTATGGATCCATCGCTGGCACACTCTTCTGAAGAGAGAAAAGAGTGGATAAGGGAGGCAGATCTGGAGGCTTTCGCCCTGATCATGGAAGCTGATGTGTTTGCATACCTGCGCAGCAGGAGTGAGCAATACAAGCGCATTTTGCTCAGCCATGGGGTACATGTGGTGGATGTGACATCCGAGGGGGTCGCCACACTGTACTTGCAGTCTGACGCAAAGGCCAAGACAAAGTCAGAGGCAGAAAAACATATGAGGCAAGCACGCAAGGAGCTCAGTCACCTCTACCAGCAGCTTGAGGGTAATCTGAGAAGGGCTCAGATTTACAGGAGTGTCCTTGGACTGCGAGGAGGAAATACTGAAGAATTTAAGGAATTGCAAGCTCTACTGCCAAAAGTGCTGCTCAACTATGATCAGACTTATGTTTACATTGTTGGTGAGAGCAGTGAAGTCTCTCAGGCCAAACAGATCCTCCTGCTTGGTTCAGGAACTGGGCAGGAGTCGATTCCCACAACAAAGAAAGCGTCATCATCCCAATCGAATATCTACGATCCCGCCTGTGAATCAGAGACATTCCAAATGACACAGGGAGGTGGTGAACCCAGAGCCGCCCCCCTTAAAACAAGCGCTGATGAACGAAGATGGAAAGGTGGTGAAGAATACAAACTAGCAGCTCGATTTAAGAACTCTGAAATAGGGTTACCAGGGTTCTACTCTGGAGAAAGAGGGAGAGGTAGAGAGCTTCAAGGTTTAACCACAAGCATGAATACATTAGGATTAGCATCAAGCTCTGAGCCAAGAAGGTCCTCTCTAGGTACCGCAGGGGCTGTCTATGGTAACAAGGCAGGAGTTTCTCAGGAGCTACTCATGGTGACAGGTGTGAATCGCACAGAAGATGATATCTTATTTCAGAAGATGGATCCTCTGTCCTTTATGAACACATTCAAAACCAAAGCTAATGTCGATTTCACCTCCACATCTACACCTACATTCAGTGCTTCTCCCAGTACATCCCAGTCGGGGCATGATGAACATACGCTATCTGTGTTGAGAACTGTGCCCACCTCAAAGTCTCCCTTGAAAAGAGCAAATAGTTTCTCTGGACGCCCTTCCCAAAGAGAAGAGATACAAAAGACTGGGACTAATGAGACATCAGGTTTTTCCATAGGGACAAATAAAATGCCCAAATCGCATAGCCTTAGTAGTGGTAAACCTGCAGTGGGAGCAACAAGAGAAGTCGCTGTGCTCATAGGTATGTGGAACTACATGAAACAGGCATATCGGTCCCATCTGGATGACTTGACCTCTGATCTACAAGTGACCGAGAGCCTCTCAGACAAGGACAAGGTCAGAGTTATTTTGAAGGGATCAGAATTGTCCAGGATCGAGGAATGTCAGAGTAAACTTCAGAAGCTAGTTGGCATGGTAGCAGCAGACTTTTGTGTTCAGAAGCTTCGAATGGCAGATCTTGGGGTGACTGAAAGCAGTGAGGTGTTTAAGGCCTGCTGCTCAAACATACGCTCACGCTTTCCCAAAATCTCACTGCGTAATGCAAAGGACGCCGTCATCCTGATCGGGCCCAAACCGCAGTGTTCTCAGGCCACTGAACTGTTCAAAGAAGTGTTTCTTCAAGATGTGTCTAATCCTGTACCTCACGGCAATACTTTCACCCATCAGGGAACTATAGATCAAGGTCAAGTTAATATACCAGCTGACCAGGCTCAGTTCCAAAGCAATAGACAAATTAGATCAAATCAGAGCAATACTGACAGAGAAAGTCTTGTGGGACACAGTATAAATCAAGCACTCGGCCACAAAGGCTGCCAATCGGAGTCCTGGAATGTGAGTTGTATCCAGTCACTAAAGCAAAAGCCAGCTTTGAGGGGGCAGACGAAGAATGGTGAACCTGGTGAACTGGAAACAGTCAAGACAGGTACATTACCGAACCAGTCTTCTGAGCCAAATGAAGTTCTGGTGGGGCTGAAGGATGACAGGTCGAAGGCTCATTCACTCACAGCACAGAAAAAACAAAAAGCAACCACACTTACTCTGAAACAAACCAACTTGCAAGTCTGCAACAGGCCCGAACAATGTGTTTGCAGAGAGAGTGGTGCATCTGTGGCACGTACTAGTTGTGGTGTGTTCCTGTGCCGCCACTGCCTTCCACTTCATTCCACTCAGTGCATGGTTTGTTCTAAGGAGAAGGAGCCCAAAGAACCTTCCCCGAAAATGCTAGAGGAACAGACACCAGAAGAGCTCACGGGTAAAGAAGCAGGTGGGAAGCAAAAACAGGTACAAGGCATTCAGGGTACCATGACATATGTGGAGTTACCACTGAGCCTGCCAGGCTACAGCCGCTACACAACAGCCAAGATCACCTACTGCATACCGGACGGGATCCAAGGGGTATGGACAATTTCTTGCCTTTCTAGCAGTTTCTAGCCCAGATGATTGGTCTGTTATAACTGTTAAATGTCTAAACTGTTTATATCTGCCCATAACTGTTTGTAGGAAGAGCATCCTAACCCTGGGTCGCCGTTCCAAGGGGGCGTATTTGAGGCTTATTTACCCCTCAGCCCAAAAGGACGGAGCTTACTGCCCTGCCTAAAGAAAGCTTTTAATCAAGGGTTAACCTTCAGAGTTTGCCCAAGTAACACCTCACCCAGCAGAAGAGCGAGAATAGACTACGGTCAAATCCCCCACAAGACCAAGACGGAAGGAGGGAAGAGTGGGTGAGTAATAAACTGTATTAAATGAACAACGGTTCAATGCACAATACACATGCCTTTCATGTCCGGTGTATAGACACAAATATAAGTAGGGACTCCAACCAAAACGTGTGGAGTTCAGTAACCAATTATTATTCTTTGTTTGGGCAAATGGAAAGAAATGATAGTCCTGTGGGAACAGCACTCAGTAAAATCCTTTGTGAAATAATCTTGTTTCTGTTTTTGTATACAGAAATGGATATCCAGATTCCGCATATCTTAATGACTTGTCTGAAGCACTGAAGGCTTATGGGATTGAGGGGAACTGAGGGAACACAGAGTGGAACATATAACTGCTGATCTTTTCACATCACCAAAGCCCTAAGCCTTTCCTCTTGTGGGGTTGTTTATATTAAGCTACTTTAAATGAACAGTGACTGAACCAAAAATGCAGCTTGGCATTCGCATCTAATTAATTAAGAAACAAACATTTTTGCATTTTCATTTTTGCACGCTGGTGCAGTACGCATTCAGTGTATAGTAACCTGTGGTTTTTAAATTTTCAGTTAAAAAAACATATAATTGTAATTTTGCTTATTTTTTAATATAAATTATGTGGTTAATTAAAGTAAGTATTTCATGGTCTTGTGTTTATAAAAATTCTTTATGCACTCAATGTTGCATTATACCATTTAGATTCATTATAATTCTTTTATATCACAGAAGTAAGGAGAGAGATACAACTAGACTTTTTTTCAACTGGACTAGCTGTGTTTCTTTCTACACACACACACACACACACACACACACACGTCTCTGAAAAAAAAAGTAATAAAATTTGTCGTATCTTGTGGTATTTAGCTTGTATTTTATGTGCTACATATGGGATTTCCTAAACCATGTTTAATTGCTGGGACAGCTACTTTAGGTTTATTTTTTGCTTTTTAAAATGAAAGACAAATTTATTGGTCATGGCCAATTTCCGCCAGTCCCAGGATGCGACCGAGCTGAGAGTGTGAGGGCTGGCATGCACACATCTTTGTAACCTGCTGCTAACACACTTGAAGAACATAAACAGACCTAGAGAGAGAGACCAGTTATGCTCTGTTGGACTCCTGAAGTGACTGTTTGGCTATAAATTGTTACTGCAAACGTTTAAATTTATTATAATTTTTTTTCCTAAAAATCATGTGCATGTATAGTACTGTGCAAAAGTATGTAAAAACAAAGAGCAGTGAGTGTTTTTTTTAACATGAATATTACTAAGTGTACTAAATAACAGGAATAAATACAAATTACAGTTAATAGTGAATTTATCTACAGTATATCAATGTGTTCCTGGTTTGACTCAATCAGTCCTTCATTAAATTAAATCACCAGCTCACAAAATATCAAGTCTTTTAAACCAGAAAAATAGATACTTTTTACTGCTTTCTTGTTTGTTTGTATGCTCCAGTGGGGGTTTTGCTTTGCAAAACAGGGCGTCAAACTTTTAAAACAGTAGGAATTAACAAACCAGTTTGGTAGGTTTAACTGTCTTTTAACAGTTTGTTCCTTCCTGCTTCTTTATGCATGTTAGGCAAGATTTGAACCACCATCCTCCTGTATTAGAGGCAAGGACTTTTCAACCACTCTACCCAGTCTCATACAGACCAAGGACTTTTTTGGTGGTGGTGGTGGTGGTGGTGGGGTGGGTTGTCTTTAAAGATTGGAATCTAAGTGGAAGATGCTAAGATACGTTCTTGGCAGCAATGGAAAGAGCCCATCTTTCTTAAGTGATCTCGGTTTAAACCAGAATAAGAAGAACAATATCAACAGCAAGTGACTCAGAATCCTAATCAGAAGAATCTTTTTTGATTCTGGAGGAAATTGCCGATGAATGAGGTGGTGAATGAGGTAGAGATTATAGTGTGACTTTCATTAGAACATTTTCTGCAGCAGCTTGGTTTCAGCTGGTGGATCATCAGTGAGGTTCTGATCCCATTTGTATTGTAAATCTGTTTCTCTGACAGCATCATGAGTTTAAATCAAAGGTAATGTCGATTTGCCACAGAATCGACCAAGTACAAGCACACACACCGTTCCAGTGTAGAACTTATGGTTAAGCACCGCTTGTCTTTTTATGGAATATATATTATTAATTTCAGACTGAAGGCTGAAATCAGTACATATAAGAATGGACATTTGCCTTTTTACCGTTTTGCCTTTTGTATTTAAAGGGATCTTTGCTTGAAGCCACAGAATTGTTCTGTCTTCCTCAAAAAAGTCAACTGTTCTTTAGAGAACCACTTTTGTAAACAAGATACATCAGTACAGTTTGAGGAACCTCCAGACAGGATCTGTGAATAAACCTTAACCTGTTAAATGACCTATTATATGAAGTTTCCTTAAATCTTAAAAGGGTTCTTCACCCTTACATCTCATTTATGAGCCTGTTTGTTGAGGAGTTCTAGTGAGTTGCAGCACCTTTTTCCTCCAATCCTGGTACTTTGAGTGCCTTCCCTTCTATACCAAACCCACTTCAAGACTGTAAGGGCTCGATAACCAGCTGATTAATTGCATCAGGTGTGTTGTCAGCAGTGCTTGAACCCATTGAACTTTTCTGGCTTCCTCAAAGAACCTTTCAGTCAATTGTCCTTTAGTGATTTACTTTTGTAAATAAAGAACCTCCATATAATATAAAGGACAAGGTAAATGATCTTTATATTACATGATGGCCTTTAAAAGGTTCTTCGCACTCATCACGTTTACAAGCCTGTTTGATCAGGAAATGAAATGGTTCTCCTGGGTCACTCCAATAACAAGGGACTTTTGAACCTAATTGTTTTAGAGCTCAGCATTCCAGTAGACCACCTGATACACCTGTCAAACACATGGCGTTCTTCTGAAGGCCTCGATCGGCTGGATCAGATTTGTGCGCTAGAAAGCGGATCTCCAGGAGGAGGGTTGATGACCACCTCGTGTTACAGCAGACCTGCTTCAGCACAGAACTAGTTAACAAGCTATTGAAGGTAAATGGGTTCAAGTCTTGCTCCAGTAGTTTTCACTGCTCCCAACACACCTGATCCAACGTATCAAGTCCTTGACACGTCCTTACTGTGTTTAAGTTTGTTTCTCCAATAAGGGAAAGCACTTAAATAAAGTAGGACAGTGGCATCCAGGACCAGGATTAGGAAACCATGTTAAAGAAGGGAAAACACCACAATCTGGAGAGCATGAGTGCTCCAGGAATAAGACTGAGAAGATTAAGATTTTCCAGTGTTTCCCAACCTTTGTCCTTGAGACCACCCTGCCCTGCTCGTTTAAGCTCTTTCGCTTCTTCAAGAAAGCACTTCAGCACAAAACGTGCTTGTTAAAGAACTGATTAGTTGGATCGGGTCTGGTAGGAGCAACGAAAAGACCTCGATGTGAAAATCTGGATGTCATCTGGACAAGGGTTGAGACAATTAGACTTCTTTGTGGGCCACTACTACTTCTGTCTAAACACTTATAACAAAGTAAGAACAGAAGAATCCGTTTTAATTACAGCTTTGACTATTCATCCAACATCAGTACCTACTGTTGTGGCTGAACATGATCAAATCCAACCATAGTTTAAAGTCTTCCCTGAAGAGTACAGCAGCAAATAGTGGACAGATTCCACACGATGTTCTTGATTTCAGAAGATACTTATGTCTAAAAACTTACGTTGGACAATACAAATGCCTACAAGTCAATGTTCACTATATGGACAAAAGTAATGGGACACAAACAGGGATTTTAATGACACTGCATTCAGATACATAGACTTTAACCCGTTTAATCCCAAATTTTCCCTGCAAAATAAGTGCATGCATTTTACTCCTTAGACTTCCCCAACAGACAATATGTTCGAAATTTTTCATTTCATGGTGGTTATGATAGTGAAAATGTAGGTTTTATACTTGGCAACAATTGTTGCCAATGAAAAACTACATAGTCTAAATTTCACCGATTTTGACCTATTTGACCTATTTACACCCACTATGTGTTACATGTGTAGGGAATGGGTAGGGAACCCCTAGACCCTCTGCGACCACTCACACGGTGCAGGGCACCCCCAGTGGAGGGCCATCCATTCACTGAAAACATCCAAAACCCCAAGGCCCGCCCCCCAGCAGGGCGGATCCCACCGCAGCGACCCAGCTGGTCACCCCCCCTGACGGGAGGCTGCCCTTCCCACCAAGATCTCATGTAACCCCCCCTGGCCTGACCTGATAGTTTTAAGTTGTGTAGAAAAAAAAAAAGATTAAAAAAAAAAAAAGATAAATAGAATAAAAACAGCCCAAACCTTTGACAGGTAGTATAACTAGCACTATGACTACGTATTATGCTAGAGGCAACTATTGTTGCCGTGCTTACATTTACTGTTCTTACGGTGAAAAGATGCATGCAGGAATATAATTCTCATTAAATAGATGTTACTTGGCATAGGTACTTTTCTGGCATCTTTCCAAGATTTCGCAACAAAGTTTCAATGAATTTTTGTCACTGTATTTCATTTCCTATCCTCATCACTATAGGTGTTTCACAACACACTTAAATGAAGGAAGACAGATGATTTTCAGCAATGTGTTTCCATTTGTGCATCAGAATATCATTCAGTTAAACTGCAGAACTATTACTGTAACTAAACAAAAGCTGATTGCCTGCTGTTAAAGAGTTGCCACAAAGCTGTGGGCTCAAATCCCAGGACTTCTAGTGGCACCACTGATGTACCCTAAAGCAATGTACTGTTCCCACACACTGCCCCAGGGTGCTGTGTCACTGGCTGCCCTCTGCCTCACTTAGGTGAATGTGTTAAACGCAGAGAACAATTTCCACACTGTGTGTCAATAAGGGCCACTATACTTACTTTTTATTTATATTTTACATAAACCCATTCAGGTTCAACAACAAAATGTATCGTGCTGAGGAACAGACTTGTTCTGACTGAAAGAAATAATGCAAGTTTTAAATAGTAATACACCAGATGCATGTTTAGCTATGCATTACAATTAGATACAATGTATCTATTCATTCACAATCAGATTAGAATTTCATATTGTTTTGTTTGTCTGTACGACACATGGTCAAAAGATTTATTGTAATAAATAAATGATGATTCTTGCCATCCTGTTTGGTCATTTTCTTCAGTTAGCTCAGAGAGCTGATATTTAAAATTCCAGAGTTGTAGATTTACGGGTTAAACTGTTTACTAAAAATGCAGTTCAATAGTTTACACACATTTTAAAGACCTGTAAAACAGGTCACACCACTAAACCACACCCCTTTGCTCGTCAGCTGTGTCAACCTTCATTTTCCCTCTCCCTCAAAGAACACAAAACACAAGTCCCAGGGCTTTTTTCGCTCTTCGACAGTTGGATTTCTACCTGCTTTCTGCTCTGCGACAGCTGCTATTAAAGGGTAACATGGCAAAGGTAGCTGTGGAGGATCAAGACCCTTTCAGCTGTCCTATCTGCTTGGACCCGCTGCAGAATCCAGTGACAATTCCATGTGGACACAACTACTGCTTGGCTTGCATTAAGGATTACTGGGATGACCAGCAACGCACAGAGTCCTACAGCTGCCCCGAGTGCAGGGAGATCTTCACACCAAGGCCGGCCCTGAACAAGAACACCATGTTTGCTGAAGTAGTGGAGCGCTTCAGAAAGACAAAGCTTCGAGATTCCTCACCTGCTCAAAGTGGACCTAGAATGTGCAGCATTTGCACTGGACAAAAAGTTCAGACGGTCAAATACTGTCCACAGTGCAAAGAGTCATTCTGTGAGGCTCACGGTGCTCAGCACAACAATTCGAGTCTAAGGGAGAAACACACAGTCATCGTTGTTGGTGGAGAACCATCAAAGAACGTCTGTCTTCATCACAACATGCCTTTAGAGATCTACTGCCGAACTGACCAGCAGCTGATCTGTTCTCTGTGCTTTGTTGAGAGTCACAGAGACCATGATGCTGTTTCAGTTAAACCAACGGGCACAGAACAAGTGGAGAAACCGTCTCATGGGAGAAGACACCACAGACACAGGTCACACGAGCACAGCAGGAGGAAACATAAGAGCAGACATGGTAGTGGACACAGGAAGGGCCTGCATGCGAAAAGTGGACACAATTCAGGACACCATGAAAGTCGAGGGCTTACACTCGGCCGGCACGGACACACTGAAGGAGGTGGACATACAACAGGCAGGGATAGGAGTGGTAGACACAGAACCTGGCACAGGAGCAGCAGGCATGGGCAAAGGGGGCACCAGACTCAATGAGAGCGACAGAGGACGAGGTAGATTCCATCAACCAGGCCAACAATATTCTGATTCTTCATTTGAAAATCACAGTGATAAACTAGACTCTAGAAATGCTGAAAAAGATGTGTTTTAGTTCTTGAGTGCATTTCTAAGTGTATGAAAGTATGTTACCAAGTGTTGGAGAATAGCATTTCGTGAATTTGCTGTTTTTCTGTTACCACGTTTCATCAAACAACATAAGAAACATCTACAACGACGTACATTAACGAAACAAGTCTTATTGTCTTTAGAACAGCCATTTCAAAAGGTTTATGAAATTGACAGCAGTATTTTGGTGACATGGCCATCATGTAAAACACTTTTTTGTGTTTTTCTACATGTAAATTGTTATACTGTGTTACCAATGAAATGCAAATAGGGATTCAACAATTAGTAGACTCATAAAAATAACTATTATTGAACCTTCATTTTTTTCCCCCAATTGAAGAAAACTTACATTTAACAGATCCAACCACTCAAAATACTTGCTAACCCTGCAGAGTAACAATACCTATTTTTAACAAATGATTATCTGCTGATACTGGCCTAAATGATTAACAATTGAAACTCGGGGGATGAGTGAACATAGAGAAATCCAGCTGTACCTTTTCTGAAACTAATAATTGATGTCTCATAGAAAAATTTTGCTTTAAGCAAATGTTAAAGTGAGTCACAATGCAAAAAAAACCCACTGTAACGATTATATTTCAGGGTATATTAGTGTTGAACAGGGTCAGAAAAAAGTACATGTTTATTTTTGTCAGTTAAGGTAAACAATGCGAATGTACCCACAAAAGTATTAAAGGTCTATTGGACCAATTATGTACCTTTTTTTCCCTGACACTTTATAAAACTATTACTATACTTGTCTTTATTTTTGCATCAGTGTGTTTATTTTTGTATCGTGTGACTTCTTTTTTCATAAGTCATCAATTATTAGTTAAGCGTAGTAATAGGTGCAGCACAGCGTCAGAAAAAAGCTACTTTGTCCATAAAGGTACACCAATGTAAATGTACCCTCAAAGGTATTGAAAAGTCCTGCAGTCCAATTATGCACCCTTTTCCCTGTAGAGAGAGGCATATGGGTACCATTTTAATAACCTAATCATGAAATGGAGTGGAATGTGGCCCAACAAGGTGAAGACGTAACTGATCATGTAGTACCTTTTTCCTGATAGTGTAAAGAAGTTTAGTTTATTTTAAACATGCTCACATGATGTTGAGGGAAATTACCTGTTTGAAATGTCTTTTACCTTTATTTATCAGCACTCCTACACATACAGCCATGGAAAAAAATGGAGACTGCATTTTTTTTGTGGGAGTGTGTGTGCTCTTGTGCTCTTTCCTTATTGTTTTATAAACTATTGGCCACACTGTTAAAACACCAAGAATAATACATATAAATGTATTATTACAGCTTGGTAATGTTCAACTACACAACAGTCTCGCATTATTTTACAACGGCAACAATTAAAATAGTAATGTTAAGAGCACAGTGTGCATGTGTGACTCTGTTTCATCCCATCAGAAACTGAATCAGGAGTGAAGCTGCTGGAATACAGCACATAGAAAAGCTGCTGTACAAACAGCTACTGCATCCCGAGTACACAGTGTATGTGTGTGTGAGCAGTCTGGGTGTGAATAATGACAAACACAGCTGTTTTTTTGGGTTTTTTTTGTTATGCTCTTTTATTAGTCCTGGAAAACATGTAAGGCATAATGGTAACATCACACACAGAAGCGTTACGAGCTCTACGGTCCTCATGACCACGCGGGCGAGCCTCGCGTGATCCAACCCAGAGTCAAGCACAGAAGCAGCGGCACTTCAGAGGGTTTTGAATAGAGTGGAGAGAGTGCTGATGGAGGGATTCGAAGAAAAGAAAAACAGAAATAAAACAACCTGTCGCTCTTCTCTGACGTGTGTGGAGGGGAGGGTCATTATTAGAGCGGAGCGACGGGTGAACTGATCTTGCAACCAGAGCGTACGGTCGGGTCTGAAGGCTGGATGCGCACGTCAATCAAAGTGACAGATTTAGGGATGGAGCCTCTGGCTAAGGAACACTATGAACAGGAGAAGGTATGGATGAATGGAGGGAGGGCATCAGCTGATACTGTACTCTTAATTTGCCTTTGGGAAGAAGCTCATTAAAAACATGCAGTTGGACCGTGTGGCTTATCCAAGAAGTATCACATCATTTAGAGTGAGAGTTGCATGACTGGGTTAGGAATGATTATCCGTTTAAAATATTGATTTGTATAAGGGAATCTATCAGTTCTCTGTTGGCTTGTATCTGGTGAATAGAAGATTAGCGTTAAGGCCTCTCGAGTATCATAACGTGCGTCTGCTCTGAAAACCTGCAGGCCGTCCTGCCTTGGGAAATTATTAAGCCGTGGAACGGAGAGAGGAAGCGCTCGGGCTCCAGCTGAACCTCGCTGCGGTTCCCGAGCCACACTGTCCCATATCCACGAGAGACACTCGCACCTGCAAATGAGCTCATCTCAAGGCTCCAAACCGAAAGAGGGGAAGGCTTTCGAAACGCAAAACGACTGTGTGCTAATGTATAAACCTCATGCCACTGAATGCATGCACTTAGAAGCCCAGATGTTAATACTGCTGGGAATGGATTCTGCATGATTTCCGAGTCAGCTCCATAGTGACCGATTCTTTTTTTTTCTCCTTTGTATATTATTTTTGCTGCACAGCCAGACAAAACTAAGATGAAGCAGAGAGAGAAGCCAGAATCTACAGCTCTGATGTCACACGCAACTGGAACGAGATCTAGAACCGGAAAACAACAGTGTTGGAATGGAATTTGGGTTCTAGAACCAGAACGCTCAGGCTGAACAAAGCAGTCAACAGTGCAGTTACGTATGATAGAACAAGACACTGTTAAACAACTCAAGACTAATTTTTCTTTTTTTAAATATTCTTTTTTTTTTTAAACATACATTTTCCAAAAAGCGCAGCAAAGATGTTTGTTCTTTTTCAGTTAGCAAGTATATTCACAGCACACTAGTTAACATTAATTTATTCTGTCGGCTGTATCGTAATGGCAGGTTAAGTCTGAGCTATGGTTGGCTGGTGTGATGGTAATGCACTGTCTGATCTGACTAGTATCCTACGCACACGCTGGGGTGGAGCTGTAAACATGATTGAGCGGATCTGGCGTCAGATCACACTGGGAAGGAGACAGCAGCCCTTCAGAACAGAGCTGGTGTGACGGAGAGGGGGTGCGTTGTACGTTCATGCATGCGGAGGTATTCCGGTGTTCGTTAGCGATCAGCACAGTGAGAACTAGAACATGGTTTGCATGGATTGGAACATTACCGAAAAAGCCAGAGAAGGTTGTTAAGCACCAATAAATTTCAGGGGCACGGTCAACCACACACGACAGGTACGACATGGTCTTGGAACCCTCCCCCCGTCTTGTTTCCCCCCCTCACTGCTGGTCATTTTAAAAAGTAACCAGAAAAGAATAATTTTTTTGTCTTTCAGTAAAGAAAGCATAGCTGGAGTGAGGGCTCGAGCCCCTAACAGAGTTTGGCACACTTTTGTCAGGATCAACATAACGTTACTCCTCACATTAGAATAGAACTGCAGCAAAAGCCTTTTCAACTGAAACCCTTGAAACACTCAAACCAAATAGTAGGCCTACATAGCAACAACAACAACAAAAACAAAAATAATAATAATTATAATAATAATAATGCAGAACAAGAAAAGGGTAAGATAATGTGGACGGACACCCTTAACTTTTGAGTTAGTCGGGGGTAGGGGACGGGGGGGGGGGGGTCACATGGTGCTCCAGAACCCAAGCACCTTTCACAAGAACACAGGCAGAGAACCAGAGGAACACAACAAAAAAAAAAAAAAAACAGAGCCTTAAAAACCAGATCCGATACTGAACCCAGATGAGAATCCAGTTCCGGGTCTTGTGTCAGAACACTGTCACTCTTTAGAAAAGGATGGCAGTGCCACACCCTTCCCGATGCATTCTGGGTTGCCTTCTCCTTGCATGCGAGGATAAGAGCTTTTTTTCTTCTTTTTGCTCCCCGATGGGATGGCTGGGGCATTGATGCGATTTCTGTGTGTGTGTGTGTGTGTATAAGAGATGAATTACTGTTGGTGACTTTGTGTATATACATATGCCTGTGCCTAGGAGCAACCTAGTGCCATTTGTGTTAAGGAACAAATAACTATGTACGTGTGTGTGTGTGTGTGTGAGAAGTTGTGTGCAAGACAGCAGCGGCGAACCAGAGGGAGTGTATGCTAGCAGTGAGCGGCTGCGAGTGAAAGCCGGAGGGGACTCCTGAGGAACAGTGGACTGGGAGTGGGACTGCCATCCCTATAAGTGCATTAAGATCCACAAGCAGAGTGCAAATAATACCAAACCAACACAGGTCATTCATCACAGAGAGAGGGAGGGGGAGGAGGAGAAGATGCTGAAAACAGAGTTTGAGATAGAACAATGGATAAAAAGATAAAAAGAAAGAACCGGGACACGCTAGCTCATAGCATAAGGGAGGTAGAGACAGAAAAAACACATTTTTTATCTAAATCTGACAACTGACCTGAGGACACACACACACCCAAAACACACACACACACACCCTCAAACACCACAGTAAACAATACACACACACACACACACACACACACACACACACACACCAAAGTCTGATTCCACTTAAACAGCTTTAAAAATGGAAAAAAAAGAGGGGAATCAGACGAAAACCAGACTCACTGAGCGAGACTGGAAAGCGTCTTGAATACTGGAAAGTTATAAACCACTGCAGTGAGTAGGAATCGCCACTACAGGCAGCAGAGCACTGCACAATGTAACGGGCTGAGGGAGGAGTCAGTGGGTTTGATTGACAGGTCTCAGAGCAGGGAGGGGGAGGGGTTACGCCCTTCTGACACTAGAGTCTAACAGCAGTGAATGAATGTCGTCGCTAACAGAAATAATGTAAATGTCAGCATGGTAGAGACGGAGAGGTCGGAAAACCACAGACCAACCACTGAATAAAAGAGGAGAAAATATAAGTGTGTGTGTGTGTGTGTGTACGCACAAGTGTGCATGAAGGGAGGGAGCAACCTGACTGTCATCTCTTACTGGCCAAACGCCTGTTGCTATGCCAACAACTGGCGGTAAAACGGAGCCAGAGAGAGGCAAAGCAGAAGAGAGAAGAAAGATGGACTAAAAAACAGCAATTATGTGGACAAATGGACAAACATGCTGAGAGTTAGTGAGAGTGTAAGGCCAGCGGTCATAAGAATGGGAGTGGAATGCTCCAGATAATGTGGAATCCTGGAGGAGACCTCTGGAATGAAACTGCATTCACATCCTCGTCTCAAACACTGACTGTTTCACCATCCTACCTCTAATACAATAACCTGAGAATGTGTACGTTTGTGTGTAGGGAGGTGGTTTTGCCCAGCAGCTGGGTTTATCAAAAGCCCAGCAGGCTGATATGTTCTGAACGGCAGAGGAAAATATAATCTTATTTTTACACAGAGGAAGCGGATGGACGTAGCCAGTATGTGTGTAGGTGCTACAGTGGAGAATGGAGTGTCAGGAGATTCTAGGGGAGCCACTGGTTGCCGTGTTCTAGGGTTCAGGAGCGCGGCCCTCCTCCTAAGTGTAATATTAGGCTCTGTAATGTTCTTTTGCTTCCGACGTCCCCTTTTTAAAAATGCTATAGCCGTTTCTGTAACAGTCTCTGCATCTTTTTGCTGGTCCCCGACTGCATAGTGCTGTAAACAGGAGAAAAGAATATGGAATGTTCATTTATTTATTCACTGATTTCTTTAAAAGCACAGATATTTCTGAGCCATTTTCTGTAGTGAGAGCCCTCAGTTCAGACATTAGATTAGCCCTAGTCTGCAAAGACTTTAGCAGGTATGCTAAGCGTGCCTACATTAAATAACTAGCATCGCTGTAAGCCAATCAGAGACCACAGTGACTCCTCCGAACTGCCACAGTAAACTATACGGATGGGGGGTTGTGATTTATCTGTTGGTCTCGGTGCGACTGGTCCGATGAGGAAAAAAAAAAATAAGGAGAGGACAGGTGAGTGCAGATTACAACTGAACATCCCAGGTCAGAAATGAGACAGGTAGAGGGGTACAGGAAAGAGGACGGGGCAGATTTGGGGACACTGTAGTCATGGCTACAGCACTCCTGCTGAACCCAGGCCTTTACCCATAATCCTTAGCGGGTACACAGCTATCAAACAAGCGCTCACACTTAAAAGGGTATATAGGGGGTGGTTAGAAAACAATCCTGCTTGTGTCTACGCTGATAAAGGATAACATGTTGTATACAATAGCAATATGGTGCGCTGGCACAGAAATAATGCGAGGGATATCTTTAGTGTGAAAGTGTTGGGGTGCTGAGTTTCAGATACCAGATCAAGTTAACTTATAGTGGTATGTGTGGCAGTATAATACTGATATAGCACACCTCAAAGGCACGCAGTCACAGATTAGTAACAGCACAGGACAATGCTGCCATGCTGTAGCATGAATAATACTAGGAAAGAACAATGCATAACATATACAGTGGCATAGTGGAGTGGTATGTCCCTGTTATATGTGTGTGTGTGTGTGTGTGTGTGTGTGTGTGTGTGTGTGTGTGTTTACAGGCCACTGAGCAGCAAACTGCTGATGAGGATGTGAGTATATTAAACTGTGAATGGGTTTCTATTTAACACACAAACACTTTTTTAAAAATACAATTGGGTGAAATAGGTGCAGCGTTAACATTTTACCAATAATGCTAGTAATAATGATAACATTTTTATACAATTTACTATATATATGCTATAAACTGGAGCTGCACAATATGCTGAATCAGTTTTAGTATTTTACTGCTGGATTGGAAATGCAACACCAGGCAACCAAAATTGTTTAATTACATTTTGAAGTGTTTCTTATTACAGTGGATGTTCCTCTTAAAGGTCTCACCTGTTAAAGTTCAGGCTGTAGTGAGCAGTAGTTACTAGATCCTGCGTCGTTTACACTCGTCCCACCTCTCTCTTTTACTCTTTCTCTCTCTCTCTCTCTCGCTCTCTCTCTGTCTGTCTCTTTCTCTGTCTCTTTCTCTGTCTATCTCTTTCTCTGTTTCTCTCTCGCTCTGTCTCTCTTTCTATCTCTCTCTCTGTCTCTCTCTCTCTCTGTCTCTTTCTCTGTTTCTCTCTCCCTCTCTCTTTCTCTCTCTCTCTCCCTCTCTCTTTCTCTCTCT
>JBBPDB010000028.1:6748600-6760818 GCA_037974465.1 Brachypetersius altus | reverse complement strand
AGTACAGACTTAAAGGTGCGATTAATCGCGAGTTAACTATGGCAAACATGAGATTAATCGCGATTAAATATTTTAATATACTGTCAGCCCTAATATATATATATGTGTGTATGTATGTATATATATATATATATATGTGTATATGTATATGTATATAAATAAATGTGTGTGTGTTTGTTTTGGTGCCCGTCTGGCCACTGAGAGCAGTGTTTATTTTTATCGGTGCTTCTGCGTCTGGACGCTCCTCAGTGAAAATCGATGCCGCTTTCTGGGCCGCGGCTCCTCCTGGACTTGTATTGAATTGCTAATGCCGCCCCGCCCCTGGAACACAAAGAGGACGACGTGTCTCGGGACTGTTGGCGGCGTTTAGTGAGAATGTTTGCCTGTGGGCTACAGCGGGTGTTTCTGAGTCACCTTGGAAAGATATTATGCATGTTTCTATCATACATGCACACGTTCACTCACCCAGGAAGCTTATCTGGATCTCTCTGAAAACCTCAGGTGACTGAGAGACGCAGGATCTCTCTCTGGACTTTAGAAACTCTATTGTACGTGTTAAAGATGGCAGGGATAAGAGTGAACACGCAGCAGGAGCCCTGGATCACAGGAACTCTGGTCATGGAAGATATCAGCTGGATTTGTTGAATACGTACTTAACAGTCGGAGAGTGCAAACGTTACATTATTACATTGTGATTTCTTTTGAAGGCTACACTGGTTATGTGCTAAATTTTTATTGGTTTCATTGTTTTGCTTGTATGACTGTGAGGATTAATGTTGAGGTGAGGGTGATAAATCGTTTTTAAGCTGCATAATTAATTAAATAAACACCCGAATAACTTCATTAGTTTGTGCGATTAATCATAATTAATTGCGCTGAGTGGACGAAATGAGTTTAATTACAAGTGTTCTGGTTGTTTACCCGGTAATTTATATAGTTGTGGATCTCTTGAATTATTTTTGCAGCTTTGGTTCGTTAAATGGATTATATTAACTGTGCCTTTAACAACTTTAACATGTATTATCAAAAATAAAAGACTTACCATGAAATACGAATATGCAGTTCCATTACTGGTAAGTACACGCAACTAATTAGTTCTGGCTCTGCAGCTCTCGCGATTCTATGCCTTGAATTTATTTTAATTACTACTTATGTGATGGGGACATCAACATCCATAGCCCCAAACGTCCACATGATACAGTCAAAGTGAACATTATCGTCATCCCGAGCACATCCAGTGCACGGCTATGAAATGGAGCAGCTCAGTTTCCACAGTGAACACACAGTGCAGCAGACATAAGACATAAAACAAATAAAACAGTGCAAATAATACAGAAAAGGATAAGTTAGATTTAACCCGTCCTGAGTGTGGGGACAGCTCTCTGTGCATTGTATAGAAATTTTTAGTAAAATAACCAATATAGTCAGTATAGCCAGTATAGACAGTGTAATCGAAATAGACAGTATAGACAGTATAGCCAGTGTAATCGAAATAGCCAGTATAGACAGTATAGACAGTGTAATCGAAATAGACAGTATAGACAGTATAGCCAGTGTAATCGAAATAGTCAGTATAGACAGTATGAACAGTATTAACAATATAACTAGCATAAACAGTGTAACCAGTATTACCAGTATAAACAGTGTAACCAGTGCAAACAGTGTAAACAGTGTAACCAGTATAACAGTATAGCCAGTATAGACAGTGTAAATAGCAGCTGCAGTATGCACTTGGTTCTTAAACAACATTTGATGGGTTTTCGTGCATGAATGCATACCCCTGAACCACGACCTCGCTGACCTCTTCACACCCTGCTCTGCCCTGATGCCTTATCAGCGGCCTTCCTCTGGAGACCATCTCCTCCCGTTATTTATCAGACAGATACATCTGTTAACCCGCACACAGGTACACTACATGGACAAAAGTACTGAGACACCTGGCCATCCCACCAACAGGGACTTTAATCACGGTCCATAGACTGTAATATGGAGTTTGTCTCCCTTTGCAGCTCTAACAGCTTCCACTCTTTTTTGTGTTTTTGTGTGAATTTGTATCCATTCATTCTGTAGCATTTATGAGGTCAGACACTGATGTTGGACAAAAAGGTCTGGATCACAATCTCCTTTCCAGACTGACTACAAAACTTAATGAACACGTGCGAGAACACGGTCCAGTTTTCTTACAGCTGTATTGTTGTATTCAGTCCACTCATGATGTTTGTGTGAGCTCACATTTTCTCTGTATCTCATACAAAACAGGTTGTTTTTGCTACTGTGTCTTTAAGACTCAGTAGAGCTGGTTATTCCTCCTCATTCAGAAGGAAGTCATGGCTGAAATACTGCTTGTGAATTCAGGGGGAACAGTGTGGATAAATGCTTCGATTTTTACAAAATCAATTAAAAACTGCTTTTACGGCTTTGCTAGCATGCAAACACAGTATGAACTGTACTAACTACTTAATACATAATTAAACCTATTTTGTTTGCTGTAATATCTCATTCTAGAATATATCTAACATGCCAGGGTCTTGCATTAACATTTGCATTTGTTTGAACACTGCCCACATACAGCAATACTTGCACAAATTCCTCCATTTGCACAAGACAGTCGTTTGCCTCATTTGCACAATTATAATAGTTTACATTGAAGGTGCTCTGTGTACATTGGCTCGTATGCACATGTATGTGGGAATATATATATATTTATTTATATAGAATTACATATATATAAATGCATAATAGCATGCATAAATATTATTTATAAGTCTGTGTGCAATACTGGATTGTTGTAGTCTTCCTTTTGTGTGGCTCCATAGTGTTTTTATATTTTGATATTTTATTTTTTACGAATATCCCCCGTTCCAATATCACCTGCGTATAGTGAAAAACCACGTTGTTGTGTTTTGGTAAAAAAAAAATGCTTATTTTTAAATTATGTGCCCCCAAAGAACTCCCCCCAAGAAATTGAATTTCATTTTAAACTCCGTTTAATTAATTACCCTTAAAGAAAATGTAAATAATCAGAAATGCGTAAAAAAAGTTAGCATTAGCATCATGCAGTGAGCCAAAACAAAGACTCATACACAAAAGAAATGCTGAAATAACTCTCTCTATCCACATGTTTAGACAGGGCACAGCTTACTAATACTAAATAAACTGAGATAACTGTTGGAAATTAGCAGGGGAGTTAAAACACTAAAATACAAGACACGGAGCAGTCATGCTATACACTGCAGCAGCTTCTTCTTCTTCTTCTTTTTATGAGGATCGACAACTTTTCAGTGTATTTCTGCCACCGCTGGACTGGTGGCCGTAATACAGTTCGGTTCTCAGAAAGAAATCTTCTTTAGACTGAATTCGTGAATACTGATCCGTGTATAGGGCTAGGGCTGTGATGACAATACAGCTCTACTTGCCTTGACTTGAGTGAGATCCTGTGATGGCTCTGATTGATAAATCAGCAGCCGACTTTCAGCTTAAAACCCACTCAGATGAACAGATTAGTCACTACACCAAGCTACTTGTGGCAGGTGTGTATCTTTAACTCTGTCCTCGGTTGATGGAGCTTGGATTCGGCTCGGCTTCAGGTTTGATACATATTTACTTACAGGTTTGGACATAATTTTTTTCTGTCTACGTTTGAGTTCACACAAGAATTCCACGCAAGCTCAGCTCTCCACTTTGTTGGACTTTTGTCTTGACACCTTTCAAGACTAAAGTCTTGATGCTAACATGTTAGTTACATTTTAAAGTGTGAGGGGCGGGGGGTGCTCAGGTCAATTCAATTCATACCACGTAGTGAGCCAATACTCCAACACACAAATCTTCTGTCTCCTCACAGTTAGAGCTCTGATAGCTCCCAGGCTTCTCCTCAAAGCTCCTTTGTCTGCCCCCGTCCCCTGACTGTGATGTCATTCCCTGAAGAAAGAGTAAAAGACTGTAGGGGAAGATTCCTGTGACCTTCTGCTCCAACGTGGGATCGGTTTCTCCACCGCCTCCGACGCCAACCAGAAGAACCATCAAAACTGATCTCGGCTCAGAATAAAAAAGGCCACTTCTAATAGCACCTGACCCGGCCGCCTTGTCCCTCTTGAGCATGATTAGCTTTGGCAGGAAATCAATACAGTCTCCCATGGGCTGATATGGAGATAAGAAGTCATAATCCCTGTGTTTGGGATTGTGGCCTAGAGCCCTTCTTCATTATGGTGCTTGGAGATGTCCTTCACTGATAGCAGCATGCTCTCTTCGCCTTAAAGTCGAGTCCTCAGCGGGAGCACCACAAGGGAGTTTCAGGACCTTGTTTGTTCCCAAAGAAATAGTTTGAGTTTTCTTCACCGTCTCATAACCGAGCGTCCAGAGCAAGGCTAAAATGACACTAGATACAGTAGAACCACAAATTTGTGTTGTGGAAATGCCTAAAAATGCCTATTTTTATAGTGGAAACCTTAAATATGCCCCAAAATGTACTCCCAAAACACTCAAATTTCATTTTAAACTCAGTTTAATACATCACCCTTAAAGAATACATAAAGGTAAGCCCTGGTTTTGGCATAACAAAACACACACAAAACATTTCAAGTGACTTTTAGGGGAACAAAATGAAATAATGTTCTTCAGCAACACAATCTTGAGCCGATAGCGTTGCGCCGAAAACATATAATTGTTCACGGAAACTTTTGCAGATATCCAACATTTTTTGTTTGTTTTTATAGTGCTATATTATTAAGAAAAATATAATTCACTGATTTTTTTAAACATAAATATGAATGTAAATTCAGCTACATTTCAATATAAAATATAATTATCTAAATGTTTTAGTTCTGTTGAGAGACACAAAGGAACCCGTTATTCGCGGGGGTTACATTACAAGAGCAGCCGCGTATAATGAAAAACCGCGTTGTGTTTTAGTCTTAAAATGCCTATTTTTGAAGTGTAAACCCTAAATATGCCCCCAGCTGTGCTCCCAGAACACTTTAATTTCATTTTAAACAGTTTAATACATTACCCTTAACGAAAATGTAAAGATAAACCCGAGTTTTAAATACGGAAAAGTTACGAACGAGAGAGACAGAGAGAGAGAGAGAGAGAGACAGAGACAGAGAGAGGGAGAAAGAGACAGAGAGAGAGGGAGAGAGAGACAGAGAGAGAGGGAGAAAGAGACAGAGAGAGAGGGAGAGAGAGAGAGAGAGAGACGCGCGTTCCGGAAAGGTCATGAAAGAGAGAGAGAGAGAGACACAGAGAGAGAAAGAGAGAGCCCTACAGCCATGCACAGGGAGCCAGAAGAACCAAAATGAGTTTTAAAAAAAACAAACATATTGGCACGAAAAAAGCAACAAAAAAAAAACGAGAATATTTGCAGTTTCTGCGTTGTTTTGAATATTTCCCCGTAAAACGATCAATTTTGTTCTAAAAAAAAATGCGTGTGACTGGATCCGCAAGTCCCGATCCATGTGAAACTGGGGGTTTACTGTATATCTTTATATTTTAAGGCTTCTTTATGCTGACATTAAAAGTTAAGAATGTTTGTCCTCCTGTAAAGTTACCAGTTTGGAGATACATGTTTTTTTTTTTTAACAGAAGTATATTTACATTATTTAACCAGTAGAATTCTACAGTGTCAATGTGTTGCCATCTGTTTGATTTAGCTTTACATATTTAATAATTACATATATGCATAAATAGTTGAATAATTAATTACAGTTACATTTACTTTTTTAATTGACAGAACAACAAGGGTTGGAAGTGCAAGCTCTAACCTATTAGTTTAAAATATGACAAAAATGTAAATACAGGTTGAAAGTGCACCCTTTTCAGGGTGTTCAGTTGCACAAACATGGCTTTTATTTTTTCTATAGAAAAGCTATTGACAATAGAATGGGGCATTCTGGAACATTCAGACATGACCCTAAGGTCACCATGCTCAATGCCAAGTGTCACCTAGCAGGGTGTATATCTGTTCTGTTTGGTCCCTAATTAAATACAAATGTATGTGTGTGTGTGGATATGTATAAAAACCTAATCGTGTGTATGTGTGTGTGTGTGTGTGTGTATCAGTGGCAGGCTGAGGCTCAGGAGTACTGTCCTAATGCTAAGGTAGTGCTGGTGGGTTGTAAGCTCGATATGAGGACGGACGTCAGCACCTTACGGGAACTGTCCAAACAGCGCCGCATACCCGTCACACACGAGCAGGTGAGAGAGAGCGCGCGCGCACACACACACACACACACACACACACACACACACGAGGGAAATGAGACAGCAGTATGTGCACAGAGGGGAGATGAGAGTGAGCAAAATGCCAAAGAAAGAACGAGTGGTGTAGAAACTAACACTTGCAATATTACTGTTTACACAGCTACAGCAGTGGAGCTCACTGGAGAGAGATCTTTCTCTCTTTCTCTCTCTCTATCTCTCTTACACACACAAACACACACACATGCAGACACAAACACTCACAGCCTGCTAAGCCACAGTGTGAGAAAAGTTGACAGACTGTAGTGTTAGATTCTATTCGGAGGTTAAGAGTGTTTAATATTCATGCCTGGATTTAGCAAAACCAAAGGAATAATAAAGCTACAGAAGACTTTGATGAACAAACGCAGCCTGATATCACAGACTTTGAGCTTCTGCGCGTGTATGTGTGCGTGTGTGTGTGTAAAAGAGTGGGAGAGTTAAAGAGGGTTAAAGTGGAATAAACTTGTCCAGAAATCCGCACAGTTTAATCAGCTTTCTTCATATTCACATCTTGCTCAAAACCCTTGACATGTGAACAAGTGTACGCGTGCACTCACACACACACACACACATTCGTTCTGAATTTGTATTCTTAGGCACTCAACCAAGTATATGAGTCATGACACTACATATACTTCTTATGACAACTTCAGACGTATGATCTCATACACACACACATACACACACACATATGTTTGAAGAACAAAGATATGTATTTACAGGCCTGTGAAAGCTTCCTGCTATGAGGCTTATCAGCTTCACTGCTAGGATGAGAGAGAGGGAGAGAGAGAGTGTGTGTTTGAGAGTGTGAGAGACTGAGAGAACAAGAGAGTTAAAACGAGAGAGAAAAAGTGAGAGACTGGGAGTGAGGGAGAGAAAAAGAGAACAAAATAAATGAGTAAATGAGAGAAAGTGGGTGAGAGACAGAGAAAGAATGTATGTGTGTGTGTGTGTTTGTGTGTGTGTATGAGAGAGAGAGAGAGGGAGAAAATGAGAGAAATAACGAATGAGATAGTGTGAGGAAGAGTGAGTGCATGTGAGAGGGTTTTATAGCCGGTACCATCGGTGCCAGAAAACACCCCGATGATGAAAAAAATTTAATTTGTTACATCCATAGCATCATCTACATGATTTATAAAAGACGTATTTGAACAAAAAGATACAATAATTGCTTCTATAGAACAACATCAGCTGGGTATGAAAACATTGCTGCTCCCTACAGGATATATTCTGAACTATAGAAATTAACTATAGTTCATTATAAAAGTATTTTTTGAGGTGAATAATTCTAATTTAAGTACAAGTTTGGAAATACCCGCAAATACTCAACGCTTGTAGAATGGTACTCTTCGTTTTCGTTGGTTTCTTAAAGAGGAAAACTGTGATTCTTGTGATTCCCCCAGTCATTTCTGTTTTCCTGTCATTTCCTCTGTAACTCTCTCTCTCTCTCTCTCTCTCTCTCTCTCTCAGGGGAGTCTGCAGGCGCGGGAGGTGGGTGCAGTAGCGTATGTGGAGTGTTCTTCGCGCATGTGCGTGAACAGTGTGCGGGACGTCTTTCACATAACCACACTCGCCTCTGTCAGACGACCCGCCCCAGGACTCAAGCGCAGCTCCTCCCGTCGCACCCTCAAACGTGTATCACACCAACCCCTTCTGCCAGTCAACTCACGAGCCACGCCCCTCGAACCTTCCCCCACTCTCAGGAAGGACAGAGCCAAGAGCTGCATTATCATGTAGAAAATAAGCCAACAAACACACACACACACATACACACACACACACACACACACACCACACCTACACACATTCAGCTGTGTTCTGATCTCATCTTTGTAAATGGGTTTCTCACAGCTGCTGTCTATTTATAAGACTTTTATGGTCGTATTTCAATGTCAGATTACGGCCCATTAAAACTGTACAGATGTGTGAACACCTTATGCAGAGGACTATTTATTGACCCTTATGTCATTGTCGTTGCTTATATTATTTTGAAGTAAACAAAGAAGAGAGGAATACGGGGGAAAAAAACACCATGCATGGGATTTTATCTGTGAGAGCAGTTTGTTTTATATTTTCCACTTCTGGCTCCAGCACCTTCCTACTCCCAACCCATCCCGACCCCCTTTAGGATAAGTGGCTCGGTTAATGAATTAATGACTGAATGAATGAATTTCAATTTCTTAGTAATATGCAGTCTTTTTTCACCAGAGTATCCATCTCGGAAGTCCCGCTGACACCGTCAGAGAGTTCTGTTCAGGCAGGCTTGAGTCTCTAGAATCCTCAGTAACTTTTCTTTTATTCACATCAGTGACTCTAATGGGAATTGGCAGTCGCTGGTGATAGTGCTCCACTTGCACAGAATTACACACTCTAGAAACTGGAAACAGCACTGGGCTGGAATGCAAAAAAGGTCACTCTTTTGCATCATATCATAGAAAGACCTGTGTAGGACTGGTTGGCAAAGGCAGACAGAACTAGAATCACACACCCGTGCTGTTAACTGCTGATGCCTGGAGGAGAGCATAAGCCTATACACAGTATGAGTTGGGGTTTAGTAGCTTATTGACTCATTTCACACTCTAAAAATGGATGTGGCAGGTGAAAGCACACACTCTCTCTGATCAAACCAAACAGATAGCTGGCATTATTCTGCACTCTGCTTCTCCTACAATCTGTCCTAAAGAATAAAAGAAAAACGCATCAGAGTCAGCACTGTATTCCTGTTTGAAATAAAATCTCAATAGAGAGAAACTCAAGCCCTCCATAGGTGTTGCTTTATTTTGTATTGATGCTTGTCCGGTATTTGTGGATGTAAATTCTCTGACTGAGGCGACCAGAGGCATGGAAACCACTGAGCCTATGTTTATCATGACTGTGCAGCCGTTTCCCTGGCAACTGCCTCCCGCCTTTGTGATGTCACAACGGAACTGAGAAAAGAATGCTGTTGCCGTGGTTTCCGGCTCCTCCGCAGGACATCTTGTCTTATCTAATGAACACATATAAATGAATGCTCATACACACACACACACACAGGAATATACACACGTGTGGCATGGGGTTAGGAGGAGGCAGGAGGTAGATGAGGTTGGCAGTGGCAGTCGTGAACCAACAGAGCACCACAGCTCAGACTGAGAGAATGAGGATTAGTGTGTGTGTGTGTGTGTCCATCGTGTGCCCTAAACACACATACAAAGCCACACAACTTATACTGCTGCCTGCCGTGTTCTTGGCTGAGTGTAGCTCAAGAAGCCCTTGAATCACACACACAATCATCACAGTCGTAGGCAATTTACATGCTGTTTAAGCTGAAGCAGACCCACACACTCCTCTCACCTAGACTCACCCTGAAAGTGTGCTTCTACAATGCCTGAGCCCAAACTTGTTACAGAGTTTAGCTTAAAAAATGAGTTTAGCTTTACAGAATGTGCTTCCACTCACGCAACTAGATCTGCATGGTATATACAATAATAAATTGTGATCATGTGCCTTCACGCAACGCGGTGATAAAGCCTACAATTAATGTTACGTCTGTTTTTATCTGATTGAAATTATTCACATTTGTTTCCTTCATTCATCAAACGTCCACATTTTGATCACCTGAGATGGATAAGATTACAGTGATTACAATGAAATCCAATTTAGTGTTTGCACGGCTTCTATCAGTTTAGACCACTGAGAACGTATTGGTCTGAATCATTTTCTCTTTGAGTCTCAGGCATCTAGTTTTAGGGATCCTTTTACTCTCTAAATGAATGTACTTTTTGTTTCAAATGTCCATATTCCTCCATTTCAACTGAGCAAGCCATTGCACCTCCAATTTTCCAAATTATAGAGAAGGTAGAGCCTTGGGACCTGGAGGAGGCTACTCTGGCCAAAATTACCTTGGATGCGCTATTTATTCTGCAAGGCAAAATTAGAGACTAACATCAGTTGGCAACTGCTGGGACTGTGAGAGAATGATGGCTAGATATGAAGAGACAGGTCTGCTGGAGCAAATAGACATATGTTTTGATTGATTTGACATCTGTTGCCACTCAAAAAAATGAATGAAGAATAGATATTTTATGGCTATTTTTTTAGACCTCCGTAATGGCCCATCTCCACAAATCTCCAGTGGCTCTCCTACGCTTACTCTGCACCCTTCAAATTAATAATAATAAAGTGGTTCAAAAATCCCATATTAATCCCATAAGTTTGTGTGGCCACAACTTATTATCTAAGTTAAGTCATGATTTTGCATTAGGATCTTGTTCCCATGCCTTGTCACCAACAGTTTATGCCATTCAAACTTGTTCTGCCTTTGTTTACATGCTACGGATGTACATGCACTTAATTGTTGCCAGTTAAGACAAGAGGCATCATTTAACAGGCAGCAGACTAGCACCTAATGTTGGTCTCAAAAAACCAAGCTATTGTCTTTTTTAATGCAGGCAAAAGAACATTTTTTTAAACCACATTCATCCATTTAAGTATTCTAGCTCCTATCCTAGAACTCATATGGCAAAGAAATACTTTGGACAGGTCACCAGTCCATTGCAGAGCAAACACACAAACGAACCCTTGCACAGCTAGGGGCAGTTTAAACATTGTGTTTTTAGGTCTGGTGGTAACCAGAGTTCCCAGCAGAAATGGGGAGAACCTGCAAACTCCATACAGAAAGGCTCCTGACTGCACAGACTGGGTGCTGAACCCAAGGCCAAAGGCAACTACTGCATCATCAAACCGCTACATTTAATTTGAAACATCAGCAAGTCTGTAAATGATACACAACTGTTCTCTACATTTCTAAGGGTGCTAGGGGATAGCCAAGCGTGTTCCAAGGGTCAGCTCTAGCACCCCCTTGCATCATTATAGCAACACCACTGAGGGAAATATATATAACCATGTACCTTCATGTGTTTACTATTCAAGGGCAAATAGCGATTAAACATGTAGCAATATGATTGCAATACAGTATAGTGCCCCTTTTGTGTAGGCTTAACTCATGATTAAACATAAGAGTGTTTGTGTTCTGACAAATTCAAATATAGCAAGTGCCTATAGCTACATTTTAACCTGAATGACAAATATAAATGTGGCTCTGAGATGATATGAAGCATCGGCTCTTTGAATAGATACTTGTTTAAAAGGTTGGGTCCAGGTCCGTTATCTGTGAAGTGCATGTCCTCTGTTTAATTCTCTCTCAGGTGCAAACACACTTTCTTTGAAAAGGTAAATTAGAAATTGATGTTGCCAAGGAAACCTTCAAACGGTTAGTGAGGTCTGTGTGTGTGTGCATGTTCAAACACTGAAGATTGACTGAGTTTTTTTTTTTAACACATCGCCTCATGAGTGTATTTTTATATTGCAAAGATGCTTTTTCTTCTGCATGGGGAAAATCAGAGAGCAAAAAGTTCTTATAGTGATGTTATACAAGAAAGAGTTCTGATTTCAGAAAGAACTATGTGTGAGTTTGTAATCGTTTCACTATTCCAATTTAAGAGAACGGTTCTATCATACACACCCAGGTTGCAAAAATTAATAGCTAGTACCAATCAGTTGGCATGACATAACTTGAATAATGCTAATTGGTGACTACTGACTTTCACTTATTGTTTATCAACATTAGCATCACTGACTGGACTGTTCCTTTCTAGGCCTTTACATTAAATGGAGGCTCTTTAAAATGTGCAGTTCTTTATTTCATGCTAGTTCTTTACAGAAGAATCGTTGGCATTAATTCCATATATTGTTGATGTAACCATGACATAACAAAACATGCCACATACTGTCATGATTAGTCAATAACAGATTATGCAAATTAATCATCATTTTGTCAGTAACTGTGGAAACTGTCATTACAGATACTAATATATCTATTAGTGCTGGGCCGTTAACGGCAGTAACGCGCTACGCGAGACTCTTATCGAGCGATAAAAAAAATATCGCCGTTAATCTATTCACAAAGTTGGGTTGGGAGCTGGGTCTATACTACGCAAGCTATG
>JBBPDB010000028.1:6737557-6748411 GCA_037974465.1 Brachypetersius altus | reverse complement strand
GGGGGGGCATTTTAATCTAGATTAATCTCAAGATTACAATGAGATTAATCTAGATTTAAAAAATTAATCTATGCCCATCTCTAATATCTATAGTTATGACATGTCAGATACTAATTTCTTGATATTTATCATAGTATCTGTCTTGAGAATGACCAATAATCGTAACACATTACTGTTAAATTAATAAACATAATCAGTCATGACATCTTAAGACAGCTTATGACATTTTCAATTAAATAAAATGTTACTGAACCATGAAGCAGTTCTTATGTGGAATAATTAAATAAGCTTTTATTCTTAAGTGTGTGCTCTTCCTCTGAGACCTATGTTTGAGAGAGAGGTCATAAAAAGGCCAACTTGTTCTGTAAGCTTTTATATAGAAGAACACATATGAACCTAAAGCCCTGTTTGTCCTGGATTCGTTTGTACCTGGAGAGCTGGAGAGCGGTAATTTAAGTGATTAGTTAGTTTGCTGCAGTATGGGTCTGCAGTGTCTAGTTTTCACAAGTCTGGCTATTATAATTTTGGAGCGAATGACCTTCTGTATTTTTCTGAACCTGGAGCTCTCTCAGTACCAGCAGTGCTGTTCCAATCCAGCTCACGATAATGCACCAACAAAACCTGACAGACACAGCCGCGCTGTTTATGATATTAAGCCATGAATGAAATTAGGGTAGACTGCATTTCTTGCCCATTATATCGCTGAAGACTCCCTCGTTTTTAGGATAGAATACAAGAGAATACAAAAGATTCAGCTGGGGTATCCTTCCAGACCTTCAATCACGCTCAATACCATTTTTGAAAAGCATCTAAAAAACCATGTGAACATCTGTGAGTAGCTAAGTAAGACATTTCAACAGACAGTTATTATGCGGATAGCATGAAATAGCTTTCGAAAATACAACAAACCTCTACAACACAATGCTGGTCACACTATTATTCGTTCTGTTTATGCCAGGGAAAATTGCACCAGTTCTGCAACATTTGTACATATTGAATGAATGAGGTGTAAACAAAATCATTCAGAGTGATTTGATGTGAAATGCTCCGTAATAAAGCAGTTTAGACACAGCTAGAGTTGGTTCTAAACATATTTTCTTTTTAGAAGCATTTTATAGCAGAAGGGTGAAGTAAGGCAAAATTGTCCCAAGGAAAACGTATTTGTTATTAGGTTTACCACTATTTGCCATTATTATTAGGGCTAGGCACATTAACCGTTCTTATTACGTTAATGCATTATTTAATTAACGCAGACAATTATTTTATCACTTGTTAATGCAGGTTCTTTTTAAGTGCTTTTATTTTGAAAGTTTGTTGCTTTTCTGGGCTTGTGTATGCGCAGCACACAGCGTTCTTAGTCACAGTTGGTTTTCACGGGGGTCAGGCGTCCCATTACTTTTGTCCATATAATATAATTATACCAACAGAGACTTTAATAACGCTGCATTCAAATAGTTGGTCCCTCTTTGAAGCTGCTATAATGGCTCTGCAGGCCATGCTCTGGACTCTGAGGGGAACATGTTTTTCTATAACAAACTAGATTAAACCAGAATGCCTTGCAGAAGCAATTGGCTTTGGTTTTATATTTAAATTGATTACATGAATATTTAAGTTGAGATTTACAGAAATAGCTGAACTGCAGCTCTGTGACTGCGTTAAAGGGAACACTGCTGGTAGAGTGTTTGCAAACCAAATGTTGTTGCACTTGTGTTCATATAGCAGTACCTATAAAAGTGCGCAACACACTACTTTTGAATTAATTATTTAATTTTCCATATAAAATGTAGTCGCCCAGCCTTAATTATAAACATGCCATATAAACTCAGAAGACATGGGTTCACAGGTGGTTCCTACCAACACCACCATAGAGAGGCAGTACATTTCCTTATAAATCAAGCATTCCACATCACACCACATTAAACCATTGATGACTTTGCATACATCTAAATTACACAAAAAATAGAAGGATTGACAGAACTACCCTTTAAGGCTGCCTTAATTGTGTGTGGACTCTGAGAATGTTATTGTGGTGTTAAATTGGATGCTCACTAGCACCCTGTATGTGCTCTTAGTGCACCCTGGCAAGGACTGTGTACAAACTTAGTTGCGGCCTCTTACTGAAGAGTCCTCTAGATTGTCGAGAGTTGTTCAGAGTGGAGGGGTTTGTTTACAAATGTCTGACCACCATGACAGAGAGGATGATATTCAGATGCATTTGTTTATCAGTTTATATTCTCACTGAGCTGCTTTAGGCTTGTAATCTGGATTGAGCTCCTATCAAGCAAATTAGGTCTTAAAGAAAAAAAGCATGAGAAATAACATAAAATCTGCATGTTGGATGAGAAAAATACATGTTCAAACCCTAAACATTGCCATTTTCAATGGCTATGTTGCTAATATTACCAAAGGCTGGACGTAGTAGGACTGCAGGGATTAGGGTGCCTTCGCAGGCCTTGAGTGTGGCACCTGTAATACTGTCTTATGTCCATTACGTTACTACAGTGTTATAATAATCTGTGGAAGATACAAATACTGTAACCAAGTCTAGTTCAGACAACACAAGAACAAAAACAGAAAAACAGAGAGAGAGTGTGAGAAAAACACAAGTACAAAGCAATAGGACCAGACAACATTTAGTCCCATCGACAGCAGCCAATTCTAGTACGAGTTTGAATGAATTCAGCAATACGTAATAATTGTGCAAATAACGACAGCAGCAGGACTGAGAATGTGCAGTATACAATAAATAACAGCCATTTACAGTGGCAGTTAGGGAAGTTGTTTGTTACAGGCAGAATACAAGAAGAAAAGTTAAGTGTGTAGATGGATTGTGTTAGGAGAAAGAAGAAGTTCAGTTCAGGCCTGTACACCACAGAACCTTTTGCTGAACTTAAGGAATGAGCGGGTGTGTGCGGGGTGTGTGTGGGCATTCACAGTGCTGGAGTCTTTGCAGATGCAGCATGCGGTGTACATTTCTGTGACAGAGGAGAAAGAGATGCAGAAGATCTTCTCAGATGTCCTCACTATCCTCTGTAGGGTCTTGCAATGCAAAACAAAACAATCCAGTATGAACTGGGAAGTCAAATTCACACATTACAGAATCTAGCTCAAACAGCTAAAGACCCAAAGGAAATGCTATTTGTGGTGACAAGTACTTGATATTTTGCCTCAGTCCTAATCTGTGCATGATTGTTGGCTGCGGCTGTAACTGTTGGACTCCACAGCTCTGCAGTAGAGTGTGTTTAGCGCCTGTATTTAATATGTGTAACACTTTCTTAGCGACCTAGCAGGCGTAGAGGGTGCGAAGCCTCTTTCAGTCCTTGTGACGAGCAACAGCATAGTTGCAACTTCACTATCACTCTGTTATTAACAATGACACATTACACACTTTGTACACACACACACACACACACACACACACACACACACACACGCACGCACACAGACACAGACACGTACACACACACAAATGTTTGGCTGCTGTACAGGCCAGGTGGAGTGGGTCTGGGCGCCTGGCAGCATGTCCCGGCCCTTGCCCCTGTCTGTCAGAGTTCTTGGCCAATCGCTTGCCCCCTGCTTGGCGACTGCCGCAGCAGGAGTGCAGTCGCTGTCCCAGATCAGCCAAAAAACCTGCTGCTTCACAATATGGCCTCCCGCCCTTCAGAGAAAAACAAAGAAACACTCATTCACACTTCACAACCGCTCTCCCACCCATAATGCTTGTCTCGCTTTCATCATTCATTTCCTTTCCTATCAAAGCAAGCATACACACACACACGCATACACACAAACACAAACACACACATGCGCTCACAGCTGCCACTCAGCCAACAAATCTCAGAAGGTGGCAAAGCACTGGGGAAATCAGTCAACCTTCACACTTATACTGAGCACACAGTCCTTATTGCCTCTTACACATAATACACAAATACACACACACACACACACACACACACACACACACACATACACAAACAGCGTCATGTCTTGCATTCCCCTTAATATAAACTCCTTTTAGTATTAGTTTTGGTTTTGAATTCTCTGGAGGGACAGAAGAGAGCGAGAACGGAGAAACGGAGAGTGAGGAGAAAGAGCGATATGGGAAAAGTGACAGACAGAGAGAGACAGGGAGATGTCAAGTGGGTGAAAGAGAGAGAGAGAGAGATAGAGAGAGGGAAAGGGGAGAACACAGAAACAGAGGAGAGAGCATAAAAGAGAGAGATAAAAAGAAGGAAAACAGACAGAGGGAGAGAGAGGGAGAGAAAGATAAATATATAGAGAATCAAAGAGAAGGAGTGTGACAGATAGACAGAGAGAGAGAGGGAAAGAGAGAGAGGGAGGGAGGGAGAGAGAGCGAGAGAGAGAAAGAGAGCGAGAGAGAGAGACAGAGACAGAGAGAGAGAAGCAACGATGTGTACAATATGCTTCTTGTCTACATTTGAAGCTGCACTGACAACTGCAGAGTCAGAGGGCAGCAGCTGTTCTCACACTCACACACACTCACACACACACACACACACACACACACACACACACAGCTCTGGAGTGCTTTATGAAACTAGTTCATGGATACACTTCTCAGTGGCACTGATAACCAAACAAAACTAGGCCTTCTCACAATTTGCTCTTATATCACGCACTGTAAAGAGGTACAAATGATGGTAAACTGTGTGTGTGTGTGTGTGTGTGTGTGTGGTGTAGGCGACACACATTTCTCCATTCCCTGGTCCATATATCTAGTGTTTCACTGTGAGATTGCTGTATATATGAAAAATATGTAAGATGACTTTCTAGAAATAGACTAGTCTTTTTTTTAAGCCATATTATCTAGTGACTCATTCTGTTGGCTATTGTCTAATTGCTTGGAACATTGCCGTGAGGATTTCATTGCATTCAGTTGCACTGTAAAAGACATCTGTTCCGCCTTAGTATTTTGAGGTAACTGAACTTCCAATAGCAAGTAAAACAAAAATCTGTTTTATATTCTACTGAATATTTGATGTTCGGTAAACAAACAACAAAATCATTGCAGCATAGAAATGAACTTTTTAAGGTTAAAACTCTTTTATTACAATATAAAAGTGAGGTCAGGTACTGATGTTGGACCACTCCATCCCAAAGGTACTGGATGGAGCTCCATCACTCCAGAGAATTCCAGAGTTCCACTGCTCCACAACTCAATGCTGGGGGCTTTATACCCCTCCAGGCAACACCTGGGATTGAGCATGGTGACCTTAGGGTCATGTGTGGCTGTTCCAGAGTGTCCTATTCTATTGTCAGTGCATTTCTATGTGTCAGCAGTAGATGCACTTTAAAGTGACCGCATTAATTGGAATAATTGATTTTTGGACATACAGTGTGCATGTAAGTTATACCTTTGGGACTAGAAACTGTACGGTAGTTATTCGATTTTTTTTTTGTTCACTGCTTGCATCACCATTAATGCATTCGACAATTTCCCCAAGACAAAGGGTGCGTGAATGTAAGTGTACTTGGCCAGTACTCTGCCTGCTCTCTTAAAACACACAAATGCCGCCGTGTGCCGGAGTGCGTGAGCGATCATCTGACGAAAAGGTGCCTTCAGAGGAAGATCTTACAGGATTAGAAATTCCAGCTTTGTTAAGCTGTCCGATATAAACAAACACACATACACACACAGTATCATTCAGCTTTTCCCCTGATTAGCAAGCATTGCTGCAAATGCTGCATTTTCTTCTCTTCAACAAAATAATCCCTTTTACATCAACTCTTCTGCTGCTGCTGCCCTCATGACATCATTTCATCTCTCTCATATCTTCTCTCCCTCCTTTTTTCCCTCTTCTTTTTTTTCACCCATCATTCACACGAACACAACCTCTCATTTTCTTTCTCTCTTTCTTTCTCCTCTGTCCCCCGTCCTCTTCGGCACCCCCCGGATAAACAACCAGTAAGAGACAGCTGTGTGGCCAACAACATAACAGCAGAGCAACTATCATCACACACACACACACACACACACACACCTACACACCTACACACACACACACACACACACACACACACACACACAGAGTGATATGTCTTTATGAGGCTAAAATATCTCAATTTCTCCCTCAGTCAATTCTCTCTCTCTCCCATAGGCTCTTCTAGACTCCAATGTTATTCTTTTCGATGGCTCTTCAGCTTCATAACAGCTCAACTTTTTGATTATGGCTGGTTCCTCCTGTAGTACTCAGCACTTACTGAACTGAACTGCCTGCCACACAATAAATGTGCTAACACTCCATTAAAGTACACACTTTACTGTTCAGTTTCTGAGTTTTACTCTGCACTGTGGCGCTGTGGGTTGTGTGTCTGTCTGGTTGTCTTTCAGAAGTGGAATGTTCCGGGGTAACCTACAAGGTTAACAAAATGGTCCTGGCTTTGTAAAGGTATTTCTTTTTTTGGTTACATGAAAGGTGAGAAGAAATATATACATATATATATATGTGTGTGTATATATGTGCGTGTATATATGTGCGTGTATACATGCATGTAGATATGTTGCACCCCTTATTTATTTATACTTTATCGTCTTTATACTTTATCGTCTTATCTTTGACATACTGAGTAGATTAAATAAAAGAAGTGGGAACAAATGTTTTACTGCGAAAGGCTGTAAAGTGCCTAAAGATACAAGAAGCCTAGATAAAGGAATTCCAACCCCTCAGCTTTCAGCAGCACCAGTATACTGATCACCGCCTGATCATCTGGAATCATCTGCTCCTGTTTCTTCACTGGTTCAGGACTCCAGTTAGACAGCTTTGTTCTGCTTGAATGATCCACACTCAATTGTAGCTTAACAAACAAAACCAGTTAACTGATCAAGTACAGGGACTGGATTGAAAATGAAAGACAAAAAAAAGTCTTCTCCCTTTATTACAGGGGCCAAAATTAACCTGTTTCTGGGAAGTTACACACGTTTGTTTCTCTAGTGAAATCTAGTTAGTGATTTCTCTTCTCCATGTTGGTGATTTTCTGAGGGAATGTAGCATTTATAGTGAATCAGATCGTCATGGATGTCCACTTAAAAGTTTCTGAACTCTGTGGTTTAAAAAAGTTGGCCACATGCCTCTTACCTTTTCTTCACAAAAATCTCTCTGGATTCCAATCATTGTGATACGTGTGTCTCTGAATATTTTAATCACAAGGTTTCTTTGACTAAAAAATCTTCTTTAACTAAAAGTTAAGGGTTAGATTCCTCTCATATGTTCTGTGTGAATTAATTAACCGCACAGACATTTTTCATGACCTTTTCATATCCAGCTTTATCAAAGGTGCCGGTAATTATGGCGATGACTGCATGTGCGACTGCATGTCCTAACACAGTATGAAAACAAATGTGTGTGTGCACTTTTGTGCGTGTCTGTCTCTGTGCCTCCTCTATTTAATTAGACCTAAATAGACTGTTAATGAGGTTCTTGGAAAACAGCCAGCAAACAGCCAACTCTGAAAGCGTGTATACACACACACACACACACACACACACACACACACACAGGCTGCCATATGGAATTATAAAACAAACATTACATAAATCCCACACTCATTCTAGGACAAAACTAGAAATACTGATACTGTAGTACACACAAACACACACAAAAATACACAATCACACACACACACACACACACACACACACTTATGGAACTTTAAAATAAACATGGCATATATCGCACTTTCATTCTAGATCTCATACTAAAAATACAGATGCTATAGTACACACACACACACACACACACACACACACACACACACACGCACACACGTTCCCTCTATGAAGCAATCAGAAAGACAATCTCACTCGCTCTCTTTCTCTCTCACAGTGGGTGGGCTATAGTGAGCTGAAAGAGTTTTGTAGTGTGTGTGTGTGTGTGTGTGTGTGTGTGTGTGTGTGATGATGATGATGACAGAAATGCAGCTCTGAAACGCCACTTCAGCCCAAACACAGGCAGAAGGAGCGAGGCAGTGTGTGTTTGGGGCAGCGGGCGAGAAAGCAGGAGAGCTAAAGCAGCACACTGCTGAAACAAGCACTTCTGTTTGATTTGCTCTGAGATTAGGGAATAACACTGACCCACACAAACAAACAAACACACACATACACCAGCTTGTTTTCCTATCTTCCTTGTCTTTCCATTGGCATCTGCATGACTGCAGCGAAACATCACTCTACACCTTACATTCTAACCTTCATCCCAACTGGGTCCTAAATAAAATGTGATGGTTACAGTGAGGGGAAACAAGTACACATACTTTTGTTTTTGCTTTTTAATGAGGCAGCTGGTGGCCTAGTGGTCAGGGAGCTGTCCCTTTGATCAGAGGGCTGTGAGTTTGAATGCCAGTACGGTTTCTAGCACCACTGAGGTGCCCTTAAGCAAGGTACCATCCCCACACACTGCGCCCCAGGTGCCTCATGTCTTCACTTGGTTAAATACAGAGAAAGAATTTCATGTCGTTTACACTGTGGGCTGTGGTGTGTTCACGTGTGCCTATTAGGAGCCACTTCACATCCAATGCATCTATCAAATGCACATTTTCTCACATAAGGTATACATACATAAATACACTAATCCTGACAAGCATAAAAACTGTACTATAGTACAGAAAAAAAATTGCATTATACGATCTAGATTAGAACTTAAATTAGAACATTCATTTTCTGTTTCCCAACTCAGGGGACACTAATCTAGCTCCCTGCAGCCTTTGTGTCATGATATGATATAGAATGTTGTGGCTCTCAGAATTGTATTGTTGCACCACTACACAACCTGCAGGTTGCATGAAAGACCGTTAAAAAAAACCCTGTGCAAAATCGTGTATGGTGTGCCCCCTTGTGGTGAAGGTCTGTCAATGCTCCAGAGCTACATACCTCATCTTCATCATTTGATCCTCACAGCTCTGGATTAACCCAGGTACTGACGCAGGTGACAGCCAGCTTCGCTTGTGTGCCACTGTTTGACACCTATGAACACAAAAACATCTTTCTGAAATGCACTCAACACAATACCAAACTACACTAAACAAAAATAAGGTACATTCTTTGACAACAGGAGAATCATGGAAAGGTCCTTAAACGGTTATTAATACAGCAGCTTTACTCCTTCAAAGAAAAGAATCGATTACCTGTGCAAAGAGCCATTTTCAACATTCAAATGTGGTTAGAGTGATGGGAAACAACACTTTTGATTTTGCTTTTTAATGTACCTCCAATGCATTTATCCAATTTGCATTCACACACATGAGGTGTTCTGACTTTGTGAACGAAAGTGCACATATTCACAAGCAATAATATACACTAAAAAAAAGAAATCAACTGGGTAAAAAGTGTTCAGACATCACAAGTTAATGACATCAGTACTTCGCATTTGACAAGGAAAGCTTTGAGACGCATTAGCAAGAAGTAATTAATTTTTAGCAGAATTGTGTGTCAGTTTTCCCCAATTCGTCTAAGCAATCCATCTTCAAATCCCAGAGTTAAAACAGGGGACTTGTACTTTCAGCCGCCATTAATTTTTAATATCTGAAGATTGGCTAGGCCACGGAGGCACCTTGACTTTCTCTCATAGGAAGTTTTTAGTAAGTGCTTTGGAGTCATTGTCTTGTTGAAATATTTATCTTCTCTCTATATCCAGATTCTTGGTTGATGAGATTAAATTCTTTAATATTTCCTAATATATCCTTCCATTCTTGATCCCTTTGGTGGCATGTAATGCCTCAATACTGTTTACAGAGAAAGTACACGATGCTCCCATTGCCATTCTTTACTGATCTTTTGTTTTTCGGATCTCATGCAAATGGATCATATGATTTATTTGTGTCAAACGTACTTGTGTAACAAATACAAATGTTGCAACAAAGCAGACAGTAACCCAAAAAGCAATTAGCATTATGAGCTATATAAAGAGTGACTGAGGGACATTAATAATGAATTAATAAAGAATAAAGAGGGCTCATTTTTGCCTTTTTGTAGACAGAATTATTCATGTCAGAGCTTAATATTAGACAGTCAAAATAGTGAGAATGAATGAAACCCAAAAAGTTGAGAAATTTTAATTAAACCTTTTTCTTGTGTATAATTTAACTGTTTGTACTGATGGAATAGTTGAATAGGTTTTTTCATGTTACATAATGTTACAGTATTTTCACCATGACTATATACAGCTCCAGAATAAAGAGAGCATTGCATTTTAAGTTTAAATCAGTTTTGGCTACCATTCCATGCCAGAATTCCTACACAAGCACCTCGTTCTGCTTAATGAGGTACTGATTTATGATCACCTGAATCACATCTTATTTAATGAGTAAAAGTATAAAAACACTGCTGTAACCAACACTCTCCTCTCGCAATGTGACCAGTTGGATGGAAAAAGGGACTCATTCTGTTTAAGTGTGAATAAGAGATTTGTTTTCTTTGAATTATTATTAAAGTTCTGTAAACACTGCATCATTTCCTTAAAAATCATACTTTAAAGAACAATCACTTTATTTGGAAATAAGGAGAAATATTGTTAGCGGTTCTTAAAAACTAAGGCAAAGCTGTTCAGTTCAGTACTTGCACCTGTAAAAGATAAAAGCTGAGAAACTGAACATTTTTGCAGCAATCTCTTCTTTTTTTTTTCCAGAGATGTATATATAAACCCATACACATTATAAGGGCACTGTAATGCACTTAAAGTAAAATAAAAACTGTATCTAAATACTTGTTTTCTCTCTCTGTGCATTTCAGATGCAATTCTACTCACCCAGTCTGCATGGCTGTTGTCACGGCTGGTGGCCGCTAGTGGCCACTGTTTTTCAGTTTTTATCCCCTGTTCTGTTTGTTTCTGTCCTGTGTTT
>JBBPDB010000028.1:6700790-6730451 GCA_037974465.1 Brachypetersius altus | reverse complement strand
ATGTATGTAAGTATGTATTTAGTTGATGTAAAATTGTGCTATTACACAGACTCATACTATCTTTTTGATTCCAGAAAAAAACAGCAAACCATGAGAGGCTTCTTGATGGGAAATGCATCATGGACACCACAGCAAGCTGATAACAGCTCAAGGAGCAACATATTTGTGCACTTTCTAAAGATTTTAGTTCTGTTTTTGAATAAAGGTTTGGAAATGAATGCTTTTCTTGTTTATGTTTTTTTTTAAATAAATCCGATCCATCGATTAATCGGAAGAAGAAGAAAAAAATCGATAGATTAATCGATTATTACAATAATCGTTACTTGCAGTCCTACTAAAAACTTAAAGAAGTCTGTAAAAAGCAGTTAAAATTTAAACCACATGCAATGAGTCTCGGGTTTTGGGTTATTAAAATTAATACCCAATTGCTGTGTGGTGCAGAATGTGCAAATGAGCTCAACAAAAACCAACCACCCGTGTTGTTCCTTGATATTCTTATTCTACTCAAAAGATGGATGGTGTTTCGAAAAAGCAGTTTAGTATGGCATTAGATTAGCCTCCTGTGCAGCCATGGACTGGGTGCATTAAAACATAATGAGCTGCGGCTGGAGAGTGAATGACGATAAGGGAAATTAAAGATCAATTACTAAACTAAACTCCCATGAAGAAAGTAATTCACATTAGGAGCTGAACTGAAGGTGCCTTCGTAATATTTGGAGGGGGTTTTGGGAAACACGTGTGTTTATTTATATAAAATCTTGCTAAAAGCCTCTTAAAGCACCTTCTGAAATGGACTGAGAGATCAAGTTTACATCTTCTTTACACGCATCTTGAGTGAGTTATTTTTTTCACATATCATTGTATCATTGGAGCCATTGTGACCAGATTTTAAACCCAAAATGTGTTCTAATTACAGTTAGACCAGAACTACAATCTGAAACAAAATGTGTAAAATAGTGATGAACCAAAAATCTGCAGTTATTTTTCTCACTTCTTATTAAAGTGTAATAAACCAAACCAGCCTTCAGATTTTCACTGACTGTCACTGATTACCGAAGGATTCTCGGGAACACCATGCTCAGTCTTTTGGGCCAAAAAGAGCTTTCTCACACACAATCCGAAGATTAATTCTGACATATAGGCACAGTAAAAAAGCCCCTTTTTGACATTCTTCGTATGTGCGTAGCTATTGTTTTTTCTAAATTCCATTGCCATCCCAATCTTTATTTATTTACTTATTTGTTTGTATGTTTGTTATTTTGGTACAGTTGTATTTGTTTCATTTTTCCTTTAGTTATTTATTTCCCTTTTAATTCATATATTTGTTACTAATCTAATTGAAAGTAAGAAAATGCCATCTTCTCTTCTATGTTCTCTTCTCTTCTTTTCTATGTTTTTGGCAGTCAAATAAAAGACCTTGAACTAAAAAAGTTGCACTTCTGCTGAAAAGTCAAATTTACTGTCACCTCATTAGCAAAGACATGAAGTCTGCCTCAATTTCCAGTTTGTCATACAATTTATCATATGAAGCTTTCCATCAAATTAAATAAAGGAAAACCATACGGCTAAAACGTTTAAAGATAACAGTGTCATACAGTATCAGAAACAACATAAGTGAGTCAATTTCAGGTCACTCAACATCTCAGCACATTTGGAATCAAGTGTGAAGATTTAAGAATACATTTAGTTTGATGCCAATTGGCGACCAGGGTTGATATCTGTATTCCATCCTAGTTATATTTTTCCAAAGAAAAACATGTAAAAATGGTTTCTAGCTGTATTCCAGGGTCTGAAATATTCAAACTATGTTCAAACATCAATCATATTTACATTTAGGAGGCTCACAAAACACAAAAGGCGTTGGTGTATCTCTTTTATGAGGGTCCCACAAAAAGCATCTCATTTTTTATGAGACAGGTGGCTGTCCAGCTATAGGATTGTGAAACTGGACTAAAGCAGAAGGAGCATTTTCATGTGCCTTTAATAGATATTAATGTACACAGAACGTGTTTCTTTATTATGTGCAATGGAATTTACTCCTGAATACATTTAGAGTATTTAGGAATCAGTAACTTTTTAAGCATTTTATTGGTAGCATTTAAACATCATCTACTTGTTACAAACATTAGCCTTGTAGCTCTAGCACTAAACTAAAGAAGGAATCTTTGGCCACCAGACAGTCTTGGGTGATTGACTACATTTGGGGAAAGATGGTGTAAATTAGTTTTTTTGCCAAACTTTTCCTTTGAAGGCTGTAATGAAATTGCACCAGATGACCAATAGAATAAACAGCAGTTTCTAGAAACAGCACATTAGTAATTGAGTATTTTCAAATGGAACAGTGCACTCACAGTCACTTTAATATGCTTTTATTCTTCAGACAGTCTGACATCATTGTTTAGTTTATGACAGACACCCTGGACAAACTTCCCAAATGCTGAAAGATTCCCAGGTCTGGTAAAAAGACAGAATCAGAATTAAAAGAGCCACTAAATCGGCATGCTTCTCAAGCCTGCGGTGATGGCATTTATTTATTTATTTATTTATTTATTTACTATCTATACTTTACTGTTTTGTACTGTTCACTACTGTTATTATGAAGTTATTGTTGTGTATATCCTCTTGTTTGGAAGAAAGAATTTTGTAAGATTATAGTTTTTGTCTTTTTCAACAAATCAAAAGGTAAAACCAGTCAAACAAGTCAAAAGGTACAGACATGAACAGGCAAATCGAATGTGAATGTAACTCGTTATGTAATTTGGTCATTACATGTAAATAATTATGTAATGAAAACATGTCGTGCAACACCAGTAATTGGTCTAGAGAGTTAATGACGTCTAATCGCCCTTAGCTAAGGGGGAAGTCAACGATGAGAGCGCTCTAACATCAGGGTGTATTACAACACAGCTGTCAGACACTGAGCCTCTCTACTGTTTACAAACACGATCCAGCCTATTCAACGGCCGTCTCTCTGGCAGGCAGCCAAGAAGGCGGCATTCAGAGTTGCCCTTGGCTACAAATCCGCCAGTGTGAAGCAGATCCGGGCCTAAAGAGCCCCAGATGTGCCTCAGACCTCCAGACACACACTCTGTCTTTCTGGCTCTTACACTCAATGTCCCAACCAACTGGCCCTTTCTGTCCATAACATCTGTATACAACAGTATACCCTCTATAGATATAAAATAGGCACTCTGTTTACATTCTATTTATTTGTTGACCTAGTTTGCTGTTTATTGGATGTACACATATTAGCTGTACTCCAAATACCACCGTCCGCGTTTGACAATAGAATAAAGAATTTGTAATGTACAGTTGGTTTAACATTATATTTATGTCTGTAAGGCCACAGTGTCAGGGTGGTATGTGTAAGCACTCAAAATAATAATGTATCCTCACCCTTCTTTACAGCTACAGCAAGCATTCATGACTCAATTATCCCTTTACTTTGTAGAGACAAAGTGTGGCTTGTCGTTTATATCGTTTAGATAGAGATAAACATTTCTGTCTGTTTTAGGTAGGTGTAACTGATGGAGCTTTCCTGATTTCACCAAACTGTCAGTGCAGAAATGCTCTTGGCAAATACTTCCGTCTATCTTCAGCCATACTGCAGTAGCTAAAATGTTAACATATCTGGGTGACAACATTAAAGCAGATGAAGCCTGTGAATGTTCTTCCTTTTTATGGTTCAGTTCAGTCTTTGTTTCCATGGTTCGGTTTGTATTACAGTTCATCTTGGAAAATAGACCAACTTTTAACTGATGCATTATTAAAAATAAGCATGTGTGCAAAAACTTCCTTTTTTGTAGGGGCCCGGGAGTGACATGAGCATCTATATGTCGGTATTATAAATGTCATGACAACAGATGTACATGGAAACAGACCATTGTTTTTTTGACTGGGCATTGCGTTGACTGTGAGGTACAAAGTACAAGCACTACTGTCTGTTTAGGCTGAAGATACATTTCAGTGTGAGTTTTCTAAGTGCAAAGGTGTACCAGGGCATCACTAACACGTTTTTTCAATGCACGGCTAAACAATGCAGAGAGAAAAAAAACTCCAACAAGATTATAAAAAAACGGCACGATATAAAAAAGATCACAATAACAAAAACAGCTCTGAAACTTTCCACTGGCACGACTCCATGGATGCAGTTTTGTGATAAGAAAATCAAAACTTCCATGCAACTGAAGCACAGTTTAAGTACTATGTATAACTATGGAAAAGTTCCTTAAGAGAAACCAAGTGGCTTTCCTCTCTCTGGGTGGGGACGAAGGCTCCCCCTCTCACCCCATAATTCACTCCGCACGATGTTGAGCATCTGTTGCTGACGCAGCTTATTTGCCAGTTGGCACTCTCCTCCGAGTATGTTAAACTGTTCAATGACTTTGCATTAACAGCACAAACTGATGCAGTAGCTGATTCGGAGTGACGTGGAGGAAGCACATGCCAGCCTTCACCCAGTGTTGGTTGTACTGTGTAATAGGACTATGTATGTGTGTAACCTGCTTGCTGTCAGAGCACTGCACTCATCATAAATCTATGGTTTACATTACTTGCACAGAACTGTTTTATTATTAGTCTGTGGCCAAATATTTACATTTGATGGGTAGATTTGTTTTACAGACAAGACATTGTGACTGAGTACATGATATATTCTCACACTTTTAAACAGAGTGAAGTATGCAAGAGGAAGCACTGAAGTAAAAACTTGATGGACCCTGAACACCGCACACTGAGCGGGTATGGCTGTAATTTATCAATAATTAAATAGAATTAACTAAGCTATTATACTTTGTGACATAGTAGAAAACAGTATTCCCGAATCAAGAAAGGGGTTTAACAAAGGTATTGCACTGAGCTTTCAGACATTACTGCCATTTTTCAGAGTCCCTCCACTTGTAATGGCTCAAAAGTCATTGGACATGTGACTGACAAGCCTTTTCATAGTTTCATAGTTTCATGGCCAGGTGTGGTCCATTCCCTCGTCATTCCATGACAATTTAAGTAGACAAAGTCTGGAGTTGATTCAAAGCACTGAATTTGCATTTAGTAGCTAATCACTGGAACTCAACATGAGGCCAAAAGACATGTCAATGCAAGTGAATGAGGCCATCATTAGTCTATAAAAAGACAAAACAAAACCTATCAAACCTATTTGATGCATTATTAAAAACACCATAATGTCTGGAAGAGGCACTTCACAACATCTTGCCTGGTGAAGGGCACTCTTGAGGATGCAGACATATTACTGTTTACAATCAAGGAACATTTACACTCTATATGTAAACCAGTGGCAACCCTGAAGAACAGGAAGGCCAGATTAGACTTTGCTAGAAAACATCTTTAAAAGCCTGCCCAGTCCTGGAATAAGGTTCTTAGGACAAATGAAACAAAGATCAACTTGTACCAGAATGATGGGAGGAGAAGAGTATGGAGGAAGAAACGGACAGCTCATGATCTGATGCACCACACTATCTGTCAAAGGCAGTGTTGACAAAGGTGGAGGCAGTGTTATGACATTTATATATGACTGTCACTGGAACTGAGTCAGTGGTGTTTACTGATGATGTGACTGTTGACAGAAGTAGCAGAATTTAGAAATGTACTGGTCTATACACGGATTCAGCCAAATGCTGCTGAACTGATTAGAAAGCACTTTATAGTGCAAATGGGTAGTGACCCAAAATATACTGCAAATCAGCCCAAGAGTTTCTTAAGGTAAAGAAATTAGATATTCTTTAATGGCCAAGTCAATCACCTGATTCTAACCCAACAGAGCAGCTTGAAGATGAAACTGCAGTTCGAACAACCAGCAAACAAGAAACAACTGAGGCAGCAGCAGTAACGGCCTGGAAAAGCATCTAAAGAAATGAAACTCGGTATTTGATGATGATGGGTTCCAGACTTCAAGCAGTCAATGACTTCAAAGAATTTTCATCCAAGTATTAAAACAATACATTTATTTTATATTACTTTGTGAAGTTACTTATAAGCATTGGAACATGGAAGGACTCTACACTTCCTTCACATCTTGATTTTGTCATTTCAAATCCATTGTGGTGGTAAATAGAAACTGCATTAATGACCAAATACTTATGGATTTAACTGTAATTGCCACTTTTCAACCTCTACATTCGCATTCAGCAAGAATTACAATAAGAGTTCCAAAATTGGGGCAGTCATAGAATTAACTTTTGCAAACCTTTGATGTCCAATGGAGAGGTAGAGTAACACACCCTTCTGGAGGATGAGTACTGAAAGCTCAATAGCTCACATGCAACCAAACCAGATTTCAGTGAAATCACAACATTGGCATGGACTAAAAACACCTCTTATGATAAAATGCTGGCACCTGTTGTCCTAAATTTCTATGTTATTGTAGTAATGCTAGCAGCATGGCAGTGTTTATATGGCTAAATGCCACTGCTGGTCTTGGTTGTTGTTTACAGTAACTCTGGCGACCAACAAAAATTTCAACAAAAATGCAACAATTCAAAATTCTTGACTGCTGCACAACAACACTGACGTTACCTGTACAGCTTCATGTGTGTGAAAGTCGATGAACAATATCATAAACAAACATGTTAGTGGTAGTGGGTAAAACACGTGCCTGTGACCGCCACAAACACCCCATCTTCTACCATTGTGTCCTTGAGCAAGACACTTAACCCTCAGTTGCAGCTGTCCCTGTAACTAATGATTGTAACTAAGTCGCTCTGGATAAGGATGTCTTCCAAATGCAACTTTATAATTGAAACACAACCTCCTGTTGTCTTACCACGGTATGTTTTGGCACAGAGGTCCTGGTCTTCGCCGTACACTCTCCACTGCAGGTCCTCCGGTGGGGGTCTGAGGGTTAGGGAGGCTGAGCCGTTTTGGACTGTCGTGGGTGGTTTAGGGTTGGGCAGGTAGGTGTTGAGGGTCTCCAGAAACTTGCTGCAGCTCCAGGTCCAGCGCACTCGAGGAGGCTCCCAGTCACAGCGGAACATGCCCAATGGAGAGCGGTCGGCCAGTCCGCTCAGGTTGCCCACTGTTACGCCCAGGCACAGGGACGAGCCGAGGTTGAAGAGGCGGCTTCTGGTCACCCACTTCCACTGCTGAGCATCACCGTCACAGGATGAGGAGAGGTAAAGGGTGTGGTCTCTAACGCCCAAACAGCCTCGAGCACCCGAATGGTAAAAGCCAAAAGTGTCTGAGTCTGAGAGAGAGAGAGAGAGAGAGAGAGAGAGAGAGAGAGAGAGAGAGAGAGAGAAAGAGTTTTAATACATGTATATTTATTTGTTCTTTAATGTGTATGAATTAGTAATTATACACATCGCAGTTATGTTACTGGCCACAGGTTTCAATTGCAGTTGAAGGAAATAAAGTGTAATCCTGTGTATGATAGAAAGAAATACTGAGAGACTGAGAGAGAGAGAGAGAAAAAGAGAGAGAGAGAGAGAGAGAGAGTAAGAGAGAGAGAGAGAGAGAGAGAGGGCAAGAGAGAGAGAGAGACAAAGCGAGAAAAAAAGAGAGAGGACACAGTGAAAGCTGTTCATGTGGAAAAAGCAATAGAATCGATGAACACAACACATCCAATCTTCTATCCGGCAAAAGGCCAAAAGCTGAAACACTAGGAAATCAATAGTAGGCAGTATAATTCACAACATTTATTTATTTAAATTAGAAAGTGCTGCTCAGCACATGTGAACACACTGAGCTGAACGCACAAGTCTGAACTCATCCCAGTTACGGGTCTGGACTCACACTGCCAGCGATGGATCGACTCTCCAAGCAGTGAAAAGTGTTTCCACATGGCCTATTCAGTGCCATCACTTCCAGGTGACCATTTGTGTTTGTATCTGGGTGTGTGTGTGTGTGTGTGTGTGTGTGTGTGTATCGTTCAAAAAAGCCACTGAGCTGTGACCTGATATGGCCTCCTCCCCTCAATGGAAGATTCTGCGGTGAACGTTTCTCAGACCGTCTCTCCGCTCTGTTGCTTTGACGGTTTGGCTTCTCAGGACATCATAATTCAAACACCAAAACATAAAATCCATAACCTACAAAGTTCATCTGAAAAAAAATCCAGGCTTAGAAAAAAAATTATTGGGTAAAAAGAAGCTCTGCATCTTTTAAAAACACACATCTGTAATAAACTCATGGCCGCTCTCATTTGCTCTGAGAACTTTTTTGAGCAACAGAAAAAGAATCTGGAGGCCAAGAGTGAGAGAGAGAAAGTGGGGTGGAGGTAGCTCAGTGGGTAGCATACTTGCCTCCGGACCAAGAGGTCACAGGTTCGAATCCTACCCTCAGCACCACCACTGGGTCCCTGAGCAAGACCCTTAACCCCAAGTTGCTCCAGGGAGACTGTCCCCTGTAGGTAGGGAATGGAAGTTGCTTTGGATAAAAGCGTCTGATAAATGCCGTAAATGTAAATGTAAATGGTGGGAAGGGGAGATACAAATACAGAGAGACAAACAGAGAACAAGAGAGATAAAAAGAAAAAGTGAGCGAGAAAAAGAAAGGAAAAGAGAGAGAGAGAGACAGATTAAGCAAGAGAGAGATTGGGAGAAAGGATGAGAGAAAAGAGAGAAAGAGAAAGTACTGGACGGGGACAGAGAGAAAGAGAGAGAGAGAGAGAGAGAGAGAGAGAGAGAGAGTGAGAGAGAGACAGAGAGCGAGAGAGAACCAGCACTCTTCCCAAAAGTGTGGTTTCCTCTCATCTGTCCAATCTCTCCAGCTTTCTCTCCGTCCCTCTCTTGAAGAGGGTGTGAAGTTACAACCACAGAGCCACCAAGAAGGTGAGAGAAAGAGTAAGTACACAGAGTCTAGAAATAAAAAGAACAAGACTAAAATAGAAAGAGAGAAAGAAAGCGATCAAAAGCGAAAGTAGCAAAAACACAGACGTGATTCCAACTAGACGCGCTGCCAAAATAAAAAGAGTTTGGATGAAAGTGGTAGGAGAGCCCAAAACCAACACGGGCTCTCCTTACTGACCTCAGAGCCTAAAGAAAGAAAACAAAACAGGAGAGAAGAATAAACAGCGGCCGGCAATCTCTGTTATACCTACGTCTAAATCCCTCACGGCAAATGTGTTTTACAGTAACTGCAGTCTATAAATACCTCACACACAAACACACACACCACAAAACAGCCGAGCCACAGCGGGCTCTCCAGTTATCTCCTCCAGCTGCAACCTTAAGACATATCACTGTAAATACACAGTAATTACTATGACTGTATATATAACATTACAATAAATTACCAAAATGACATGGTAACTCTTAGCTGATTGCTTTTGGTGAACCAACGAAGTTATGGGCCCACATTATTTGAAACAAAGGCAAATTCATTTTAAATTTATCAGTTAATAAAGGTGTGGTTGCAATTTCTTTAACACAAATCCAACACAGCCTGAAACCCTTTATTCAAAACCCTATTTTGAGTTTCAGTAATACCAAAAAAAAAAAAGTCTTGTTTGGGTCTAGAGGTACAACTTAAATAACATAAATAACAAAGTATTTTGGAGGCAAAAATATTGTGATGAGAGCTCAGTTGTTTATTGCAGATTTCTGCAACATCACTATTCAAAGACCATTAGGGACGGCAGGTATAATAGACAAGTAAGCCTTAGTCTCCCCCGCCCCTCTCTCAAAGTATCAGAATTATTTTGACACTATCAGCTTCTTATTGTTAACAAACAAACAAGTATCTGATTATCTTGGACTCCTGAGGGCCTACAAATTACAACACTTACAAAAAAAACCCCAAATATTTTGGAACCAAAACCCAAACATGACCTGAGTCTAACAATTCTGTCTAAACCTGACCCAAAAGTATCATTAGAGTCTCCACATCACTGCATCAGTCTTCCCTTGTTCAACACTAACTCTCTTTAAGTAGACTGAACATGGTATGGAACACAGAAATAAACCCAGAAAATGCTTTGAGCTATTTTCAGGAATCTGTACCTTCCTGAACTGATTCACAGGGACCTGGTGGAGTCCAGCATGTATCATTTGAGTTTGATCAGTTCCGTTTCCAATTTCAGTTCTGCTTATCGATTCAGATTCTTATCAATTCCCCGTTTCGATTCTAAAGAAAAAATGAGGATAAATGTGTAAATAATAAAAATATCTTTATTCTGAAAGTGCAGCAGAAATAAAAAATAAAAGTTTCCTAAAGTATATTTAGTGCAAAAAATGCAAAAAATGTTGATGCATGACCTATTCACCTCAAAATGGTCTCAGCAGGTAGCCACACCAAAAACTTGGTGCCTAGTTCCATGTATTTTCTTATTGGTTCTAATTTGAAGCCTGCTTTTGTTTCCCGACCCACCAGCATACCACATAAAAAACCTTTTATTTTAGCAGGGAGCAACAATAAAGCAATGAGAGAAACCAAAGCAGAGGCATTGCAGGGTAAAATCTGCTCAAAGTGGGAGGCAGATGATGATGATGATGATGATTGTTGATGATGATGATAACTGCTTTAGACCCATAAACGTTTTTCCATAAACACACACAGAGTCAAAACAGGGACGAAGGCAGTCCGCAGTGTTCTAATATCTCCTGCCTTCCTCTCTTGATTGTGAGTGAATGGTCTGGTCAGACCTGCGGTCGCTTCGCCAAGCCACTGCCCCCGGAACACACAATGGGACTGAGTGAACCAGCAGCTGGGGTGAAGCCGTAACTCTGCAGCCTCTGTGTGTGTGAGTGTGTGTGGTGTGTACTTCAGGGGGTGTAATGAGATATAATTACTGCCCTCCTCTGCTCTCTCCACACTGTTCACTGAACAAAGCGTGTGATGGCACTTCATTCACCAGTTCCACATGCGTAAAAACAGTACCAAATTAAAAATAGTGTGGATTAAATATAAATGTATTAACATGTAATTTGAAGTAAATGTGTCCTAACTAGGACAAAGCCCTGGCACTGGTGAGCAAAAACCAGGAGAAACACGAGTTGAAAAATGTTTCAAAAAGTTTTGAAGCAGGATTTTTCCGTGAGGCAATGATTCCACATTTAATGAAACCCAGTCTGTGACAGGGGTGGATTAGCAACTCCTTCCATCGTTTTCACCCCTCTTTCTCCCTATAAACCCAACTCACCTTCCCTCAACTCAGAACGTATGTCATGTGAATGAGGGGAGCGCGGCGGTTGAACGGATGCCGGACCCTCTTTATTACATCACAATGGGCCGAAGGCCACCTTTGAAGACAGCACAGCCTCATGAGCCGTCTTGTAAACTTAAAAGGCTTTGTTTTGTGCTGCCAGCTGAGCAATTAGCCACAGCCGGATGAAGGGGGCGGACGTTTTGCGATCCACTTCAAGCCGTCTTAATACCGTCACGCTAAATCCGGGGTGTTCCTGGGTAGTATTGATAAAATGGAAATTCTTAAATGAAATGCTAACAATCGGATGATGAAATCCCAGTGCAATAGCAGCACAGTAGAAGAGATTTGCTGCACTGCAGGACACTGTTGCCTTTTGGCCTGGAAGTTACTATTTAGAACTATATCATTCTACATTTATAACACATAAACAGCTGTTTTGCTGTATAGCCAGGCTTTGTTTGGCTTTCAAAAACCTCATAGATCGATTTCAGATATAATTAGGTACATTTAACAATCAGCAACACATCAGATTACATGCAGTACTTAAACAAGTAAATTAAGTGTCATGCATTACTTGGCTGTGGTCCAACAGAAAAGGAATAGACGCGCAAAAAAGTAAAAAATTCATAACAAAAAGTTCCCTGAAGCCACTTGGCTCAGCTTTAAAGCTGTTGCTGCAGTGCAGACCACTGGCAAGACATCCTGGCTGAAAGCTAGTGATCCAAGCAGTGATCCAAGCTCCAGCGCAGGCGGTTTAGATGGCCATACGAATCTCCACAGAGAGCTCACTTTCATAAAGCTGCTTCTGGCGTAATCGGGCGTAATTCTCTCACAAACAGCAGACTGGGATGATCATTCTCAGTCATTCCAGTTTCACTGGAACCTTCACCGAGCATGTCAGGACAGTGTTATGTATCTGGCTGGGATATCAACAATCCCGTTTCTGGTGTCAGTGTAGATACTTGCAACAAATACCACACCAGAGTGAAGAAAGAATGAGTCCAGTTCTGTAATAAACATAGCCTAAGATAATAAAGAATTGCATGAATTGCCAGAAGTACAGGATATCACTAACACTAACATAACAGCAGCTGGCTGGTTAAATATTATGTAAGAAATTTAGTTTTTGATCATTTGACAAACTTTCTGGACTAATATTGTGACTGCAGTTAGCTTCACTGTTATTTTCCCCCCAAGTTAAGGCCTGTCGAATCTTGCGAACTGCACTCCAGGCTACGCTGACATAAAAATGCTTCATCTTTCAACCTTAGTACGACTGTATTTGCTTTATCATGGTACTTAAGCAAAGTGCTTTAATGAAATATAGCTAACTGTAAAGCTTAGTAGCTGTATCTGTTAATATTCCAGAAAAAAAGAAGCGCTGTACCATCCCTGCTGGCCTGATCAAACAGCAGTTAGTAAACGCTAACATGTGAGCATCCTCCCCTGCCACGACACCTCGCACTCAGAGGAGCAGGTTTTAACACAGGGTCCAGTTTAGCCTGCAGTAGAATCCTGTCATTTAGATAATTAGCTGTATTCTTGGAACGTCCCCCAACCATGAAGGCTGCTCAAGGCTTGTTCTGGTGCAACTATGGCCTTATACTGTGAACTGAGCATGTATGCACCTTTACACATCCGGCTAATATGAAACATACATACAAAACAGCTGCCGGAACAACTCCACAGTATCTAAGGGACATCAACACTCTCAGATAACAGTCGATCCAAAGAACACACAGAATGCCCTCTAGTGGCAGCAACCATTATGTGTGTGGATCTCTTACTAAAACTAAATAGAAACATTTCCATTATCAGTCAACATCAAAGTGTTGTGGAAACACTATGCATGTATGTGATGGATTGATGGCCATTATTGTCCTTGGCTTATGTGTATCTACTAAACAGACATCAGATCTGGAGAAAAATCAAATTTCCACAAATATCCGCAAATGCAGTTGAGTTTAGAACTAGAGCATCCAGACTAACAAACACTAGAAGTCACACAGTTTTTTTCCCATAAGTATTCGAGTAAAACTTCTCATGTCACTCAAACTGCTTTCAGTTCTTCATTAAAGTGGAACCGACTTGTTGATGTGGTTTAGGAGACAGCAAGACTGGCACTCATATATCAGACAACACTAGGACTGGAGATGACTAATCTTCAATCAGATTCCTCCATATTTATGCCGATCATTACCACAAATCAGACCCTAGATCAGCACTCTGTACTCCTACTCCTGAAATGTTTGTGAATCCATTGTCTAAATTTGCTGTCTACAGCGTTTTGCTACATCATGTCAAACCAACTTGGGTGACTACATTGTAAATTGAGTAAACTATTCCTTTAAAGCTAATCAATAACAACCAGTGCCACTACATAAGTGTTATACTGGACTGTACATTAAAACTGGCTTGCAAGACACAAGAAGATTCCATATGTTCTACAGAAGTAAGAAGAACAAACGTTTGCTGGACGGCTTAAGAGGGCCAGCAGCTCACTAGGTGGAGTGTGAACTTAGTCATCCGTTATACTGTGGTCTTCTCATGTTCTGCTCCTGGGCTACCAGCTCACTGATGGTTTTATTATGACAGATGTTGGGGTGGGGGGTGTCAGGGAAGCGGGGGGAGCTGCAGAGTGTGAGGGAGAGTGGAAAAGTATTAAGGGAGAAGGAGAGAGAGAGAAAAAGGAAAACAGAAGGGACATGGAACGGAGGGTAGAAAGAAGTCAGGGTTTTATATAGATGATCCTTTTGTTCTGTAAACACAGAAAACCAACACACAGGAAATTCCGGCAGCTGTTTGTTTCTCCACTCCCTCTGCCTCGGCGAACGGGTGCTGATCAAGAATCAGTTTTCCTTTAGCTAAAACGCAACTGAGTCAATAGAGCTAAAATGAGTGCCGGTTCAGAACATGGCCTTAGGTCTAACTCCCATGGTTTCCACTCACCAGCGGTCCATTGCACGGAAAACGCTCACTGTCCTCTAACTTCATCTCACATGTTCACGAGGCCTACAGCTCAGACGTTATGCTTGCGGTGTTTTCTTTAATTAATCCACAATTTGTTACATTTTTTGATTAGTGTTTTTCTAAGAAGCCTCTGATACCCATGAAAAGTGAGACGACGGCAAACAATGGCCCTCTTATGTATCATTACTTTTTTTATTATTATAATATAAGGCCACCCTCAATCATTCAGTCCAACACTTATAATTACATCAAGCCGGGGTTTAACTTGATACAGAACATATCAGTACCCGGGTATTGGTGCCACAAAATCATGAATTTTTAGGTTTTTATAGATGAAAAATATAATAAAAACGTAGATAACCGCAATGGGTTACTTGCTGCATATTTTAACGCATGAATTACCTTTATTAAATTTCCCTTTACAGTGTAAAAGCTTTGGCAATATTAATTAATACAGTTAATGATGCTGTTGTGTTTCCAGTTGTTTGTAATTGCTCAGGCTGTATTAAATAACTGAATTAAATGACTCACTAATATTTCATCTGACACAAATGACACCCAGTACTAAGCCTTCACTTTCAGGTTAGATGCCATCTCCTCTTTCGAGGGTCTACTTTCTGTCAAGAAATGTGTTGAACTTTAAATGTCCACTGTATTCCTCAAAAACAGTGTTAACAGGAGATACTAGCTCTATCACAACAGCTTGAATGTGTTACAAATACCTTAGTTACTGTGTTACAGACTTAATGAGGCTGTTTCGACATGTGTTGGAAAACAGTAAGATTAGCTTTGGAACCTGAGGCTGCACTGCTGATCCAGAAACTTAACTTGAGCTGACTCTGAGTCCTATTCTGCCTGGTTTTGGGGTCTGCAGATGTGCTCCTCAGACAGAGCCACGACTGCTGTTGACACAAAGGTGCTAAAACAGTCCGTCTCCCTATGAAGGCAACTGGCAAAGCTATAAAAACCCGGCAAAATATAGAGACACAGGACGACTGCTGCTTGTTGTCGTGTAGTTTTGGTGACATTTCTGCTTCTGAGACACGAAAAAGTGAAAAGTCAAAGTGAAACACCGTTGAAAAACATTCCGTCAGCAGAAAAATCTCCTTTAAACTAAAGAGGACCGGAGCTTTTCTAAAACAGACTAGATAGCAACAAGAGTGCCATTCAGTGCTTGGGTTTATTATCATTTTTCTCTCGTTTCTGTCAGAAGCTAATGTCAGCATAGTGTCTATCTGCATATATAGCTATGTGCTTTTATAAGTTACATTCAGTCCTGTTGCAGAATTGACCCTCCAAATTAAATGTAACAGTTGATCAAAATAAGCCATTTTAGCTTTTTTTTGGACCCAAAACATTTTTCATGCTTTAGAGAAGATTTTTATGCATCTTACATGAAGCTGTCACAAAAAAAAGCAGTAAGAAACACTGAATTTCGCCATACTTTTTAGTTTGCACGTCAAAAAAAAGTTACATTTTCTTTCTTTTTGTGTGCATGCACTCAAAGTTACCCCAGATCTAGTTATATACCTGTTTTATGATCACATATAATACCGTTGCGTTGTTAATTGTTTTTTGTAAATGCTTTGGCAGTGTTGCATGTAAAGCAGTCATGCCAATAAAGCCCATTAAAGTGAAAAAATCCACTCCCCCCCTCCCCCTCTCCCTCCACATCTGGTTCCACTCAAACTTTGGACTTTTCTTCAGCATTCCGGAGCATCGTTGAAGCCTCAGCGCCAGAACGGCCACGTTAGAACCCGCGTCCTACAGCACGAAACCCCCCACACTACATGGACAAAATTATTGGGACGCCTGACAATTACACCAGCGTGGCTGTAATGCTATTGCATTCAGTCTCTACGAATTTGTGCGCTCATTCTGAGATCAGTCACTGATGTTGAACGAGAAGGCCTGGCTCACAATCTCGGTTAAAGTCCATCCCAAAGGTGTTGGATGGGGCTGAGGTCAGAGCTCTGTGCGGGCCAGTCATCCAACTATCTTCATGGAGCTTGCTTTGTGCACTGGGGCACAGTCATGCTGGAATAAAAAAGGGCCTTTTGTGTCCACAAAGTTGAAAGCATGGCGTTGTCCAAAATGTCTTGGTATACTGAAGCATTAAGATTGCCCTTCACTGGAAGAAAGGACCTAACCCAAACCCTGGAAAGTCCCAATACTTTTGTCCATGTAGTGTATGTGGCGAGGAGGTCTTTGGAGTTTGAGTTTGTTTTTCTTACCCGAGAGCGCGCTGTCCGGCTGCACACTGAGGAGCCATGCGTATAAAGTGCATCTGCAGAAGTGAAGAAGGTTATTCCAGGATGGTTTGAGCTTCTCCCGGTGGTGCATGGCTCTTGCGAGCGACTAAAAGCAAGAGTGAAGAGTGAAAGAAGAAAGGAAAGAGAGAGTGTGTTTTCTCTGAGAAGAGTCCGGAGATTTTCAGTGGGCTTTCATCCCAGCAGCCGAGCAGCTCCAGTCCTACAGGAGTGAGCGAGACGCTGTGATTCTCTCTCTCTCTCTCTCTCTCTCTCTCTCACTCTCACACGTATTCGAATGAAGGCGGGGATCAGAATTTGACTGACAGTCCGACAACCGAGGTCAACCTTCTCCAGAAGTTTACCCCTAACCAAAGTCTCGTCTTGTGTATCTCGGAACTCTCCGTGGTGTTTCCAGGCCGGGCAAGAAGTCTGTGCCCTGGGGAGAGAAAGAGAGCCGAGGGTCCGTGGGTGTAGCTGTGAAGGAATTACCATCAGCAGCAGCTCTCCGTTAACCTACTTTGTCCCCCCTGCCCACGTCACCATGATGGGCTGCACCACGAGCAGAGCGTCCTGCTGCTGGACACCACAACGCAATCCAGAGAGGTGGAAAACTATTGGCAGAAACACACTATATGGACAGAAGTATTGGGACGCCAATTTTAATGATATTGATTCAAATGCATAGACTTAAATATGGAGTGGTCCCACGTTTGCAGCTATAAGGGCTTTCCTCAAGAACTTGGAGTTTTTGGAGGAATCTGTGCTCATTTATTTTGTTATGAAGTCGGGCACTGATGTTGGACGAGAAGGCCTGGCTCACAATCTGTTTCAGTTCAACCCAGAGGTGTTGGATGGGGTTGAGGTCAGAGCTCTGTGTTGGCCAGACAAGTTCTTCCACACCGAACTTATCCAGCCATGTCTTTATGGAGCTTGCTTTGTGCACTGGGGCACAGTCTTGCTGAAGTAAAAAAGGTTCGTCCCCAAACTGTATCCACAATGTTGGGAGGCTTGATGATGTCCAAAATGTCTTAGTTTGCTGAAGCATTAATTCCATAGTTGAGAGGCTTGTCCCAATACTTTTGTACATATTGTGCGTTTTGTACATATGCAAGTGAAAGGGAAATATGTCTAAAATTTACCACATATGGCCAAACATGGCCTTTACCACAGCAAAAAAACATTATCTTTACATCACCACACACTACTTTTGCCTCAGCACACATCTTTACCTCAGTTACCAAACACTACCTTTACCTCAATGAACATTATCTTTACCTCATGTACTTAACACAGTCTTTACCTTAGCAAATAAACATTATCTTTTTCATTGTCTTTACCTCAGATACCAACACTACCTTTACCCCAACAAACATTATCTTTACCTTAGTTACCAAACACTACCTTTACCTCATCAAACAAACATTTATCTCAGTTACCAAACACCACCTTTACCTCAACAAACCAAAAGCTTAGGTAGGTACTTTAATACGTAATCTGTTATACAGTGTGTACATTTACTGTCAATCAGATTAATTCCAAAAATAACACGTCTTCCAACTTTTGTCTGACTTCTTTGAAACTTTTTGGTTCTTCTCAGTCCAGTTCATTCTTTTAGGCTGCTTATTTCACATTCAACCAAAATTATAGGGATTTTAAAGGTTTTACAACCAATTTTAAACCACACACATACATTACAGGACCACCATAAACCAGACCACCAGTCTGTGTGTACCTTCAGTCTGCACATTTACATGTATAATGAGTTCTTTATTTTTTAACACACACATACATCTTTATACGTACATTGGTGTGTGCAAACAAACATTAGGAAACAGTACAGGCGTGCATCTGTAGCAGTGAAAAAACTGAAGACAAAAGGACGAAGGAAGAAAACATAAAACTAGATATGTTGACTGATGGATCTACATGATATGTTTACAGAGAATCTAACCTGACCTGAATAGAGGACAGAGCAAGTCCATGACGAATGCAGGTCTTATCTGCACTGAAGAACCGCCATTCTTCCCTTTTGCCATATACCATCGGGGAGATGAGAGAATATAAAATGAAATGCAAGGGAAAGTCAGTGTGTGTGAGTTCACAGATGTGTATAATAAAAGAATAAACTCAAGTAATGGAGGACCACCGGGTGAGTATGCATCAGTGTGCCTGGGAAAGGATCAAGGAGGCGTGGACACTACAGCTGCATAGTCACAATATACTGTACCCCTTATCTCTTCTCCACAACAGTGCTGTACTGAAGACAGAAGACCTGAAACAAAGCAAGAACCTGCACAAAAGAGAGTAAATTATGAGAGAATGTAAATGAAGCACAAAACTGAATTTCATTTTGCTTAAATATAATTTCAGGTGATTAAGCTGAATCCAAAGAACCTTGATACTTTGTTGCTTTTGTAAATTGTGGGAGTGTGTCTGTGTAAAATGTGCATGTCACTATTGTTTTATACACTACTGATGGCACTTCCAAACAAAAAAACATTTGTAGAAAATGTAAAAATAGTACAGATCAATAATTTATTATACCTTGAAAAGGTTAAACTACACAAAATCCACATTATTTTACAATGGCAACAATTACAAAGGAGTGAAGCTGCTGGAATACGGCACTTATACAAGCTGCTATACAAACACTACTGCGCTCACAACACATATAGAGGTGTTTATTTTTTTTTGCACAGCTCACACTGCAATAGTTCAGAAAAGAATATCAACTTGTGAATTTCACTCACACAGCCACAAACTGTATAAAAAAGGGCACATGGTTACTTAATTTTTTACCATTGCTGTATACATAGTGAAGGCATCTCTCATCCATGGGGTAATGTTGCTGAATTAAAGGAAAAATGATATGGGCTGAAGGGTGAGGAGTGGTTGTTTGAAGCAAGGAAGAGACAAGCAGGGAGAGAAAGAGAAAGGAGCAGGAAGAAATGAAGCATTAGGAGAAGGAAGAGAGGGAGGAGATGAGCTTGGAAGAAAAGATACAAGAGGTCTTTGCCAAGCAGTCGAAGGAACCTAGCGCCCCACACCAGTTAACCAACAGACAAAGAAGGTAAAGTAGTGGTCAGGAGAAAGCATTCGCACAAGTGAGATGAAATAGACCCCCTCCCTATAACCCAGAGGGAAGGACTCTGACACCAACAGAGGTAACTGGGAAACCCCAGTTAGGGTTTATGGACTGTGGAATAAACAAGATGTAAATGCTGCTCGTGAAGGCATCCCTCATCCACAGGATATTGTTACTGAATTTACTAGCCAGTTTCAGAACTTATGCCAAAGGAAAATCTGAATACAGCAGACATCCAGAAGCCTCTTTTTCAGCAGATAGAATTTTTATTGTTGCAAGACAGGAGCAGTGGAGGGCCGAGGCCTCCAATAAATACTCAAGGGTGCAAACATCTTACACATAACACAATATGTTTATACAGCTCCAAAATAAAATGAGACCACTGCAAAAATGTTCAGTTTTCAGGGCCAAATATTGAACTCAACAGACAATATTTATCCTCATTTCCAACCAAATATATTGTTCTTTAAAGCATAGTTGCAGTGTTTACAGAACTTAGATCATTTAAAGAAAACAGATCCCTTGTTCACTCAAACAAAATGGCAACAATTACCTTTGACGAACTTCTAGTAGTGTTTTGCCCCCCGACTGGTCTCATTGCAAGAAGTGTGTTCCTTGTTATATAATATTTGATTCAGGCGATCACCTAATCAGTACCTCATAAAGCAGAATGATGTGCATGTGTAGGAATGTTACAGACACTAGCATGGAATGGTTGGGTCTATTTGGGCTACCAGTCTTGCTGACAAGGCACTTCATAAAACGGTACTTCACCTTTCTTGGGGACAATAAGCCATCCTGTTCGTCATCGTCTTCCTTGGTAACTCTCACTTCTGCATTTTCACACAGAAACACAAGAACTATGCTTGTGGGATTTTAAGAGTGGATTAGTACAAGGCGACTGGAACCCCATTAATGGGGTCTGAATGCTATACAGTATAGAAAGAGAAAGGATGAGTTCTTACCTTGCTCAAGGAGATCTAGGTCCTCTAGGTTATCTTAATCTCGTCACTCCTCATCCCTCCAGCTGTCCCTACCTTAATGTGGGACAGGGCTGAAATCTTTCCGATAGTCAAACACAGGTATGGAACACAAATCAAGTGTTTAACCTGGCAGTATGTTCTGGCATAAAATGGCAGAATTAACAATCAGCAGGCAATGAGCAGTGAACATCCTGTTTTTAGATCATAAAACCAGTTGTTTACAGGATGGTTACCATTCATAACGTTTGCTGGAGAGACACCAAGCCAGATAAAATTAATTTAGTAAATATCCATCCAGCTTTAGTATAACATGCTTAAGAGCGGTTAATTACTTTGAAATACTACAGCTCTACATTAGAGAATACTTGAGCACACATGTTTAGAAAGCTGAACTGGTTTATGCAATGTTTTCATTGCCAGATGCATCTTTAAATCTTTAAAACAGGAAGAAAATTCTTGGAAGCAGCATAACGTCCTGTTCGGCCGCTATAATGTCCTGTTCAGTTAAGTTGAAATGACCCCCAGTTGACTTCAGATCTTAACTTACTGGAATGCAAACCACTTAATTGCATGTTTCCCCAATAAAAACACTCAAGAAGCAACACAAATATACAGCTTTTTTTTTTAACCAATAGTATTTAATGATCATTGCCATTTCTGCCCTGTACCCCTGTAACTATCCCCCCTCCCCCTGAAAAGTCCTCTTCCCCAATTAGACAATCAGGACCAGGTTTCAGCTATTTAAACAGACCTAAATAAATATGTGTGTGTGTGTGAGAGAGAAACAGCTTAAAATTATAGAAAAGAACAAAAAAAAAAAAACTAATTTAAACTCTAACTTGATTTTTTTGGAGAAAAAAAAAAAGTGTTAGAATATTTTCCCAATTTAAAACATGGAATAAAACATACTTGGGGCCACCGGTTAGTGTAACTAAACCATCTACAATAAAAACCTTTCTAAAATATCTTTTCTTTAAACCTTTAAAAAAAATCTCAAGTCAAACAGCACCACCTATAGGTAGAGCTTAGCTTTGGTCACAGAGAATGAGGGGTGGAAAAAGCAAGACTGACCAACACAGAAGTGAACAAAAATAACGGTTAGTTGATCGAGCTGTTAAGACTTCCATTAAACTTGTCAAATGGCAAAAAACCAAAAAAATCATAACATTTCATTTTAGCATTGGTTACGCTCCAAAATTGTAATTTTATAGTTAAAGGAAAAACTTTGAATGCAACAATAGAACAAGATGCCATTTTAGACCACTTAACTTGGTCCATACAATCTAAAATGTTAACACTTTGTAAAAGGCAGTTGGTACAAAAAAAAAATCTGGGAGAAGTTAAGTTACGCGATTTCAATGGGACAGTGACAATTTGCTTGTGTGATGGTTATTCATTGAAGGTTTTTTTTTTACTTTTAAAAAAAATTGATATGGCTTTTGCTGGGCTAATAATGATAACATTATTAGCTGTCTCATATTTAGCAACATTCCTAAAAAAATAAAGGGATTTGGGGGGGGTTACTACTCCTTACAACAGCTAGCAGAAAAAAAAAAGGAGCGGGAAGGAGGACAAGAGTGAGCGCTAGGCAGAAAATCTCCTATAAGTCCAGAATCTTTTGCATTATCTTACAGAGAAGAGACTAAAGTAGCAGTGAGGGGATTTCTCCCAACATATCGGATATTTACCTTCAAAGAAACTGAAGATGACTTCTTTAATGAACATGTGTGTGTGTTTCTGTTTGTGTGTATGTTTAATGTTTGTGGGGTGCAGGGCACAGATCAGTCCTCGTTATCTGTCCAGATAGTCTTTTATGCTCCATTCTGTCCGTTCATATTTGAAGCATGGGAGAAAAACAAAACAGCTCTCACAGATTTGTGTTCTTTCTTTCCCTCCCTTTCTCTAAGGGTGCTTTGCCCCACTTCCCTCCCCACATTACAAGCTTTAAAATGCTGGGGAGAGAAAGAGGGGCAGAGGGGATGGACATCTCTCTCTCCATCCCTCCCTTCATCCCCTTTCCTCTTCCTCCTGCTCTTTCTCGCTCGCTGTGTGTAGACAGAGGCAGATCCTCGTCTACCTAGGGCACTGCAGAGCTGGGTGGGGCGAATACGAAGCCCCACTCTCTCTGCTCCAGATCAGACAGGTGCAGATGGGGAGGAGCTCTCAGTTTGAGGCGCTGTTGCTGGAGGAACTGGAGGTGGAGGCGACGGCTGTGTTGGAATTGCCGGTGGTGGCCACCGATTTGCGGATGTGTGGGAGCAGGAAGGGGTCGCTGGCCAACTGATGGACATCAATACGGTCCTCCTTACGGTAGACTAGACACCGACGAATAAAGGCCTGTGTATAAAATAAATATAAATAAACAAATAAGATGGTGGTTTGCCTAATTTCAGCTCAGAAGAACAGACATGTTGCGAATACTCTAAAGCAGATTTATTTCCAACATGAGTAATCCTATGGACAAAAATCCTATGGCTACGCCTGATAATCGGCCAAAACTAATACAACTCCTAAGAAGATTAGCATGGAAATCTTATGAAGGAGAAATAGAACAAACTTATACTGAATGCATAAGTCACTATGTTGTGTTTACTGCCAAACATGAATAAATGCAACTTTTAAGAGGTGTATGTCTTTGGTCAATATAGTGGATACTACTAGAAAAGATGAGAGCTGTACCTTGGCCTCAGGTGAAACTCCAGGTTTGGGTGGGAACTGCACCTCAGTGGCTTTGAGTATAGTGTTCTCCTGTAGGATATCCTGCTGCGACTGATTATGGCCAAACGGCTGGACATGTGAAGGAACAAGGGGAGACAATCTTTTCAGACGAATCAGGTGGATTCATGTGTTAACATCAGAGTGGAAGAACGCAAGGAACTGAAATTGAGAACTTTTACCGTGTCTTTTTACACCATTTCGGAATATTCGCATTGATTTTAATTTATTTATGATACGCCCCCACAGGACCACTACTAACCAGTGTTATTTGAGTACTGGACCATTCTTAGCATAAAATTGACAAAGAGACAGTCATGGAATGTATGTGTATCTCTTGGACCACATATAGCAGTGGTGTGTTGACTAACCTGTTGGCCCACCCTGAAAAGTTTTTGAGGACATAGTTTGTGTCGGTCATCATCTGTTTCTAGAAACTAATCACTGACGTAGGACTAGAACATTGTTGACTGGGTATTTGTGGTTGGTGAACTAGTCCCGGTCCAGCACTGATGATAAAGTGTTTGAGAACTGCAGCAGCACTGCATTCTGGAGCACATACACATGAATATTCTTCTATCATGTGAGTCACTGCTGTGCTGAAAACGATCCTCCACCCAAATAATACCTGTTCACTGGTGATCCCGACCATTAACGGACAAATAAAGATACTGTACACGATACTAATCCACTGACCAATAAAATGCACGAATGTAGGCATGAGGTAGGTTTAAGTAATCAACTGGTCAGCTACCATAGTAGTGGCTAGTTTGCCTGTACATTTACAGGAAAACAAATTACTGCCCAGAGAAATGGTTTTAAACTGTTTAGCTGCCTAATTACCTTTTTCCCATAGAGGCACTGGTAGAAGATGACTCCGACTGACCATACATCCACTTTGTTGGAGATCTTAGGCGGCTCCTTCCCTACCACAAAACATTCTGGAGGCAAGTACCTACAGGGAGGAGAGAAAGAACCTTAGAAGTAGCAGTTGATCTTGAATATGTAGGTGTGTGTTCCTCCTACACAGGTTGGGGCAAGAATATTAAAGTCTGCCCTGGTTACTTTGATCGGAAAAAGTGGTAGTTAATTATGTGTGGAGGAGAACTATTTATGCACTATAGACTTAATAATATGTCTAATCATAGTCTAGATCAGACACCAAGACGTTCCAGGGAAGAGAAAGAGAGGGAGAAACAGAGAGTACGTACCAGTAGGTCCCAGCTCCTTGAGAAGTGAGCTCCATGCCGTCTACACCGTAGTTATCATCATCCATGATCTTGGACAAGCCGAAGTCTGTAATCTTTATTTCCCCACATGCTGTGCCATTCACCAGCAAAATGTTACCTAGACAGTCAAAAGAGTAAAGGTCTGTCAGGGTCACTGTGAAGCACAGTGATGAGTTTTAAAGATATCAACCTGGAGCTTTTATAACAAGTCTGCTAAATCAATAGACTCGTGTTTGTGGCCATGATGACAGCAGTCTCCATTTTAAGGGAGTCTGCTTTTCTAACGTTGTGAGAAAGAAAAACTAAATAGTGTGTACTCTGCTGCCACCTACAGACTGCCTTGCTGTTTAAAGGGCTTTCTCTGTTGGGTTACGCCCGGTCATTTACTACTGCTATTTTATCTCACAGCCATAGAGGGGGATATAAATAGAAATTATCTGCTAGTGGCAGTTAAACGTGTTTTCAGAAGCTAATTTAATTACCTGCAGCATGGAACCATTTTGAAGTGGAAAATGAAAACTGCAATGGCAATGTTTTGACTGTGATAACCTTATTCACCCTTAATCAAACGAGGGTTAGACTAGATGCACACAAAAGTTTCTATTCCTATTGGTTCATTTACTTTAAAGATATCTTACTGGGAATGCATCAGTAAAACATTTAAGGTCAATTCCGATTGATAAAAAGTAAAATTTTCCCTCAAAAAATATCTGCAAATTATAACAGAGCGCCTCCAAATTTTACATTTATGGCATTTATCAGACGCTTTTATCCAAAGCGACTTCCATTTCCTAACTACAGGGGACAGTCTCCGTGGAGCAACTTGGGGTTAAGGGTCTTGCTCAGGAACCCAGTGGTGGTGCTGAAGGTAGAATTCAAACCCATGACCTCTTGATCTAGAGGCAAGTAACCTAGCCACTACGCCACCACCAAGAGACATTTGTTTTACCAACTTTAAAGTACTTGAGAGGTGCAGTGCAAAGAACTTAAAATATATAAACAAATTTAAAAAACACCAAAATGGGATTCGATATTTTGAGATACTCAATATTGTCTCAACATGTCTGATCAAGATTAGGTCCAAAAATCACTTAATCATAACAACCACAGTAAGAGCAGGGAAACCACCAAAAACATGCCAAACAGTATTATTAAAAACAAGAATTGTCAATAACAGGTGTGTCTGTGTTGTACCTGGTTTAAGGTCATAGTGGATAATCGGCGGGCGGATCTCGTTCAGGTATTTGAGAGCATTGACAACCTGCATGATGATGGATCTGCCTTCTTTCTCTGACATTAACTTGTGCTGCTTCAGGTAGAAATCTAGATCGTTGCCCTCACAGTACTCCAGAACTGTGCAGAACCTATTCACAAAAAACAATCCATTAGTTTTCAATTTCACCTGTCACACTTGGCATAAAAAAAAAGCGTATTTTAGAAAGCAGTCAGTGCGATTTTCTTACGAGTCAGTATCCAGGGAGAAGTAATCGTAGAGTTTGACTATTCTAGGATGATCTAGCTCCTTATGGATGCGGTATTCTCGGCAGGCGTGTCTGAAACAATCAACACAGAACATTGAAACACGCCCCCAGACAGGTTAAAAAGTACAGATACAATAAAAATATCAGCGGTTCCAATAAATATGAGAACATTACTAAGATAGTTAATAAAATACATTTGATATATTCTTCAAATGCACTGCCCATAGTGCAAACCATGTGTAAGATTCAAACTTCATGAAAAAATGATATCCTACTTGTGGTAGTTCTCTTTCTTCTCATCTCTCCAGTTTTTATTGAGCTGATGTATTTTTACAGCCACATATCTCTGCTCTGTCAGGTCAAAGGCCTAATGCGAACAAGGCGCAAACAGGGAGAAAAAAAATGTCATTTATTATTCAGCGAGATCACCCTTATAAAAATGATAAGCACATTACCAACACCTGGATAATAAACATCTGGAAAGCTTTTCTACCTTATACACTTCACTGAAGCCTCCCCTGCCCAGCAGGTGCAGCAGTAGGTAGCGGTCATTCAGTGTGGGGTGATCTTTAAACCTGCCACAGAGCAACAAACCCAAATATTAACCAAAACATCTAACCAATTATTATTCCCCCGCCCCCTGTTAAACTAGCAGAAAACCCCAAACAACTGGCCATGCCATTCAACAAACTCTGTGCAACTTTAACGCAGCTTTGTTAAGAATAAACAGAGGCCCAAGTGAGGCAGTGTTAGGGAAAACGTCATCAAATCCCACAGAAAACAGCGAAAATGGAAAAGTACAAAGAAGCAACCATACTGAGAGTTATCTTCATTGTGTATTCTCTTGAGTTCTCGGATGTGAAGATTACGCACTCGCTCCAGCCGCTCCAATTCGACCTGAATCTCAGCCTCCTCCTACACAACATACATCTCATTACAGCGATGGACATATTCTAAACACACGTAAGCATTCAAAACAAGCAGGAAAAAAAAATAAAAATACTGCACTGATACATGTGCGCTGTGTACCTTCTTTAGATGGCCGAGTCTCAATTTGAAAATCTCCTCTTGCTCGTGATATTCTGCTAGTGATAACCTATCAGCACAGAAAAGAATAAGAATATAATTAAAGTGGTGATGAAAGGAAAATAAAATAAAACTTCTCTCTTTCTACGTACATCTCATTCTCTGCCCCATTGCTCTTGTTCTTGCGTTTGTTGGGCTCCAGGCTAGGGGGCGGGGTCTGGGTTGCACTGGGCGGTTTCTTCTTAGCCAGCAGTTTCCTCTGCCTCTCGATGTCCTCTCTCTGAGAGTTCACCCTCTCCTGCTGCCTATAGACAAATACAGGTACAGGGAACAGATGAACACAAAGAATAGAAAAATAAGAACAATGGACCGGTCATCCTTGTGACTGAAAATATGTCAGCAATACATTGTCAGACAAGAAAGAGCATCGCGTGGTGAGAGGGAAAAGGAGGAGAGAGAGAGGGAGAGATCCAAAGAATGTCTACATGTCTGTTCCTTACCTTTGAAAAGCATGAGCATGTATTTCATAATCTAGTCCTACATGACAGAGGGACTTGAATACATTATTTATGTGTAAACATTAAAGATTTATCTGTGTTTATTTTTCTTGAGCAGGTTCTGAAAGGCAAACATACGTTCATTTTATTTGCCTTGTTTGAGAGTGTCTTACTTGACTAGGTTCTGAAAGGCGTAACCATCAGTCCACTGCTCTGTGAAGGAGGCTCCATGCCGTACGGTAGTAAAGTGTCCCAACCGCAGACGATCCTGCATGCTCTTGTCTCTGCACGCCATCTTTTCCTGCTTGGACTAAAGCACAAACAAAATATGTACAGGGTCTACACCGCAATAAAATCTCCAGCACTAAAGTAAGCAAAATGCGCACACCTTCTCAATAAGCAGTTTCTTGCTCATGGTCACACACTTGTTGAGGCGTTCTTTACAGCGTTCCAGCATTCTCTGCTGCTCATCAATCTGTCTTCGCAAGTCACAGTTCACCTGGAACACACGGACATCTCAAAATTTCAAATTTTAAAAAATCTCACTCATATATGTCTATGTACACAACACACATACAAAATTATATAATATAATAATATTTAAGGTTTTTATTTTCATTAGATGAAACACAACACCTGAACCTCCCACTGAAACACTCCCACATCAAAGCTTTTTTATTTAACTGCTGTTTTGCTTACTAATGATGGCTGTTCATCTCAACATTCTATTTTATTTTCACAGTATTGGCCAACCCTAGCTCAGCATGCAGATGGGTTTTAGAGGGGAAAAGATAATTGTGTGATTATGCATGGTGATTCTGTAGAGTTGCTATCCCTACCCTGAGCAGGTCATCAATACGACCTTCCTTCTTCTCCAGGTCAGAACTCTTACTGCTTTCCAACGCAGCCAACTTCTCCAGCGTCAGCTCCGACTGAGGGAATGCAAAGATCTTTTAGAGGTGGATCTCCTAACGTATATTGCATCATTATCATTTTGACTGGTATATTTTTTTTTTTTAAATGTGTATGTGTATATCACCTGTGTTGCACGGTGCTGCGTGTGCATGAAGGCTGGCTTGATGGAACATGAGGAGTGTGAGTGGTCTGTGTTCGCTGAACCGAGAGAGGAGGGGCTCCCCTGCTGCACCTGTGAATTACACACATTCATCGCTGAACATTCTGGGCTACATAAACAAATATGCTGCACACAGCAAACACAAACTGTAAATCCATATTTAAATCCGTCTGCGTGAATGGACAAGAAAGGGAGCAAGGGCCACAAAAGAAACAGCGAATACTGAGTAGCTGCAGAATGTGCTGTGTGACACTGAAAGGAGGAAAGGCAAAGGAAAACTGAGATGGACAGAGAGCAGGTGACCTACTGCAGCAGGAGGGTTGGAGAGAGAGTGCTGCGGAGAGGAGCGCACCACAGGAGGAATACCACGCGCCGGACTAGTGCCAGTGCCACTACCCCCCGCAAACTAGAGAGAGAAACAGAGAGAGAGAGAGAGAGAGAGATGTGGTTAGCAAAAGAAAGACTTGTTAGTAGAAAACGGTCATCACTTGTTGCCTTAATCACAAGTTGGGAAAGTTAAAAAAAAACAAACAAACCAGCGTTTCAAGTCAAATGGGTTTCTCAGAACTAAATGGAATCTAAGGGTGATGTTACAGGTATGTTGTGACCAAATTCAGACAATTTTCCATTTGCTCCATATGTAGTTGATGAGCCAATTAAAAGTTTGCTGCTTTAGTTTAGACCAGAAGCTGAGAGTCTAACGTTGCTGACAAGCACTAGCAATCAAACTTAATGAAGATGCCGCAGCCTTGATGTGAGCAGCCAGAATAATTTACTGTGAGCTATTAAAAACAAAGAGTAAACTTCAGACAGCCATTTTTTTTTTAAAACAAACCAGCACCGGAGAGGATTGATCATGGAACAGATTAATTTGTATTTATGATACAATACAGTTCCCATGTCGACATTTTTTATATTCCACAGTCATCCAAGTTAGTCATAAACCACAACAAACAAATCTGCACCACCTTAAAGAATTTCTGGGGACGAATTTACCAAAGGTAATCGAACTCAGATCGATTAGTCAGCATATATTTGAACACGCCTCGGATTGGTTTAAGTCCGTGGCATGTTAGTTTAACTCTCACTTTATGAACCCAAAGCCGTTTAAGCTGTTTTTCAGGGAAGAAACAGTCGTGGAATACTTAAGCACTGATGTACGTCGCTAAATGCCGTAAATGTAAATGTAAAGCGTTCCTGGCTCGCTTCAACAATTTTCGTCCTCTAGCCTTGCCGTAGGTAGATCACATGAA
>JBBPDB010000028.1:6672338-6690397 GCA_037974465.1 Brachypetersius altus | reverse complement strand
GCCCGTTTTAAACCTGTCTCGCTCTCTCTGTCGCTCTCTCTGTCTCTGTCTCTCTCGTTCGTGCGATCATCTCTCTCTCTCTCTCTCTCTGTATCTCTCTCTCTCTCTGTATCTCTCTCTCGCTCTCTCTGTATCTCTCTCTTTCTCTCTGTCTCTTTCTGTATCTTTCTCTCTCTCTTTCTCTCTCTCGCTCAACCTGTTCCATGTTGAAATTATGAGCAACCTGGACTGTTCTCTGAAACAAGACATTATAGCTCAGCCAAAGCAGAACAGAGATCATTCACATATATCACTCTTTTAATCAAACTGACTGTTTAATGAATAATTGGACAATGGAAACACTCATGCACAAAAGAAGTATGACTAATTTTGCTACATATAAACACATGTCACACCTAAGTAGATCAAAGAAAAATGTCAACCGAATTAAAGCAAACACCACCAGACAGTACACCAGTATTATGACAGGTCAAGGTGGTCTTTCACAGGAGCTTCTTATCCTTCAGTTTAGCTGTTTGCATGTCAGAATGGTAGTTATTCATGTCAACAGGACTGTATGGATATGAATGTAACAGTTATTAGATCAGCCACAGTTGGAGCCTGAGAGGCTATTTACCTCAGTGGAGTGCATTTTGCTGTAGCTCTGCCAAAAAACAAGACTTTTGAAGGTCTGTCATGCTAACTAGCTTGTTGGCAAATACAAAGAGAGAAGATGCCAAAGGACAGTCAGTTCTGCTCTCCACTTGTCCCTCATTCCATTCCTGCCTATCTCCACCCCCCAAACCTGTTTACCATGATAAGCCTCCAACCCCCTCTTGTTCAAAAAGGTAATGTGGTGCTGTGTGCACATGACAGTGAGTGTTTGTACTATTTCAGGGCTAAAGCACCTGTTTCTCCCAACAGAGTTAATCCCCCATAGAACAGCTGAGAAAACCTGAATGATCCCATTTTACCTGGTCAAACAGTCTCTCTGCATTTTCAAATGCTTTTAGAACATCTTGATCATCCTTTAAACCCTTAAAGCATTTGTATTCTTTACATTCATGATTTGATTGCTAACAAAGTAGTATATAGTTGTCGTCGCTTAAATAGTATCTTCATAATAGTTACAAAATCATTGATAATCATTACTGTAATGAAATGTAAGGGTAATAATGAACGGACAATGTTCAGATGGGTTTTGTTCTTTTTATTGGGTTATTCTTTGATCAAAATGGTACAACAAACAGTTTACAAACAGTGAAAGACCACATTTGGCCTCCAACTCTCAGTTTTGTTAGTCGATTTGGAGTTATTGACAACTGAGTGTACATTAAGAGCAGATACATAGTGCAAAAGATAAACATTTCTCTCTCTCTCCCATTCACTCAGGAGAGTTTCGCATGTAAAGGGACATGCTGTACTGCAAACCAGCCAGAACAATACACTTTTATTCAAAGACTCAGTACAAAAATAGTTTAAATCCCTTCTAGAAACCATCCAGAATAGCTGTGAGTGCAGGAAAGAATTCAGCTCCAGCAAGTGCTCTCTGTCACTTTGCTTATGGTATTTTTATGCACCTATCCCAGCCCTCCGTTTCTCGCTTTTGTCTCCGATCAATGATCAGTTCGATCAACACCTTCAGCTGAAGCACAAAACTTACTTTTATCCTTCTAATTAAAAAAGACATTATTTACAGCTTAGATCCTACAACAATAACATCAGAAACATCAGTCTCTGCGAGGGAGCAGTAATGAAGCTTCTACTTCTTGTGCTATCTACTATGACAAGATCAGCCCCTTTTCCCAAACACTCTTCCACAGTTCAAAGAAGTCCATACATTCTTTGGCTTAGCTCCCTCTCTCCCTCTTTCCTTTTTCCTCCTACCCTCTCCGGACGCCCTTCACCCTCTCTGGGCCTCCTGGGACATGGACCTGCCCAGTGTACTGGGCGCTTTGGCAAACTCCATGCGCATCGGTTTGACGGGGGGCAGCTCTCTGGTGATCTCTTGGATGTCTCGCTTGTCTGGGCAGGCACCATTGGGGGTTTGGGCAGGGATGAAGTCCTCAGGAGTGTGTGGTCTGCCACGGCCCAGCCGGACCCCGAGCTCCACTGGTTTGAAGATGGGCAGGGGCAGTGTGTTTCTACATGGCAGCAGCTGGTGCTCCCGCACACCCAACTCCAGAGTGCCCACTCTCCGTACTCCAGATGGGCAGGACTGGGTGAGGGGGCGAGCCTGCCAGTAACGGGACATAGTCTCCCGCCGGGAATTGTCTGACATCGCCATGGACTGGCTATAGAGAGGAGCACAGGAGAAAAGACATTAACTTCTAGCTCCAGGATTATTACTCAACTGTTGAGTCCAACTATTTGATAACTACAATAAAACTAAAATGGAAGTCTGGGTCTACCTATAATTCCTTAATGACATTTTTTGAGAATGTATAAAGGTTACTGACTTTTATATTCATATTCTTATATTCTTATATTTATATTATGATGTTATGTTGTATAGCCTTCATTATATTGTTTAACCTGCTTCTACTTTCGTCTCGTTATGTCCACTTTGCTGCTGTAACAATGCAAATTTCCCAGCGAAGAAATGGTTATCTTATACATTTTTGGATAATGCTATATGATGTAATATCTCCAATGCTTGTTATGTCTATGTGAAAGAAAAGTTTTTTTTAAAAGACTGAAGTAAAATCAGACTGAAAGATTAAAGAAGGTGAAAATGATTAAAGAAAGACTAGGTTAGGAGAAGACAACATCTAATGTCTCAACACTTTAACCCATTGGTGCCCAGTGTTGGTGCTAGATATCCACTACCCTGTAGAGTTTAGATCCTGCCTCTATTCTAATATTGATGCCTGTAAAGATCTTCATTATCTGGTGATAGGCTGGAGATCCACTCAGGGTGGTAGACCTCCAGGACATAGCTTAGGCACCTCTAATTGTTGATGGTGAAGCTGATCATGTCACTGGTGTGTGTGTGTGTGTGTGTGTTTGGGTGTACTCACCGGTCCTCATGCTGTGTTTTCATGTTGATGTTGTGCCAGTCAGCGCTGTAACTCTCTCTCCTGGAAGAGTTCTCCTCTCGGACACTGCAGCTCAGCTCAGCTCCGACCACAGAGCCAGCGCGCTTCTCCAGCACTGTACACACCTGCATCCTGGAGTTCTGAGGGGTCCGCCTGTTACTCAGAGGTTTATTTGCCAAGGGGGGTCCTGGTTATCTTCTCTTGAAGAGGTTTTCCTGGCTCTTTCACTGAAGATGAAGCTTCGGATTGGGTCTTTCTGGCCTTTGCTTGCGTAGTCCTGAGTGATGTCTGAGTGAGTGAGTGTATGTGTATATGTCTGCCTTTTATACAGTCTCTGATGCTATTTCTACTCAATGGCCTCACTCCACAGTCTGTCACACCCGACACCTGATACTCTCTCTCTCATACTCACACACACATTGGGCAGAGTGTCCTGGAACAGGGCAGCAGAGGCTTAGAAATCCCCTGTTGCCTGAAAACGATCGCTACAACATACACACACACACACACACACACACACACACACACACACACACACACACACACACACAAAGCAGGGAATTTTCAGTCAGTGCTCTGGGACACCTAGACAGCCTTTTTTTAATCCACATTTATGAATAAATAATCTGAGGCAGGCAGCCAGACATTAATTACTTGGTTCCAGTGGAAGGAATGTAACAAAAATACGGACTAACCTTGAGGACCGAACACACAGTGGGCCTGCATGATGTGGAAAAATTCCATAATGATTCTATTGCTGGTATGACATGATCCTTGATGTAACAAGATTCACTCATATAAATTACAGTCAATTTGTTATATACCACCATGTGCAAAAGTCTGAGCACCCCTGGTCAACTAACTAATTACATGAGTGAAAATCAACAGAAGACATGTTTTTTTTATTGGAAATACACTTTTTAAATGCACATTTTAAAGGAAAATTACTGTTTAGGCATTGTTAAATTACCCGAATTATACATAATGGGAGATAAACCATGGGCAGTGCAAAACATATGACATAATTAATAGAAGCAAATTAATATGCACTGACATGAGCAGAAAATGGTATGTTTAAATTTGTACAGTGTAGAGGATTTGTGCTTATTTTCACTTAGAAATTCAACATGCCATCGGACTGCAAGATTTTAGTTATGCAGTGAATTGCATTTACTAAATTCATACTAAACCATTAATTTGTCCATGTATGCAGTAAACACAAATGAAGTATTATTTAAATTTCTCTTCCAAAGATTAGTGACTGGCCTGTGTAATTTTGATTCAGCTGACTCATGATTAATGGACCACATGAACACCTCGACTCATCCAAAGACTCACAGAAACTCATGTGCAAGGTTTAATTAAAGTTTGTGATTTGTTGTATTTGCATATTAAAACTTTCCGTAATACGTACTGCAGTCTTAATATATAATGAAACCGTAACAGACATACACGTACTCCCACACAAACCACTAGCACCTTTGTTATCATGACTGTGGAGACCCAAACATAACCTCAGTCATAAACCCCCACCCTGCCCAGGCTCTTTAACAGCTCTAATAGCCACACTGGAGCTTCAGAGCAGAGCGTCCCTAATGTGGAAACTTGGATGAGTGATAGGCGGCATGGAAACTATTTGAGTCCCCTGTCTGTTGTGCTTTTGTGAAGGATGAGGAGACAGTAACATTCTAGAAGAGTTACTGCACAAAAGCAGGACTTCACACAATTAAACTCCTAATCTTGTGGGCAAATGCTTAAGCTTATTTAACGGCCCTTTCTAATTTCATCAGCAGCATTTGCTCTGGCTTTGAAACAGCTGACTTACATGGCAAACAAAAAGATGACTGGTCTTTTGAAACCAGTTCATGAACTGTACCTTCTATGCAGACCTTGTGATTAGGTAGCCTTTATTGCTGATGTACTAATCATTCCTTTATTATGTCTGGATTAGGGCTGCATAATGGGGACAGGAGATTAATATTCCTATTATACTGTTACATATTGGGATTGTGATGACTTCCAATGTTAAAGGGCCTGTATCATCACTTTTCCGCAATTTAACAGGCTTAAATATTCACTGCCCAGTATAGAAGCTATGCAAAAACATCCTGTTTTAAAATCAATCTTTGTGATGTCACAAAACCCACATATTTCCATATGTCTCCTTATTCTACATGTTGCAGTTTAACTGATTATATTCATGCTTGAAAGGCTTAAAAGGTGTTTCTATGTTCTCTTTTGAATGAGCTGCAATACAGGGCAGCCATGACAACAGAAGTGTCACTCTTGCTTGAGGCGGTTTTCGTTTGCATTTCTATTGATTTGACTGTAACGGGATGTTGAAGTAACTATTCAGAGAGTATCACTGCAATTGGCAAAACAGTTTCTACTCATAATTAAGATGGTAACAGCACTTGATGACAGATCATGTTTACCACAGCGAGGGCATAAAACTGTTGTACTAGTTCCTTATTAAGAATATAAGTCTAAATCCAAATTTGACTTCACGTGCCAGATTTACATCTAAGTAATGTCGCATGTACAAGGAAACGAGAAGTGCAAGAGTCATAGTGTATCTATAGTAAGAGGCTAAGACTGAGTCTATGTGGCAGTAAGTCACTGAGATGACTTACTGCCCTGCTGAAAGGTGTTGGGCATGGACAGCTTCTTAGTTCACACACACACATGCGTGCACACACACACGCACTCCTTGCTGTGACCCTCTCCCTGACACACTGGTCAAATACAGGAACTGATGTCACTATCTTTCGTTCTGACTGCTCAGCAGGCTGTACGGTATGGAAATGGTATCCCAGTCATTCATTACGCAACCAGGACGTCCCCTCCAGTAACCAGAGCCATGCTCATATACCGAAAACACGCAGGTCCCCGGCAGCCCACCATGTACAATTTCTCTGTAGTTTACATAGTTTTTAAACAACAGCTCTTTTGGGCTCATTTGAATACTGTGTTTCATTTTAAACCTGAATAAAAATGCCTAAAAAACGTATTGGTTCTATTTCTTTATTGACTCCGAACACAAACCAACATATCTACTGAACATCACAACTCTTTAAAAACATACAAGATATGATTAAATACATTTACCCTTTGATTGATGTACTGATTAATTTAATCAACAATCACATCAAAATTTTAACACTACATGTATGTGAACTGCACAGCTGAAAAGACACCACACACTTCATACGATTTGTACATAGAGCAGTTTTGTGGTTTTTTTCTGTTGTTAGTTTTTCATTTTTCAAGGTAATGCCCAAAGTACAATTATAGACAAAGGAACAGTATTCCTTCTGTGGAAAACATCACACAGACTTATTCCATCGCTCTTTGTCCAAAAATACATGATTACAATGTGACATACTGGGAATCATTTATATTTTTCCATTATAATATTTATTCTAAACATACTCTTTTTATATTCAAAAGGTTTAAAGTCATGATATCTTCATAAATCTATAAATATTGTTTCATTTATATATTTCTTTACATTATACATTTCCTCGTGTCCTGAAATTAAAATATGCTGGTTTTGTAATGCTCATATACAAATAGGAACATTTAAACAGTATACTTGATACATTTATAAAAGTATAACTGTGTCAGGGGGGTGTGGCTACAAAACAATCAATAAGTTGACCAGGTGTGTTCCTGCTTGTCTGGAACGATTCACTGCAGCCACACCAGCCCTGTGTTTATAAGATTTGACACCCTGGTCTATGACAAAAACAGCATCTGCGAATGAAAGTTAAAGTATTCCCCTGAAACACCGAATGGAAAAAGTGACAGGTGGCACTATCTCAAGGGCACCTAAGAAGAAACAAACACATTCTAATGGTCAATTTCAAAAGCGACTTGATGCTAGTTGCAACACTCCCATCATAAAATATTGTATTGGCCTGTAAGGCGTATGGTCATGAGGTTCAAAAGTGCTACAGTATGTAATTGTTTGATTGTATATAATTGTTTAAGTGCCCATGAAATGAGTGTCGCCGTGTTCGAGCCAGATGGACCTGCTGGTAAACGAATGCTAGTTAGAGGCTTTAGGCAGCTTGTTCAGTTTGAAAAGAGGTAAGACATGTTGTTCATCATTACTGTTTTCTCTTTTCCTCTCAAAATGTGTGATTGGCTTGTGTAAGGCTGGGTCTGACAATACAGTTTCTATTTTTCCCACAGAAAAGCAAAAAGCCTTTTATTTCTTTTCTTTGCAGTTCCACTGTACCTCTGAATAATTTGATATCCACATTCCTGAGGCATGAACACCATTAACTGATTATTTGATGTGTACGTTTTATGTGTATCATGTAGAAACGCTAAGAATGGCTGTCTTTGTCTTTCTTTCTTAAATTAATTGATTTGATGATCAAACAGGAGGCCAAAATGTCATTTGGAATACCATAACAAGAAGAAAGATTAATCGCATCAAGATTCAAAGGCTTCTGATAAAGTGATAATATACTCAGTTATTAAATATTCCCTTGTTATGATTCAAAATAACAAGGTACTATACTGTCTCATCACCAGTTCAGTATCTCATAACAGAGATTATGAACTATTTATGAGATATTATCATTATGAAATTGTATTAAAAATGGAAATAAAAATGATAAAAGTAACAAATTCAAGTTCTTGTTATGGAAGTGGGCTTCCCTAGTGAGACACGTTATGAATAATACAGACCATCACCTCATGTTGGACCCCACTTTTTCTCACTGGTCAATTTTATGTGGATATTACTGGATATCAACTTAATACAATTGGACATTATGTGAATACAACAAATGTGACTAGAAATGAATAAAGTGTTGTTTATAGTACATCAACTGAGTATTCTGGATTATTTAGGAGCTTAGAATTTATAGTTAAATTCTAAGCTCCTGGTTACATAATCAGAAGTACTTTAGGAGTAAGGAGGCCCAGGACACTGTGGTCTTTAGCACTTAAATTACTGATGCACACGTTCTTAATAGGGCATCAAGCCTTTATTACCTTTGAGTTGTACTATAGACTGACAGAACCTTTTAAATTGCTTACATGCGGTCTTTATCTATGTAAGCACTTTATATTTTTGTGCTAAGATGTATTTATGAATCTGGTAATTCCTGTTGATCTTGATCAATAGGACTGTTAACAGTGACTAACCAACAATGATGCCATTTCACCACCCACATTGCTTGGCTGAAGGCAAAATGGTGGAAACACACAAAATTCTAAAACTTTCATATTAGAATTTCTATTGAAAGTAGTTTTTACCTTAAATAGTTGCCTTGCAAGGCTGAACCACTCCCACACATAGCCAATGAGCCCATTCAACCCCTTATTAACCCCTTCAGTGCCCTACTACCCCTGAATACCCAGTTTGAGTGAACTATCATAGGTCTTTGATTAGCCATCTTTGGTTCCATCCCTAAAATCACAACAGTGCCCCCTTTCTCCAATATTTCTCCACATAAGACCCCATCACAGCTCAACCAGGCCAGACTACAATGGCTGAGCCCAGCCCCTTCCAACTGACCTTAGTAGTCTTGGCTCTGGTAGCCAGCAGAGCCATAATAGGAGGAATTTGTATCAGCTGGCGCCTCTGTGTCTTCTGTATAGCCTGTGTACTCTGAGCCTGCAGGAGGCGCTGCATTCGGGTCCTGGTTGGGGTCCGTGTAGTCCTGGGAGAACAGACTGGAACTTGCTCCAAGCTTGTACTTCTGAAAGCCCAAGAAAGCTAGACCGGCCTGAAGGGTGCGAGTGGTCCGGCAGAAAAAGGGTTTATGGGTAAACAAATGAATAGAAGGGATTGCAGCGGATCATTTGGCGGAATGGAATGAGTATTATTGTATCAGAGAGAGGGGAGAAGGGGGTGATTGTGTTTTTCAGACAAAAGGTAGAATTGAGAATGAGTGAGTGGTCATCATTCAATACATGATGATGAAATTAAGGATAAGGGATTGGAGGGAGAGTTTGGGGTAGAAAGAGAGAGAAAGAGAAAGGAAGAGAAATTAGTTTTGTTAGTACAAAAGGATTTAACAGTCAGGATTAAGCTTATCTGGTACAATTTTAGAACTGATGGCCAAGACCTGATTAAATATCACATACTAGGACAGACACACATTTACTGCATTTATCATAAGCTTTTATCCAAAGTGACTTCCATTCCCTAACTACAGGGGACAGTCTCCCTGGAGCACCCAGTGATGGTATACTGAACTCCATACTAGGTACTAGGACTGAATTGTTTATAGGATGATATTTCAATGGAATTGATCTATTAAGGCTACTGTGGTTTAAATGTTTTTGATAACTTCAGGCCTGTTTTAGCCTTAATATATCTTTTTTCTGAATTGAGACTTAAACACTGTATGCTTACAAGACATCAAGTTCACAAGCCTTGCATTGTCGAGTTAAATTTCTCCACTTAAAACTTTCCAATTCCATTTTCCCCCAAAATTTCTCCATATTTCGTTAACATACAAAAAGGACGATCAGACAGGCAAAATAGTCATCTAAGAAAATGATTACCACTGCTCCATCATCAACAGAATATTTACATCTTAGACAACATATATAGGGTTATTAGATATTTTGGATAGCAAATAAATAGTCTGTATTTGTGTCATATACATGAAGACACCTGGTTCCTATGACCATCCCTGGAAAGAAATCCATGACAGTGAACCATTTTGCATCATACTACTCTGAATACCTTTGTTTACATCTCAACCACTAAACTATGAAAAACTGCTGGAATTTCCCTTTAAGACATTGAATTCTGCAGCATATAATTACAACTGCATACAGGGTGTTAAGAATTCCTTCAAATTGTATTTGAATATAGAACAATGATCCTGCATTTGGTTATGCATTTCAAGAAGCTCTGAAAATGAAAATGGATTTCCACACAACCACTCAACTCCAAAGGATAATAACACGACTACATGGGTCACACAGAAACATGCATACAGAATAAGAAGTTCGAATCACTCCTTATGAGCACATTTAATAAAATAAACACTCCAATTCATGAACAGCACACATCACAAAATCTGCAAAAAACAAATAAGTAGCAAAATGATGTCTGAAGTGACATAACTTTGCAAACAAATGTGATTGGAATAAGACTTAAAAAATCAGGTCACACAATAACACTGATGCCAAATGAAGGAACGATGTTCAAAAAGAGGTAAAATCCAGCAATAACAAATGGGTTGAGAAATACACTGTTGCAGCTGCAGCAGGATCCTATATGAACAGCACCTTCTACAAACCGGATGAGAACACAAAACCAGAAAATGATTATGTCCCCAAGTTTTTAAATCTTTTTCATTTATCCATGAATAGATCACTCTCCGGTGCTGAATTGGAGAAAGCACATTGCTGACATTGCTCAAATGTATCTAGTCAGACCACCTTGTTTTGGTCTCGGAACTTCCAAATGGAGATTCTCTACAATCCATGTAACACTGTAACTGTAATGCAAAAATCATTGAATATGTACCATGATTTCAGTTCCATTAACAGCACATGGCACAACAGTGTAGCATCAGTGCATACACGTCTTTATTGTTCGACAATTCTAGTTTCCTAAAACTCTAAAGCTGTACATGAAAAGGCACAATCAGGAATTTCAGAACCACAAAATGGCAGCTAGAATACTGAAGTAAGGAAAAAATTTCTTGACTTCATAGACTGGTCTGAACAAAGTAATCAAGGACCAAGAAAAAAATCTTAAAGCCTTACATGGTTTATTTACATTTCTATTTTAACAGTAAATACTCTCCTATTACCCATTGAGAGGGTACAAATGGCACTTGTAGTTAATGATATCCTCCAACACTGATAAGGCACCTTTCACAAAGTGATGTAACTTTACTTATCCCTGATTGTGACCTTAAAAAAACCCCATACAAATTAAAAACAAGCATTCTGTGGCCACAGAGGTACATCAAAATCTGTGTAAATGACTGCTTTCCTATTAAAGTTGTGGTTACTTGACCTCTGATAGATCCAGTGTCATGTAGATGTACTTTGGTCATCTCTCACACCTATGACAGTCAACAGTGTGAGAGAGAAGAGATGTAGATGGATATAAGCAGATTTGTACTGTTATGTTTAAGTGAGTGTTACATTCAAGGGTGTGTGTTAAACAAAGGGAGGAGTGTGAGGGGTGAACAGTTTGTTGTACTCCTCTTCAAATGAAACTCTCTTTAGACGCTCCAATCCCAGCAGTGTTAAAGCACCCTACAGGAGGACAAAATCAGTTTTCATTAAAGTCACACTAATAGGTTTATAGTGCTATTACTAGTACGTTATTATTCATGCTTCTTTCATCTTGTGCAGAGCAGATGAGAAGGAAATGTAGTCTGCAACAAAAAAAGTTAAAAAGAATAAAACTGGAGTGCATGCCATTTTGGGAAGTAAACATTAGAAAGCAAACATCTGTAAGAAAGAACAAAGGTGATTTTATCATCCAGTTACACGTCATCCTCAGAAAAGAAGAGGTTTTGTTATGATAAAGGAATGAATAAAGCAGGTTAGTTCAAAATAAGCATAATGATTTCTATTAAAGAAAGGATGAAAAAGACAACAGTTAAATATTAGCAAAGCTTGGCAAGTCATAGCATCGGTATAGCATCATATTTAAACCTAGCTACAGTTTAAATGAGCACATAGAGCACACTGGGTGTGATGGGGGGTGATTTCCAGGCAGCAGAATGATTGAAAGCAAGAGAATTAACAGAATTAGGCTTAAACAAGTACAAAAAACAAAACAAACCAATAAGACAGGCATTGCTGATCTTTCAGTTAATCTCTTGACGTGGGTTTAATTTAATTTAGATAACCCACTTCAGGTTAAATACGTGGCAAACTGGTGCAAGCTGAGGAAACAGAGCTGGTACACACTGGTTAAACTTTACTTCTTGTGGTAATTTTTCACTGTGTCAATATGCCGTTTTTACCCATCTTCTTATAAACATGAACTGTGTTGAGCAACATTGTTTGAGCAGAAAAATGAGGAGCAATATAGGCGAAAGATTATTGTATGCAAGCATATTTGCAGATTTCAGTCTGGCTGACAGCAGCAAGTATAAATGCATGTGGAAAAAATCTCATCAGAACACAATCCAAGTCAAATGAAGTGATCAGGGTAATACAAGGTAAGAGTAACTCGGTACAACAAAATTAAAATGAGTACAGTTCCTTATTAATCAAACTGATGAATCTAGACACTGTTTTTCAGCTACTCAGGATCTTATTCTAACTCTACACTCATTTTAGTTTTCATGTTATATAATAACATCAATGCTTAATGCCATTATAATTCTTGAAAAGCCATCCTAATTCCCAGAACAATTAAACAATTCACAATGAAAATCCCTTTAAGATCCTTTTAAGAGCAGAGTACAAATTACAAATAATTACAAAACATATAGATGTTAATACCTCGGATTTGTATTTTAACACTATGCTGAAACAGAAATTCATTACTTTACCTTATGGTTATTTCAAACCATATTTGATTTGTATGAATCCTTCCCACAGATGAAACTTTTTTTAGGTACTTTTAGCAATAAATTTTAGCAATAAATTATATTTGAATCAGGTCAGTTTAATGTTTTACTTTCATGACATGCTGTTTTGGAAGCACAGCGTGTTCCTCTCATGTCTGCAATAATTAAAGGCAGTACTGACCCAGGTGAAGATGGAGAAGAAAGAGAAGGTGATGGCTGCTCTTGCTGCATCCGCACCCTCATTTAAGGGGTTGTCCTCAGTCTTGGCTACCTGCCACTGATTGGTCAATAAACAGAACCCCACAAACCACATGAAGGACCAGAATGCTGTAAGAAACACAAAGACAGTAACTTCAACAGCTGCATCAAATCAATGGTGTCCCTCTAGAAAAATGGCTGACTCCATTATAGGACAGTGAGACTTAGCCCCGCAGCTTGACACAGAGGGCGCCAGGGTACCACTAATCCAACTAGATCTTCAAATGCAAAAGAGTCATCTGCAGTTTCAAAGTCTACCTACAGAGAGCAGTAATATCCAACTGTATTTGTTGAGCGTGTCTCTTATTTAAAATTATAATTTGCGGGAATCACTTTTAAGTGAGCATCTGAGAAGAGTATGTGCCCAATTACTAAAAATCAATTCAGACAGTGTTGGGCTTGGTAAACAAATCTCAGCATTACAGTAAAATTAAATATCCCTGTGAACAACTTGGGGTCTCCCTTTTCACTCCATTGGGTCAGTAGCCATACTTTAGGGTATACCAGAAAAAAATGATAAAAATAAGTTTTTTGCTATATTTTTTGCCAGTGGCATTAAAATTATTCATTCAAGAAAATAAAACCATATAAATGAAAGACATCAAATTTCTCACCTGAGAAGCCAATGTCCGCAAGCACAACCTTCTTGCGGTCTTTGACTCCACTGATCTGTGGGAAGTAGACATCCAGGGCCAGGAACGCAGCGCAGCTGAGGAAAGCCAGTGAGCCCATAGCCACACCGTAGTTACACGCATTCTGATTGCGGTTAAAGATGCAGAATTCCGCCACCTCATCTGGCCGGTTCACATAGCCTTCATTAGCGATGGAGCCAAAGATCACAATAGAGAAGACCTGAAAGTGGTTGGGAAAGAGAAAGACAGAGAAAAACAGGGGCTGAGATTGCATTAAAAAGTAAGTAGTAAAAAAGGGACTCCTAAGACAGGAGAAACATACAGAGACCATGTGTGCATCTGGGTATATCCAGCAATCTCACTTTCCTGGAACTGTTCATTCAAAAGATTCATTGAATTTTTGGGGCACCTTTTGACCTGGCACCTGATGTACATGATCCTTGGAATGCCAGCTGAACAAAATTCCACATCGCCTTTAGCACATTCTTATGTCTCAACTCTTTGTGTGATAGCAATGTTTTTTGTTTTTCGTGAATGCAGGTACGAACCTAACTAATAAGCTCCAGCGTGTCGATGTGTGCCTGTACTTGGAGCATTACCTGCTCTACAAGTTTGTTCATACACTATGTGGACACCTAACCATCACATCTATATTACCTTGTTGGACAACCAATTCCAAAACCATAAACATTAATATGGAGTTGCGGCTTCAACAGTCTCTGCTCGGCTGGGAAGCAAGATTGCAAAGTGTGTCTGTGGAAATCTGTGCATTTGTGAGATTGGCTACTTACATTGGACATCAGTAGATGTTAAATTAGGTTGAGGTCAGCGCTCTGTGCAGGCCACTGGAGCTCCTCTACACCAAACTTATCAAACTATGTCTTTCTGAACCTTGCTTTGTCCACAGGGATGCGGTCATACAGGAAAGGGCCATCCCCAAACTGCTGCCAAGGATTTAATAGGATCCTGACAAGTGCCTCAGTCCCTGATGTAGAGAAACACCCCCACAACAGGATGCTACCACCTCTACGCTTTACTGGTGTTCTTTGGATGGTGAGCTATAATGTCTTTCTGCCCAATGTACTGGGCAAATTGTTCTATTTTGGGCTCATCTGACCATAACACCTTTTTCCTCCTGACCTCAGAATCTTCAAAGTAACCCTCTTCTTTATGACCCTCCCACACAACCCACAATTGTGGAGAACATGTGATATTGTTGTCACACGCACACAATGTCCATAAATTTCTGTAACTGCTTCTGTAACTCAAAGTTGCCATATGCCTCTAGGTAGCCTCTCTGACAAGTTTACTCATAGATCTTCCAACCAGTTTAGAGAGACTGCCTGATATGGGGAGGGTCCTGGTTGAACCAAACTCTTTCCACTTCTTAGTTATAGCCTTAGAATTTTTTGCATCCATCTCCTGACTTGTGCCTGCCCACAACTTTATCTCAGGGATTTTTTGACAGTTCCTTGCTACCAATCGTCAATTGTTTGCTTTCAGTTGCTCTACCAAGCATTAGAATGCTCAAGGAATAGATGTTTTTATTATGAACTAATTACATGTGGAAGCCAGTTAGCTTTGTGCACAATATGTAAGGTGATTAATTATACATGATTGAGTTCACAAGCATTTTTAGGAGGGGGATATCCATTTTTTGTGTGCGTGTCTTTGTTTCAGGATGCAGAACAAAAAAATATTCCGAAGGGTGAATCTTTTCTGTACCCACTGTAGTTTAAAATATGTTTGTAGCTGTAGCATTTGCACTTCAACTTCATTGGAACTAAAAGACTGAGGCCACATCTCAGACCATTATCCCTCCTCCAGCAAACTTTGCTGTTCTGGTAGATATTGTTCTCCTGGCAATTTCCAAACCAAATTCATTCATTAGATGGCCAGACAGTTAAGCTTGAGTCACCACCCCAGGGAGCACATTTCCACTGGCGGCCTGCTTTACACAACTAGAGCCAGTGCCTGGCATTGTGTATAGCGAGCTTAGGCTTGTGTGCAGCAGCTCAGCCATGGAAATGTATTTAATAAAGCACAGTACTTGTGCTTAGCGCTGCACGTTATTAGGAAAACACGATATTGGTGCGATATGCGATAATGTTGTTGGCTTTTGCGATGTCACATGCGATAAGTAAGTAAGTGTTTTTCTGCTTTGGATTTGCTGGTGATATCAACTCCAGACTGTGACTAGTCTATGCAGAAAAAAATTAAATGCAATATTTCCATTCCATAAATTATAGTAAGCACTTATCCAGACAAAAACAGCAAAAAAAAAAAATAGAAACAATCTATAACAGTAGCACAGAAGATGAAGAAAACTGCTCAGTGATTTTTCCCCCTCTTCTCTGTAGCACTGGGTGAAGAGCTTTGGAAAAACACCATTTATTGCAGTTCAGTCAGTCTTTCGCGATATGGGAATTAAGCATGTTGACATCGCGATGACTGTAAATTTGCGATATATTGCGCAGCCCTACTTGTGCTAAGGTGGATTCCAAAAGCAGCTGTATGTACACTTCAGAAATCAGTGGCCTGCTCTGTGAATTTGAGTAATCTTCTTTGTGCTTGAGCTGTTATTGCTCATAAGCCTTAAGGTTGGCTGAAATTGTACAGATCACACAGATCTTCTGAATTTTACCCTCCGTTTAAAAATCTGACTTGATCAATTTAGTTGCATGAGATCACTATGCCACATATTTTGTTTGAGGGAAAAAAAAGAGTGTCCAAATAAACCTTTGTTTGAGGTTCTGGCCACATTTTGGAAAAGCTGCATACTAGCAGGTCCTTCAGTAAAAAACAATGTGTCCACTGCATTTGAGAGTTTTAACTGCCAAGTTTGATATATAACCCTTAAATAAGAAATCAAAGAAGACGCTCTAATTTCCAGTAAGAAAATATCAAGCTTGTCAGTTTTTGATTTCCTATTTGCACCAACTGCTAGATAGATTCACTTAAGATTCCATATCTATAGACACATACCTTGATCAGGGAAACCCTAAACATCGAAGAAATGCCACAGGACTTTGAGGTTGAGCATTTCACTCGAGACAAACATATTCAACATGAACAGCTGTGGGAATCTTTGATGAGAAAGGCTCACTGTTAAACAGTGGCAGAAACTTCATGCAGCTACTCTGAAGTTGGCCATTTGGCTGTACCTTAATTAGCTGCCTAGATCACAAGGCTTCAGTATCCCACAAGCATATGAAAGCAGGCATTGTAACAGGCAGCACGTGGAGTCTTGATCTTGTGATCGTCAGCAGTAGTCTTTTCATGCTCCATGTCTCAGGCTGTGTGTGTGTGTGTGTGTGTGTGTGTGTGTGTTACATGTGGCTAAATCCATCTCAAACTATTTTGATTATTTGATTATGATGCATTTACTTAAGTAAGCATACCTCACAAAGGTAGTAAGAAAGTCCAAAGTAAGAATGTTTTTGTTCAAATCCAACATTTTATGGAAACAATAATGATCCTGATAATAGGCTATAGTAAATCTAATGAACACATAACGCATATTTCAACCTTCAAGTTTTCCTTAACCAGCAGCCTGGCAAGCCTATAATCTAAGCAACATTTACATGGGGTCCTTGAGTTACGACATAGATACGTTCCTTTGACAGTGATGTAACCCGAATTTTGGTGCAAGTTGAAACACACCATAGCCCACGTCACTTACCTATCCTAATACAGAGGTAAAATCATTAAAAGGAAAACTGTCACTCATACGCCGTGTTACTGCATATTGTATCCTACCACCGCGTCCAACCAAGTTAGTTCACCCTTGTTGTCTGTAAGTATAAGGCTAACGGTGTCGAGTGGGAGTGGGCATGGGAGTGTGCATTGTACTTTGAGGACCCTTGTACTATTTATTCTTATGGTCAGTATGGTGACCTAATGCGTACTGTTAGAGTTGTTTTTCTTTCTGGTGGATTCTTTCTTTCTTTCTTCATCAGAGCGGTGGTAACCATAGCACTCCAGCTAATAAATCAATTATGCCCATTCATAAGGCTCAAAGAAACAGACCCATGCTGCTGCTCAGATTAGAGATGCCATTAATTGCAAAAGGAGACCATTAGGGCTGCAAGGAACGCCTGAAGTGTAACCTTATACCTAATCTTAACCTATCCCACTCTTTGTGCTTAAATCCTTAGTAATAATCTTCAACCCCTATCTGCGGTCCATCTGTCCAGATACAAAACAGGAATACAGACTAAGTCTACAAAGTTATGTATTGCACACAACAGAAAGCATATTTTGCTTTTTTGAGTAACTCAATTAAGCTGCATTTAAGTTTTACTACTGAAATGAAGTCTTTTGTATATTTGAAAACTCAGTGTCCAGGAAAACGATAATTGTAATTTTATATGTTTAGGAGATCATAAAAATCATTGCTTTTTAGTACATTTTGAAGTGATTGTGGACAGGAGATTCTCCTTTGAAGTAACAGTATTAGTCTGAGTCTTAATTTCTCTATACACGGCACGCTTGACTGCTTCATCCATCCCCTCCCCCACAATCCTTCCTTTTAATCTCCCTGACCTTGTGCTTACAGCAGAGAGAGAGAGAGAGAGAGAGAGAGAGAGAGAGAGAGAGAGAGAGAGAGAGAGAGAGAGAGAGAGAGAGAG
>JBBPDB010000028.1:6618863-6642545 GCA_037974465.1 Brachypetersius altus | reverse complement strand
TAAATTGTGTTTTGGGGATCAATTAAGGGGGGAAGTAGATGTGTGTGACGTTTAATGTGTTTGTGTGTAAATTATGTCATTTTGTATGCTGGAGCCATGTTTCGACAGTCACCCTCCACTAGAGTGCTAGTGGAGCGAGTGGGGTGGCAGGCGAAACACAGAGTCGCTGTCGGAACAGTCGGTGTGGGAGTGACTTTTGCTAGTTGGAGGAGCAGTTCGCACTGTGTTGTTTTCTTGAAAACGGCAATGAAGCTGACAAGATACAAGAAAGCTTGTGAATACTCAGGTTGTCTTTACTGTCTCATTCTCACGCTGGCCTCAATATTTAAATAAAGTGAATTAATGTTGCTTGATAGTTACAATATTAAGCATTAAAGACACATAAGGGCTAATTAATCTTAAATTAGTGGTGTAATTCCAACTTCAAAATAAATTGTTAACATTTACTCAATATTTATGAGTACATGTGACTGCTAATGTATATGTTAAGGTACATTTTACTTGATTCTCATAAGTAAGTTGCACTCGATTACAGCATTAAAATTGAGTGCAAATTGTTACTAAAATTTTAGTAAATTCTATGAGTTATTTCTTTGAGTGTAGGCTATTGAGATATACACAGCTATCAATATTTTGTGTGATAGAAAGCCACCCATAAATAACATGTATTATTATTATGACAGTGGCCAATAGTTAAAATAATTGTATAATTAAAACAGACAAGACATCTTGGTGATAGACAGGTTAAAAATGGCACATAACACAACAGTAATAAAACACGTGGTATTTACTGTACTTAAAACTAATATTAATGGAAAATTGCAAACAAAATCTGATCTTAATCATCTGTTGAAATATCTGGCAAACATGTATTTGTTTTAAAGTGCCCTGGAGTGCTGTAAAACAGGTTCAGTCTATTTCCTGGTTTGCTGGTGACCCATCTGCATTTGGAGACTGATCTTCATTTAGCGTCTGTGTGGCATCAGCATCATCATCATCATCATCATCGAAATCATTCAGAGGACGGTTACGCTTGAAGAAACCAACCTGCAAAGAGAATAACCTCTTTCATTTCTAAGAATTCTTGATCATATATTGGCAAATATTGGATCCTGATCCTACAATGTGCCAACAAGCATGGCATGATACCATCTAGTGTTCAAAACATAAAAGTACCTTCCAAAAGATGAAGCTCAGCAAACCCAAGAGAAAGAGCCCAGCAATAACTGACACCAAAATCCACCACACTGGCAGTTCCTTCTGGCCATCTGGAGGCCTCCAAACCACACTAGTGTTTGTCTGCAACAGACCACAGATAATAGCTTAGACTGATTTATCCGGACTGATCTCATAATTGGTTAACCCCTTAAATACTAAAGCAGTCACATGCTAAGGCATACAGGTCAGTAATTACATGGAGTGCAAACTAGCTTAATTATTTTTACCTGGAGTTACAGGAGTTCAGCAAAAAAGTCAAATTTGTGCAATATTTTCCAATATTACTTGAACTCAAACAGTCAAGACATGTTTGAAGTCCAAAAATTGCTTCTTAGGTTCAGAACTGGGACTACAAAGCAAACATTGCTAATAAACAAACACTGAAGTCAGTGGATGTGGCAGTGTAGGACTTACCTGGACAATAAAACTGAACAACTTTCCTATATACTGTGCCACTATATACAAACCAGCTCAAAGGTAAGAGATTTAAAATCAGTTTATGTCACAATACGCATCACAGCTGAATCTGATCCCAGGTTAGCCTTCTTTGATGCTGTTTTGTGCATTATTTGAAATGGCTGCAGCAGTGACATTCTGTTCATGTTTATAGCAGTCAGACAGTCATACTGTCACTCAAACAACACTGATGAAGGGGTGGTGGCGTAGTGGGTGGGATACTTGCTTCTAGACAAAGAGGTCATGGGTTCGAATCCTACCTTCAGCACACCACCACTGGGTTCCTGAGCAAGACCCTTAACCCCAAGTTGCCCCAAGGAAACTGCCCCCTGTAGTTAGGGAATGGAAGTCGCTTTGGATAAAAGTCTGCTAAATAATGTAAATGATAAATCTGCACCACATAACTGAGGACCTACATTTAGCAGGTTGAGAGAATTCTTGGTAATGTATTTATATGGAAACATGTTGGCGTCATTTGTTAATGACACTGGCCTGCTAAACTTTAGAAGCAAAATTTGGACACAATGTTTTGACTGAATAACTAAAACTAGGCTTAGTGAGAAATTGTGTGCCAAACTATTACTTTAAAGGGTGAAGTAATCTTCAAGCATCACCCCCTCCAAAAAAAAACAACTTTCTGAATATTTCTTTGACAGGTGTTTAGGTTTAGGTGTACTTAGCCAGTAACTTGGTTGAATAGCAGAAGTTGAATTAAGTTTAGCTTTACAGGTTTGAGGAACAGATGTGTACTACTTGAGCACTGATGTACGTCGCTCTGAATAAGAACAGCAGCTAAATGCCGTAAATGTGATGTTACCTTGCTCATGGGTGCCTCAGTGGTGCTACTGCCAGCAATCAAACCCACAACCTTCCAATCACAGTGGCAACTCCCTAACCACCAGCTGCAGTAAGCCGACAATCAGGAGAGAGTTCTGTAGAAGGCTTACCTCTGCCTGTCCACTAGGCAAGACTTCTGGCTGGATCTTGGAAGGCACACTCTCCACCTCATAATAAGCACTGGACAGGAGGATATAGTTCACATAAGGCCTCTGGAAAGGGAGGAGAAGAGAAAAGCAAGAAAAAAATGTCCAAATACGTAGAACAAATGTTGTACTGGTTTAATAATGCACTGATTTGAAACATTTCCTTTACTGGCAGTGTTCCCTCCTCACCTCTAAGAAGGTGTTGACCCACAGCCGGGCTGCTACTCTCACAATCGCTCTGGCATCTCTCTGTAGCCCTGCAGCTTTACAGCTGAACACCACACACGGCTCTCCACCAGAGCAGTTCTGCACAAGGAAGAAATTATTTTAGTAAAAAAGTTTTTGATGTTTAATCAACAGTCTCTTCAAAATACACTGGAGCATGGGCACCAGAACCATTATATGATTAAAACATGCCCCCCACCAAAAAACAAACACACACTTTTTGTTTGACGGACAATAGCCGAGACTTTGCACATGAGCAAGACCCCATTTTTGTTCTCTAAAGTATCATGTTTGTAAACTAAGTGAGTATAAGGAATCATTTAAAGGTATAACACGACTTCATATAATGTTCTTCCAAGAGTCTTTTCATTATTTGGAAATTCATTTAAGAACCAGAAAGCTTCTATCGCCCCATATTTCTCAAAGTGGTTGTGCATGTGCAGAGTCTCGGCTGTTGTCCGTCAAACCAAAAGTGTGTGTGTTAGTTTTGGGGTGGGGTGGGGGCATGTTATAATCATATTATAGTTCTGGTGCCCATGCTCCAGTGTATATCGAAGAGGGCTGTGATGTTTAGCCATGGGCTGACAGGAGTAATGTGATGTTTAACTCAACTGAGCCAATACTCTATACAGTCGTGGCAAACCTAAAGTATATTTGCTTACTACTGAACCAGTTATATTCACAAAGACCTATGGTCTATGCCATGGCTTTGTTGTAACTTTCATTTGAGAGCTGTTTAATTGTGATGTTGAAAACACGTTTGTGGGTAAATATGTATGTATAAACTTAATTTTGTTGCTGTAAATACTTTTGAATCATTTTAGATTAATCTTCAACTTTAATATGGTGGACACATTTAAAAAGATGTCAAAAATATAATATCTCAGTTCTTTGCACAGCATGCAGTATCACAGTATTTCTTCTCTCTGAGATTTGACAAGTTAGTATATAGTCAGTATAGAGTGACTAAATGTAATTAAGCTGGACTAACTATGCTCTCTTTATAATGAAACTTGCAGTTAGCCCGTTTTCTTTAAATACAGATGATACAAAATATTCAGAAAAGCTCACTAAAACAATTGTCATAGTGATAATGATACAATATCATATCACCTACCCCTAAGTTACAGAACATACTAAGTCCTCTGCTTATTTTAACTAGATAACCATCACGGACTGTTTAAACAGCTGCACAGCTAGATGCATTGTTTAATGAATCTAATGCTTAATAATTCAAGTGAAGAGAGAGGTGTGTGGGGGTCTATGGATTTGTTCTCTCACTGGAGGGGTACCCTGGCTAAAAATGTGAGAAATATCTCTATTATAAAGTACAATAAAAAAAGTTAAACATCTCTATTATAAAATGCTAAATAAAGAACCAGTGACGGTCGCTTAATTTTTAAGAGTATAGTCCCCTCTGTTGGTTTAGACTTGTAATTACAGCTATTGCCGTGGCTTTGGAGACCTAAGTTGTTACACAGCCCTAATGAGTAGAAACCTAATGATAAGGATTCTAGATGTGGACTAGCTTTTCATTTACTCATTTTATGGTCTCTGAACTCCACCCTGTTTTCTCATTTGTGCAATATTTCCCCTTGTGCGCAACATTTCTGGTGCAACACGTGCAATATTTTGGATGAAGCATTGCTGTCAGCAATGTGCAATCTGTCTTGGTGCATTATTATTGTTTGTCAATGCTGCTGCTACCACTGCTACAACTGAAGATGTGTTTATGCAGAGGGAATACACACACACACACACACACACACACACACACACACACACACACACACGTATATGTGTGTGTATGTAGGTATGTACATGTACAGCCATCACTCGATAAATAACATATTTGTCATTTTTTAATTGAAAGGATGTTAACACAGTCTCTCTAGGAAATGGAAAAATGTAGTTACTTTTAATGTCATGAATCGAATGCTTCTAATTCTGTTATAGTCTTTTGTTGTCTTGTATGCAGAGCTCTTTTATAATCTACCCACAAATTTTCAGTGTTAACGGTGCTGGGGCCATTGACGGCCCAGCACTATTAAAAATATTGTGTATTTTTTCCATTTCCTAGAGAGACTGTGTTAACATCTTTTTAATTAAAAAATAAATCAGTTACTTTATCAAGGGGTGGCCAAATTTTTACATAAGACTGTACGTATATACACATACCCATGTATTTATATTTTTTTGTCTTATTTGCATAGTGTATATATCTTATCTTATCTTTTCCCCCTTGAGATGAACAGATGAGAGTGGACCAAGTTTCTTACCACATGGACAGTTTTTATGCGCTGCTGGCCAGGCTGGTCTTGCTGCTGCTGCTGCTGGACCTCACGTTTGTTCATATGGTGAATGAGTTCCACTGTAGTGTTCATGGCCTCTGGCTGCACTAGCTGTTAAAAGCAAGGACAACTCAGTAATGTCTGAGCAGGGTTTGTAGAACCAAATTAAATTTTCTGTGTTATGCAGCCTCATCATCAATTATTTTCCTTTTTGTTAAAGTGTTTTCTGTCCATACATTTTCAGAAAAAATAAATTGTATATATAGTGAAGTTAGATATAACAGGGCATATCTGAAATTCATCCTGATTGTTTTGGCTAGAGTAAGATCATTCTCTTATTTTTCTGCTTGTGCTTGTGTAGCAATTAAACTTCTAACATAAATAATAAGCGTGTCTGTCACAGATTTTCTACGAAAATACGCTACTGTTCAAAAGTTTAGAATCACTTATGATTTCAATCATTTTTATTATGCAATAAACAATAATGTACTATATAATAATGTTCAATAATATACATCCAGTGGCTATACTGTCTTTAAATATACACTTACAATTATTCTTCAAAATTCTTAAAAGTGGAAAGAAGTATTCAGACACCAAAAATGAACAACATAACTTTGTTGCAAAGTTGTTGTCAGAGCATTCAAATATCCATCATGAGAAGTAATTCACTTTTCATGGCAGCTGGTAGCCTAGTGGTTAGGGCATTTGCCCTGTGATCAGGAAGTTGAAATCACTGAAACTGCTAGGTGCTGTGCCCACACATGGCTCTCCCAGCGCTGTGTTGCTGGCTGCCTGCTGCTGGACTTGGTGAATGGCTTAAATACAGAGGAAGAATTTCATGCTGTGCTGTGTTCATGTGTGACAGAATGCTTGGTTGTATGCTTGGGGCCCTCTCTTGTTAAAACACTCACCTTCACTCTTTGTGTATCTGTTGTTTGGCATTTTGACTGCTGGGTTCTCTCTGACCTTCCTTATCATAAACTTGCAAGTGTCTTTGAATATTACTGAAGCAGTTATATTGGCAAAGATCGTGACAACATGTTTTTGGCGCGATCATGAAGTTTACGTATCCACTGGAAATATATTTAATAGCAAACTCAATTTTGTTGCTATGAAGCCCTATTAATCATGCCAGGATCATCTTCAGCTCCATTTATTATGTTGGACACTTCTAAACATGCCTCATTCTTTACTAATACTTTGACAGCTGTGAAGTTGGGACTTGCATATCAGAATGATTTAATTCAATCAAAGAAAATGTATATTATTGTATTGTACATTTAATTAGTGATGAAGTAAATCCTGAAGCTCTGATTCACACCCAGAACTGTTAATGGAGGACTACAGCCAGTAGGTGGCCCTCTTACCCCGTGTGGATCGATACTGCCATTGGTGCTGCAGGAGAGGAGCTCCTCTGAGGCGTTGGCAAAAACATAGAGCAGATAGGATCCATTCTGTTGCACTGGGAAATGCAGATGCAGCCTGGCATTCACTGGACTGGGCCCTTTATTCCTTAACTGGGAACAAGAAGAGCCAAGATAAACTGCAGCCTCCATGGTTATAAGATCAACACGACTCACCAGAGGTGTTAAAACCTCATACAGCTGCTGCCTGCCTCTTTTCACAAAGTGCAATACAAAGGCTACGGAAAGTGGTTTGAAGAGGGAGTTCCTCATGGCTCTATCACTCTATCACTCTGTTATGTGTTGTAAGCACTAATCAGCTCTAATAACATCTACAGAATCCAGGAGGCCCAGGACTTCATAACAGCACTAAGAAATTGCAATACTGACCTGACTAGAGAGTCAACACTTTATATTCATAAGTAATATGAGTTGACTCATAAAGAAAGGCCATGGGAACTTCCTATTGCTAATTTGTCCGTCCTGTTAATTAAGCTCTGTTAATCTGGTGATCTATTTCTGTTTCATTGTGTAGCAGTGTGTTTCTTTCACCTCTGTATGCTTAGATGAGCCTCACAGGGACACATAAAGTAGTGAATAATGGTAGAGTAATACGTAATAAGTAATAAGGAGTAATTAGTGATAAACAAAACGTTTATAAACTACTGAGTGGTAACAGGCAGGTACATTAAAACTGGTGTTTTAAATGTGAAGTATATAGTTTATACTGTAATGTATATCATTCAACTATTAATTACTATTAAGGATACATTAAGTATATTATAATGCAAATATACATAAGGTATACATAAGCATATGGAGGAGATATACTTATAACAAAAGTTATAGGAATACAAGCTTTCTGCCCAGATAAACAGCTCTACAGATCATTTTCTCAGAGGCCTGAGACTTTTGCCCAGATGCATGTGTGTTGGACTGTGATACCTCATATACATGTTCCACAAGTGGGCCCACATCCTCTAATTCTTTCGGATGAGACTTTGGCTCCCATTTGGCAATAGGCAGGACACATTCAGTGGGAGAGGAGACTCTGAAATTAAAAACAAAAGTTTCACTTCAGACTTCTAGCGTGAGAAAACAAACGTTTCTGGGATGCACCCAGCCAATCAAATTTACACTATTTCTCCTTTACCCAAAATAGGCTAATATACACTATATGTTATTTTTGGAAGACACTTGTTTTTCAGGGTTTGGGCTAGGCCCCCTACTTCCAGCGAAGGGTTTTAGTCTTAATGCTCTAGCAGACCAAGACATTTTGGACGGCGCCATGTTTCCAACTTTGCCGACACAGTCTGAGGGAGAACCACTCTTTTCGAGCATGACTGTGCCCCAGTGCACAAAGCAAGCTCCATAAAGACATGGCTGGATGAGTTCAGAGTGGAAGTACTTGACTGGCCTGCACAGAGCTCTGACCTCAACCCCATCCAACACCTTTGGGATGAACTGGAACGGAGAGTGCGAGTCAGTTCTTCTCATCTACCTCTACAGAATTAATGGGCACAGATTCCCACAGAAACAGTCGAAAATCCTGTGGAAAGCCTTCCAGGAAGAGTGGAAGCAATTGTAGCTGCGCAGAGGGGACCAATAGCATAGACCAAAGTCTATGTATTTGAGCACAATGCCATTGAAGTCCCTGTTGATGTAATGGTCAGGTATCCCAATACTTTTGACCATACAGTGTAAGTGACTGAAGTTGGATGTTTAGCTTTGCACCAAGAGCAATGCTGCCAACACGTAATGGCAGCTTACCACAACCATGTTGAGTTGTGAAATTTCAGGCTTCAAGATTCCCATTACTCTTTCTGAGAACATAATTGAGTGTTATTTCACTGACATTATACGGTTTTTAATTTGTGACTAAAACCAATGTGAGCCAGTCTTGGCTCACATTTTATTATAGTTTACTTTAATACATTGGGACACCTTAGTAAAGTAATTGGAATTCATTAAAGGTGCACAATTGGACCATAATAACTATTACAGTTACACAATTGCCAGATGTTCTTATTGAGAGGCATTTACAATTTAATCATATTTCAGATGCAGGTAGTGTTAGGTGTCTTGCCTAATGACTCTTACTGGGGTAGTGTGGAACAATTGCCTGGATGGGGAAGCAAACACCAGGTTGCTGTAAGGACATGGGTATTATCCACCACATTATACCAACCACTGTTGTAAATGTGAAAAAACAGTGGTGTACCTTTGAGGGTACAGTTACACTGTCTGAAACAAAAGTATACTCATTCAGTACCTGCTTTTTGGACATTGTTGTTTTGGTTTTAGCTATGAAGAAGGCTTCTTCAATGAAATACTTCATTATGTCCAATAGGGAGATTATTGACTGGGCTTTCACCTCTGGCTTTAGATTATAATTAAGATAACTGGAAATGGCTTTAAACTGTCATTTATGTGTTAGATTCTCTTCCGGCTTCATAGTGTTACAGCAGCAAAGAGTTGTTAAAAAAAAAAACTGACAGTTAAACCCACTCACCCACGCATCTCCAAAGAAGCCACAGCGTGAACATTAATCTTAACTTCCACTGGGTTGCTGTCTGGGTTCTGACTGTTCTTGCTGTAGACAATGTAGGAGGAAAAGAACAAACATTTAAACACTACCGCTCCGGAAAATTCACTCGAAAGCGAATGTCATGCAAACCAACTGTATTCCAATGTGCTAATGGAGGCAGAGAACCTTCAAAGTATTGTGGTGGATAAAAGGATGTTCTTGCCTTTTAATTTGTAAATGGAACGACACATGGGTCTCGACCTCTTCCAGCCCCCCCATACTGAAGAACAGACCGGCCTGAAGCTAAAAGAAGTTCAAAGACAGGAGAGCCCTGACACAGTGTTCCAGAAAATGAAGCGTTCATGTCTGAAAGATCTTAAAAGAAAACATGACACACAGACTGAATGTATTAGTGTATTCTCTCTATTCTTACCTTCTGGCCAGCTTTCATTGGGTTACCTAGTTCACAAACCACAATGACCGACCCGTTGTCTTTTTTTGGACCACATACCAAGCGAGTGAAGCCCTGGAAAGAAGAAAACAAGGTACAATAGTAATTTACTACATTTCATTTGCATTAAAGATGTGCTGCATTTGACAGTTTAATTCCAAAACGATGTATGTCCATTTATAAAAATGTATGATGTAACGATTTTTGAAAAAATGATATTTTGTTAAAAAAACACAAACATTTCTTATATAAATTAAATTATTTATATAAAATGATAACACAGTGCTGATGTTTTTTTGTATATGTAAAGCCTTCCAGCAACAACCAAACAACCAACCAGCAAACCAGCCAAATAAATAACCAGACAACCGCCAACCAACCGACCAAATGAGCAATCAGCCAACCGCCAGATGACCAAGCAACCAAGCAACCAGCCATCTATCCAACCAAACAACTAACCAGTCAGTCAGCCAACCAACCAACCAGCCGGCCAACCAGATAACCAACCAGCCAGGCAGCCAACTAACCAATCAACCAGCCAGCCAACCAACTACACAATCAACCAACCAACTACACTGGCAGCCAGCCAGTTAACCAGACAGCTGACCAACCAATGAGGCAGACAACCAACCAGCTAACCAACCAGCCAGTCAACCAACCAAAAGAAGTTTCAGGAGAAAATGCTTAATTTATTTAATAGACCAGTTCATCCCACACATTTCAGCCGATGGCTATCAAGTATACTGCATCAACTGCATAAAGATCTTTACAGGCTGTTCTTTAGGTCATTTTACTCATCTTTACCAAGGGTGCCAATAATTATGGGGCTGGCATGCAGTTACAGACACACAAAAAAAATGCCCCCCTTTTTGTCTGCAGTCTCTTCCAAAACGTTTTCATCACTGATAACAAGAATGAAGATTGGCCTACTACTTTCTTTCACCTGGCAATTTCTCTCATTATCCAGACTGGCTGGACAGCATTCTGATAAATCTTTGTCCCTGTTGTTTTTTCCTTCGCTTGCACCAGGTATGTGGGCATATACAATCTAATCATTTTTTTCTATGTATAACTTGTACTTTCTTACTTATATATGTGTACAATGCAAGAAGCAGCTGTTTGTACTGGTTTGATAAAAAGGTATAGCACATGGATGCATTTTATGCTGAATGTGGTGTGCATGTGTGTTGTAACCTAATACTAAAGACCATTTTCTGTTAATGTTCACTGACATGACATTCGCACTCACTGTCCATTTTATCAGGTACATTTGCCCTATAATGACACTCTGTAGGTTTACAGTTATGGACTGTCTTTCATCTGCCGCTGTGCAATTTATCAGACCAACTACTAGATATTATTTGGTGATGGTCCATTCTCAGCAAAGCGAGAGCATCATCATGTAGTGGTATGATTGTTTGTGTTGCGATGGAAACAGTGGTTCTCAAACCAGTTGTCAAATAGTTCACATTCTGTCCTTATGTCATGTAGTGAGGTAGGAGCAAATATCTTCTGGGGGTCTCCGAGGACTGGTTTGAGAGTTTTAGGAAAACCAGTGCTTTAGAGAATATTTCTATAGCATCACACACAGAACCCTCTGAAAATCTTTGGAAGAACTAATCATTGGATGGTGCTTTAAAAATGATGAAGGTGATTTGTAAACTTCTTTTACACTTCTTTAAGGAACAAAAAATGTTCTTTGTTTAAGTGATGTTTTTCTTATGTTTTGGATTGCATTTATTTACCCAAGTTAATAACACTACTCATTGGATTTGCATTTTTCCAGTATACTTATTAATTTATATGATAATTACATAAACATAAATACCCAAAGATAGTAGTGCAAAGCCATCAGTATATCCCCCTAACTTTACATTATTTTATGTATAGGTGTCAAATGCTGCTGGGCTGGAGGTATTGCTTAGTGGCTTTGATTGCTGTTGCTATGGCATTAATGCCGCTGTATCACTGCCATCCCTTTCCACTGCCAGAAGGTAATATAGAAGGATCATTCATGACATTAAGCCTTCAAAGTGCACCTATAAAATAGCAATTAGTATAGCTATAATTGAATGGGTCTCTTCTACAAAAGAGACTTCGACTTTGATGCCTACGCCCATTTTTCATGGTTTAAAATGATGCTAAAAGAATAGGAAAACAGTTTGGATATATTTTTGTGACATGGCTGTTGGATATGCCTATATAAATGAATAGGGGAATGGATATGATTGTTGTATTCACCTATGCTAATAAATATGGATAGGACTGTTGGATATGCCTGTGTTTATGAGTACAAATATGGAAATGGTCGGCCTGCGTTATTAAGTATGGGTATGGATGTGATTCTGCTGATGTCTGGATACAAACAATACACAGAGAGGTGAATACATTTCATTTTGATTCTGATTCATATGTAAAGTGAGTGTTGAGGCTCTAACCTCCCTGTTGCTCAGCACAGCCTGATAGTGTGTTTTGGCAGGAAGGCGGACGTGCAGCTCTGCCTCATATGCCCCTTCCCCCTGGTTCTCTGCCTGTATGATTAAAAGAGCTGGGTTTTCATCCCCAATCAGGAGACGCTGTCTGCCACTGGTGGTAAAACACAGGAGAAAAAACACAATGACGTTGCTCATTACACAAATTAAAAAATATATAATGTCAGTGAAACAACATGCAATTATGTTCTCAGAAAGTGTAATGAGAATCTTGAAGCCTGAAATGTATCTGTACTTTTCTCTTATGTAGAAGTAGATAGAAATTTTACCCATGTTTACCCATGTCACTGTAATACACTTCATGGACAAAAGTATTTGGACGCCTGACCGTAACACCAACAGGAACTTTAAAGACATTGTATTCAAATACACAGACTTTAATATGGAGCTGGTCCCCCTTTGCAGCGATAATAGCTTTCACTCTTCTTGGAAGGCTTTCCACAAGAATTTGGAGTTTCCAAATAAATTGTGCCCATTTATCTTGTAGAGCATTCATGAGGTCAGACACTGATGTTGGACGAGAAGGCCTCTGTCCAGTTCATCCCAAAGGTGTTTTGTCAAGGGCTCTAAGCGTGCAAGTCAAGTTCTTCCACAGTGAACTCGTCCAGCCATTACGGACCATGAATATCATGCTGGATAAGAAAAAGTTCTTTGGAAGCATGGTGTTGCCTGAAATGCCTTGGTATACTGAAGCATACAATTGTCCTTCACTGGAAGTAAGTGGCCATGCCCAAACCCTGAAAAACAGACATGTCCCAATACTTTTGTCCAAGCAGTGTATAAATGTCTTGTAATTCTATTTACACCATTCTTGTAACACCTTTACACCATCTGCTTAGTTGCACTTTATATTGAGACCATTTCAGGATGACTAGATCAATAGAAATGGCATGGATTAATAACATTTGTTTTATAATGTACACTACAGTTAAAAATGTTTTTATTTTCTCATAACGTTCTTCATTTTTTCAGAAAGGTTCTGTTATATGACTGAACTACCAGTGACTGCAGAGTGAGTGAGCTGAAATGAGACTGGGAAGGTGTGTAGTTTATGATTTTGTTCAAATCCATTTAGCTACTGGATGTTTTAGTAAAAATGCCCATGAAATGCTCCCTTTCCATTACTTCCATTGTGATTAAAAAGGTTTAATGGGTCTCTGCTGCAAGAGAGACCTAGACCCTTACGCCTTAGCAGCCAGCTTCAAGTCAGGAATGCAGATGTTATCGTCGCCACAGTCAAGAATGATTCGTGTCTACGGAGAGAGAATGTTTAAATGGGTTATTTTTTATTTGGAAAAAAAAAACATTCCATGCTATTAGACCAATGGCTCCCACCTGGCTCACTATAGAACTTTGTCCATGCAGTATAGTCCCAGCGGAGTTGAATAGACTGTAGTTGAATGAGATGAAGATTGGGCTTAACTTGTCCTTGAACTCCGCCTCAGGTTATACAAAGAAAAGAGCCAAACACACCAGATATCATATTCTGACGTGAATGATTCAGTTCATATGGTGTATACAGAGCAGCAGTCTGTAGTCCATGATGTAAAAGAAATAAAATGATTCTAAAATATAAGTATTATTCTAAAATGACCAAGAAAGCTGTAGCAATGGCTCCCAAATCTTGCCCCTCCCCATAGCTGTCATTCTTCAAACCATATCTGATTTATTATATCATCACACGCTGCTACACTGTACATGCTGCTACACTAATGCTTATATTACATTGGTCTTTCTGTTTACATTACTCTCTTTACATCACTCTGCTTGCACTAATCTGTTTTTTTTTTACATTTATGTGCTAGTTTGGCACAATGCACTTTAATATTCCATTTGCACATTGTACACACTGCTGCTACATTTATATAAATGCATATTAAACCTCTAGCCTATAGCTAACATTACTTTAAGTTGATCAGCTATTTACTTTTAGATTGTGTTTTAGACATTTTCAGATTGTGTTTAATTTTTTTAATTGTACTTATATTTGAGACTTATGCCTACTCACTCATACGTATCTTCTTATTTTATTTATGTCCCAGAAAATTCAATTTTCTTCTACTTAAAATTGACTTATTGTCTATAGTGTTTGCACAGTCAAAAGGAGCGGCTCAGGATACATTTCACTGCATGTTGCACCTGTAGGACTATGCATGGCACAAATAAAGAATCTTCAATCTTGAATCTTGATATTAAAAACAAACAAAGTTACGAGTAAATGTAAAAATAGTGCATATAAATAATGAATTGTACCTTGTAAATGTTAAACTACACAACACTTATTTACAATGACAACAAATAAAACAGTAATGTTAAGAGCATAGTGTGTGCATGTATGACTCCCATCAAAAACTGAACCAGGAGTGAAGCTGCTGGAATACAGGACATAGAAAAGCTGCTGTAACAACACTACTGTCTCACAACACATATGGAGGCATTTATTATTTTTTTACACAGCGCACACTGCAATAGTTCATAAAAGAATCGCAACCTGTGCATTTTACACACACACACACACACACACACACACACACACACACACACACACACACACACACACTGCCGTATAAACAGTGACCAGAAAAGGGGGAAAGAATTCTCTTATTTTTTCCATGGCTGTATGTCTCTGCCGGTATGTTTGTTCTTGTTGGTCATCCATAAGCATCCACATTGTATTGTTGTTGTTTTCAGGTTTCTTTGTATGTTCGCTGTAAATAAAGACTGTGTGTGTTTGCAATAACACACCTGGACCAACTAATTAGCTAATTAACAAGGCTTCCTAGCATTATAGTCCGTGTGGAAGCAGGGAACTAAAACACGTAGAGCTGGGGTGCCTATGTGTGGCCAGTGTTTTGCTGGATGATAGGCAGGGGTAGTGGGCAACTTGAACTGGGAAATATCACTACATTTTACTATGCATTTCTGAAGTTTTAATGGCTATGTATAAATATTTGCATTTCAAGTGCTCTTTATATGCTCAATATAAGCTAGAATTTGCACCTAGTGTCCTGACATGCTTCTGCTCGAACATGCAAGTTAATATGTTGTTTGGTGGAATATTAAGTCATTAGTGGCAAAAAAACCCTGTGCTAATGCTGTTATCACTACAAGCCTACAGCCTACAGTATCAGTATTACTCAGCACTAATGCTATGTGGGAGTTGCACAGGAAGGGAGGAACAATTTATGGGGCAATATCGCAAAAAATAACCTTATTAGCCTTTTTTTCCACAGTGAATCCCACACAGTTTGCATTTTAGCATATTTACATACATTTTAGAGCTTTCCACATTCTCGTTATGAGAGTATTATTAAATTCCTCTCTCTCTTTCTCTATCTTTATCTCTCCAAAGAAATGTTTAGAAAACTGTACTTGATAAGATCGAAACTATACTTGATAACAAATCTCATAATATTCCTAGAACACTCTCAAAATGACAAGTAAATAGATGTATTGCCTCCATTTAATTATCTTACAGAGTGGAGGTTTGAGACCTGATTGTAATTGCATTTCAAAGTTACCTATAGCAGGAACATACAGCAGAAACATTTGATCATTTCTAAACATCCATGATAGTGTTAATATGAATTTTAGTGAAACTAGATACAGAGGCCACAGATCGCTAAAGATTTGCGAGAATGTGAGAGAGAATGATTTCAGCTACCTGTAGGTAGGCGGTGAGATTCTTGCACACTGTTCCTGAGTCTCTATTAATGGAGAGCTGAAACTGACTGAACGGCTGGTGAGTGTCCAGCAAGAGGGTCCGTCTGGCCATATTTATCTTCAATTTATCCAACTGTATCTCCGTGTCCAGCACTGGAGAATATTACAAGAAGAATTGTAGAGTATTAGAACCACAAAGAACACTGGAACCAACAGCAAAGCTGAAGGTCTGAATTTGGTTGACTGTTAGAGGTTAACAGCTCTATCTTTGGTGTTCCCTACACTATTCAAACTAAATTTATACCTAAACAGGGAACTACACAGTGAATTACATGTACATTCAGTTTACATTCACTTTTGATTTCTGACTTTTGTTTGTTGCCAGAAACAAGGTCAAAATGAAAAGGATGGGTTTTCTCTCTATTTGCACCATTAATTCAAACCAGCTTTCTTCTGATTCCCTTCATTCAGTGCCAGTGTTTTAGCTCTCGAGTCTTAAAGTCTGTTTATGAGTCTGCTGTGTGTTTTGCTCCGTTTTTGTTTCTCCGCATTTGTGTTTCTCCATACCTGTGATGTCACAGACTCTCTCTCCAATACACATTTTAAGGTAATGTGACTGTCCACAAAATCTGATTTTTTAACAATTAATACTGGTCCCCAGATCAACTGTGCTTGTGTCAGATGATATTATTATTATTATTATTATTATTATTATTATTATTATTATTATTATTATTATTATTATTATTAACAACAACAACAAGAACAACTACAATAATAATAATAATAACAACAACAACAACAACAACAACAACAACAACAACAACAATAATAATTGTAATAATAATACAACTCAAAGTCACATTATTGATCCTCTTAAGTTTTATTAGTGTTATCAAGCTTCTGAAATCACACTATTGACCTATTGTTTGTTGTTGCCAGATATAACTGCATATTTAGCACCAACATTCTCATAATTTAGCCACAAGGATGAGCAGATTAGAAACATCAGGTCTTGTTGGAAGTTTGACACCGTCCTCCGTGAGTAACTGTCCAATGACACAATTTGCATTGTATTGGCACAGCTGATTTGAAAAGAATGAGATGAAACAAGCCATTAACGGACAGAATGCTTTAATCTGAAGGGACCACAGTATCTATACTGCATAAATCACAGCTGTTTTTGTAAAGGGTACAGCACTGTGGGTATTATAGCTCTGAATAACGCACTGTGTTTGTCACATCCTCACTGATGCTTTTCCATCAGCAGTCGGCGTCAGCAGCTTACTAATTACTGACACCTGTTCTTCATTTCCCCCCACGCAGCACACTCATCAGCACCACTATACATATATACCTCCCTCATCCCCACATCCTCCTCACTTTCGGCACTCACCTCTCGCATTTCTCAGCCTTCCTGTCTCTTCTATTGGACATTATTTTGTGAAGACTTTCTTTCAGTGAACATGAAAGACCATGTAACTGACAAACGGTTGTTAAAGCAATACAACTTGTTTCAGGGCAATTAATAAGCTGTTGGGCTTCATAAGTTGAGGGAGTAATCCTAATGAGAAAATCCTGATCATTATTTTTAGACATCACTGAACTCTGAAGAGCAAATATGACTCGCCATCAACACTCCTCCTAAAGACCTATTATCCTCCAGCGCTTGGTTTCAACGCTAATCAACCATATCTGATCCTTCTTACCAGCATCCTCAGCTGAAACTCTGCTGGGCGCCTAGTTAGCAGCAAAACTGATAAATGATGAAATGCTTACAGCAACTGAAAAGTGCAATTAACATATAAATGGGTTACACATGGCATCCTTACCAATCTCCTCTGGTATTCTGTAGCCAGACACACTGATGCACATCATAATCGTAAAACTGAGAGAAGAGAGAAAAACATTCAATTGCAATGGGGAGGAGGGAGACTATACATTATTTGACCTTAAACCTTCCATTATATAAATAGCCCTAACCTAGTTTGGCCTCATTTGTCTGATAGACACGCAGTTTGTATGGGGTTCCAGCATAAATTCTTGAGGCAATTTTGAGGCAACACACTCGACATTTTTGTCATACTCCAGCTCCCAATATGTCTAAAAGTTTTACACACAAATGCACTATTCTCTCGACTTTTCCAAATTGTGTTCCCTCAGTTTCATAGTAGGTATGGCTTAATATCTCAGGCCGTCAATATTTCCCTGTTTATATCACATCAATTTTGGTAGTCACAGTACACAGTACACCTATTTCCATGGTTATACTTAATACTGCATTCTTATACAACCATTATGACTACAGTTCACTACACTAATTTCCATGGTTCCACTGCACTCATTTTAATCGTTTCACTGCACCCAGCTGTATGGTTACACTACCATAGTGTGTAGTGTAACCATATCCATAACTATAGAGTAGCTATGTCCATTTCCATTAATACGGTACATGTGTTTCTACATTCATTTCCACTGTTACACTACACACATTTATGTAGTTGCACTGCACCTATTCTGGTGGTTGGTAGCAACACGCTAATGAGAAAACATGCACATTACTAGCTAGCTGCTATTTTGGTAAAGACCCCTTGCTGTCTTAAGTAGGTTAATGGTGTGTTTCTGCAGCACCATTTCATGCTGTATTGGTGTGAAATTTGTCCTGACGGTGTGAAATCGCTTAAAATGCACAGAAGCTGTCAAAACTGAGTTGGCAAATTTGTAACTTAATGTGAATGAGAACCATGTGAGAACCAATCAGTTCAGCATGGGCTGCGTTTGGAATTTGACAGCCTGAAACGTGTATATATCTAAAAGACGAATAGATGATCTTATTGTCTACATCAGTATGAAATGTTGTTTATGTGTAAAGTCAGCTTGGATGAGATAAACAGATCCTTATAGGTCATCATCATCAACACATCATCATATTCTGCAGTGCAGAACTCACATCTGTTTCCCTGCAGTGGTCTACTGTAAGAAGTCCAAATGTCACAGCAGAGTGCAGTTAATGTCAGGACGTGTTTTAATAAAACAATGATGTATGGGTGCTGCTCCTTACCAGGAGACCATAGTGCCATGGCCAACGCAAAATTTGTCGTCTGGGTTTAAAAAATCAGGAAAAAAGGATAGCTGGGCTTTGGTCCTCACTACTGCCTTTGCTCTGTAAATCAAACACACAGTTATAAAGTTGCAAAAGATGCAGTACTGTATACATTTTCTCTATACATTGAGGCCATACCTGTATATGACCACTTTATCAGCTCCCCATGCACCAACAATGAGATCTGGAGGGAAATTAAGGTACATTAAGATAACAGGTAAATTGTATTAAATAAAAATGCTGGTTTATCACCAAAATACATTCAGAACAGTCACTTATGAGCAGTGGTAAAGCACTGCAAAAAAATCAGCTTGCCCTAGGGAGGTAGACATTTTTATAAATAAACAAACTTGTCTAATGGCAAGAGAAGAACGACATCTTGAAAGTGGGGAGCGTTCTGTCTAGAGGAAGCCCCCTACAAAGGTCAGGCTCTGTGTGAGAGTGAGTGAGACAAAGAGTGGCAGGATTTGCTCTCAGGAGCCCATGGCGTTGCGTGTCAGAAAGCATTGTCATGTCCATCGCAGGCCCCAGAGCCATGGGCCAGGAGGTGAGCCTCCGTCTAATGCTGTGTTTTCCACCGGTGGCTTTGTCAGGCTGCTCAGACAACCCTCAACCTCTCTCATGAGACAAAGAGAAGCAAGCTTTTAGCGGAAACTGCACATAGCTGTGATTTAAAATTTGTGCTCAAGCTCCAAAGCTTTTGTTGACCAGCTAGGTCCTTAGGTATCGGATTAAATGAAAGAAAATGGTGAATATGGTGCACTCAGGGGCTGCAACCGGACTGACTGGGGGAACAAGGTACAGTGGTGCCGCTGATGGCCGATGGCTCAGTAGTAATGGAAAATAAAGTTACACAATGTTCTTGTTTGTGCCAGACTGAGACAATAGGTTACCCACAACACCTCATGACACCTGTACTTGCAGAAAATACTTTTCTTTTAATGACGCAGAAAACAAAAGACAAGAGTTAGTTGCTTCTCCAAATGCATGTCTTTTTAATACACAGAATGCATTTCCGAAAATTTAGCTTTTTATTCTTTAAAAGCATTTTTCTTTGTTTTCGCTGAATACACACCTGGGTATCCATTATCGTCTATGTCCGTTCCTCCTCTGATGCTGAATCCAAAAGCTGACGCTGGTTTTGGAGGCTGGAATGGGCTCTCAATGACCTGCGTATACTGTTGTTTCAAACCATCACTCTGGCCCATGTAGATGAATACCCAGCCCCCTTCCCCAGAACCTGGAGCCCCCACAGCCACATCTGAAAACAAACAAACCAGATCAGTTGTTTGAAACTGTTTAGAGAAGCAGACAAAAGTACAACTTCAGACTTCAATATGCATGCTGTATTTAATTATCTGAGCATGAGTCCATAATTACACATAACAGCATGTCATACAGAGACAGAAACTACATAAACAAGTCAGTTTGAGATTCCTCAAAGGAAAAATCTTCCATTGTGCCAACACTGAGATGCAAACAACGTAATCTAGAGTTGTTTGATATAATTTTATAAATGTATAGTCTGTTTAACTGTACTGCTAGCTTGTGCATTTAGGCTGTCTTGAGTGCTTATACTGTGAGGTGTTAGGCAAGTTTCAATGCAACAAAGGCTCACCTGGTATCAGTGAGGTCTGAGGTAATTAGGTGGTGGGAGTGGCTTCTGCTCTCTCAGAATTGGTGAAAAAAAAAATCCTTTATTAAAAAAATCCTTTCCCTTGACTTCTCTATGACTTATGATGTGCTTCTCTATGGCTCATGTATTGCTGGGTTAGGTGTTGGCTAGTTATTATGTGACTGTTGTTGTATAGATGCTCTGACTACAGTATCTTGGTTAAATAGTTGACTTGAATTTAAGCTGTTTTTCAGGTAAGAAACAGTTGTGGACTTCTTAAGCACTGATGTACTTCGCTCTGGATAAGAGCGTCAGCCAAATGCTATAAATGTAATGCAAATGTAAATGGATTTGAATGACCATTCTGAATGCTGTTGAAAGGAATGTTTTCAATAATCACTTATAGTTATATTAGCCTGAAATCTCTAGTGTATAACTGAAGAATCATATTTTGAACATGTGTCGTAAGAAACAGACTGGAGAAAATAGGGAATGAATTTGATTTATTTGGCAAAATGTGCCTTTAAATTCATTAAAAGGCTATTTTATCTTCACCGCAGGCATACACTTGGTGATCTACTCACACTGGCAAAAGCACAAGAGCAACTGAATCACCCTTGTTGCCGACATTACATTTACATTTGGAAGACTATTACTGACAGTGAGACAAATGAGATCGTTTAAGACCTCACAGTCATCCAATGAGTCATGATAATGCATCTAAAGAGGAAAAATGGCCCTCTGCAATGATAAATGAAACTCGGCCAAACAGCTCTTAGATTGAGAAAATGGCCATGCCATACAAGCCTGCCAAGTATCAGGTGCTTCTGCTCATTAATGTGTTACTCTTTAACATTGTCATAATTGTTGAACAATTATGTACAAATCTATGGCCTCACAGCAGCCTAATTCAATAATAATAGCATATGATGATATGATGAATTTCATCTTGATGTTTTAGCGTTTTCTTTCTTAAAACTATTCTGAACACAGAAATGTGACTGGTTGCACCTTTTACAAAGTAAAGTCAGTTAAAGCAATAGGTCAGTTTCTTTTAGGATTTTAAAAAGTACATTTAATTTTGGCCCATAAATCATTTGAGTGAATATTATCAATTAGGATCATAATCAGTTTTTATTCGAGCTGCCAGTTTCAGAGTGTGGCATCAATGCATTTTCACACTTGTTTTAATATATACGAGCTCTCCTCTGCTAATTTTAGCACTGTAGTCTGTTTCTTACAACACGGCGCTCTGGATAAGCTAAATGCCATGAATTTAAATGTAAATGTGGAGTAGCAGGCTCTCACCACTGAAGCCATCATGGTCGATGTCTCCCAGGGGAGCGATGGTGCTGCCAAAGCGACCGTAGGTGTGAATTCCTGTTAGGGTTTGGTCAGGCCTGAGGGAGATGCTGTAGCTTTCCTTCTGAAGATAAACATACACCTGGCCCACCTCCTGTAGCTTTTGACTGGACAAATGTTCCATGAATAAAGGAGCTCCAACCAGGATATCATCCCATCTGAAGATCATAGCAGCACAGGGAAAAACCAGATAATGAACCAGATGAACACTAAAAAGTGTGTGTGAACCGGCCATTCTGTCATATGTGAACACACCACAGTACACCGATGAAAATTCTTCATCTGCATTTAACCCATTCACCAAGTGAAGCAGTGGGTAGCCAGGAATACAGCCCCCAGGGAGCAGTGTGTGGGGATGGTACCTTCCTCAAGGGAAACACAGAGGTGCCGCTAGCAGTCTTGAGATGCAAACCCACGACTTCCTGATTGCAAGGTGAACTCAATTTGTACACAATTTGAAATGCCACTAAAAAGAAATTGGGAATTCGGTGGCAAGTGCAGATTCTAAACATAGTATTTGGTATTTAATATTTCATGCTTTGAATGAGTCATGCTTATGCTTCCAGTCCATGTGTGGTGCTGATGGTATTCCTGGCCATATTCAGAGTCAAAATGCCTGGAACACACTGCATAGCTGTGTTTTTTTGTATTTTTTATTGGTCAGTATCAGAAAGAAAATTCAAATAACACCCTTACAAACTTATTCTAATTCATTTATGGCAAAATAAAGCATAAAGGGACACTTATCAGGTCAGTATGATTAGTGTTAATGGCATTAAATCATTACTTTTCACTTGATTTGAGAAGTCTCATTTTACTCCGTTTTACTTCATGGTTTTAAAACATTCACAAAACTAATGAATATTAATGGAGAATGAGATCTAAAGGATTATTTTTAAAAGATTTACTGATTTTTTTTTCAAACAATGATGGTTATGTACCTATAATTCACCCCATAATTCACCCAGAACATCATCAAATTTGTCAGAAAATAAATTATTTGTAAAAAAGCATTTGAAACATTATGTGAGCATGTAAGATTCTGTTTCCATACATTGTGATAATATTCAGGCATTTAGAATAAATCTGTTTCACTCATCCAAGCCTCTTTGTAAGACTGAACTGCTGTGTTCTGAGAGTAGAAATTGTAACACTTTGCATAGTTTTAAGATCATTAGCACTAGATATTTCGAAAAAAATTGTGTGGATTTCACTATTTTGTTGTTAAATTTGATATTTTATATTAGTTTTTTAGGTTTAAACTGTGATTGCTGACTTACCCATCATTGTTGATGTCAGTCACAGCAACACTGTGGCCAAAATAAGAAGCTACCTGTGGAAGACAGACAGAAGGACAGACAGACAGACAGATAGATCTCCTCCTTCATAGGAAAAAGCAAATTATGTGAAAAGTTAAAATGGACGAAAAAGTGAGATTTAAGGCTTGGTTTTGACAGTGGATATTTGTTCATTTGCAACATGCCTTCACTATAGGACAGAAATATAAAGAAGAGACAGTATGACTGGAGGAGAGCAAGGAACCCTGAGAGCTCTGATTTTCCTGGAAGCCTCTGCTTGAGTAGATGGCCAGACACCTTTTAATGAACAGGGGCAAGGCTGAGAGACGACTGAGGAACAGTAAGGGCACTGGGAAGGTGTGGGTGGAGTTTTTGTCAAAGCATCTGTACATGATCTATAGGGGACTCTAAATAAAACATGAGAGTTTTAAGATTGTAAAGCTTTTTCAATATCTAACAAATAATGGATAGCATTTGATTATGAAATTAGTAATTTTCTGAAACAGTCCTATTACAATCGTGTGTGTGTGTGTGTGTGTGTGTGTGTGTGTGTGTGTGTGTGTGTGTGTGTGTGTGTGTGTGTGTGTGTGTG
>JBBPDB010000028.1:6607893-6618763 GCA_037974465.1 Brachypetersius altus | reverse complement strand
AGGCTTCTGATTGGTCACCAATGCTATACGGTTTAAGGTTATATCACCACCTGCTGCCTTGGCATGCTCTTGACAGCATTTTGCGTTTGCGTGTGGGCGGAGATTTTTTTAAAAAACGAAAATGGAAAATCTTCGCTTTCAGAAATACCTGTGTACGTGTGGACATGGCCTAAGAGTTCGTTGAGTGGTACAATTCAAGGGAAACAGAAACCTAAAATTTACTGTGAAAAAACACAGGTTACACTGTATGAAAAGACTCAGACAGAACTAGTCGGGTAATGGACGGATTCAGCAGTCTATCACAGTAAATCACTCAGTATGAAAGTGGCAGGCTACCGGGCTTAGAAGCTGTAGATCATGAGAACAGCACGGTGCTCAAGTTGTGGGAATGAATACGGATCACAGTTCTTATAGACCTTAGGCTGCTTTTAGTATGTAAGTTGGAATGCTTTTTTCTTGTGTGCTGGTGTGAATCTACTGCGTTCTGTACATTTCTGTGTGTATTTATTCAAACACACAAACACACACATACACACATACAGTAATCCCCCACTTTTTGCAGGGGTTACATTTACCTTTACATTTACTGGAAGAGTTTAAAATGACATTTAGGTTTTTGGGGAGCATATTTGGAGGCATATTTAGGGTTTACACTATAAAAATAGGTATTTGTACCACAACACAAGCAGGGGTTTACTGTATATATATATATTAGTGCTGGGCCGTTATCGGCATGCGTGCTGCGTTAATGCGTGCTGCGACTCTTATCGCGCGATAAAAAAAAATATCGACGTTAATCTATTCACAAAGTTGGGTTGGGAGCTGGTCTGTACTACGCAAGCTATGATGACTTTCACCTTGATATTTTAGCACAGATTTACTCTCTCTCTCTCTGTCTGTGTCTCTTTCTCTCTCTGGCTCTCTCTCGTTCGTGACTTTTCCGGATTGCGCCCGTTTTAAACCTGTCTCGCTCTCTCTGTCGCTCTCTCTTTTGCTCTCTGTCTCTCTCTCGCACACTCTCTCTCTCTCTGTCTTTCACTCTCTCGTTCGTGCGGATCGTCTCTCTCTCTGGTTCCTGACTTTTCCGTATTTAAACCTCGGGTTTATATTTACATTTTCTTTAAGGGTAATGTATTAAACTGAAATCAAAATGAAATCAAAGTGATCTGGGAGAACATTTGGAGGCATATTTATGGTTTACACTATTAAAACAGGCATTGGGATCATTTTTTTTGTGGGGGGGGCTTCGCAGAATTCAAATGAGCCGTTTAAATCTAGATTAATTCCATGATTACAATGAGATTAATCTAGATTAAAAAAATAATCTATGCCCACCTCTAATAAATAAATATATATTTATTTGTTGTCATCATCAGTTTGCTTTCAATTATTTTTAAATATACATTGGTAGTTTTAGTTTGTTTTAATTGTCCTACATTATACTGAGTGCGTCAGCATGTAACAACAATGTAAGTACTTGTGATTTGATCATTGTTAGATTGTTAGGGACAAGACTTACAGCAGCTTGTTACACGTTTTGCCTTACTGTGCACTGAATCAGTCTACAATGATTCCATAGCTCTAGCTATAAAATACTCCCACACAGGAAGGAGAGAGGAGAAAAACAGAAGCTCTACACTAGATAATGCGACTGGTGACAACAATGAGCGTCCAGTTAGAGTAGTTATACTGTGGTTCTGCTGAGAGAACACTACCCCCACTGAGGAGGTCACACAGCAACTGCAAGGTTAACATGTGAAGTGTTGACTTGGGGGAGTGATGATTAGAGACTATTACATTACCAATTTCTGGCCTGTAATGAGAGAGTATGTGCAAGAAGGACACATAAAGGTTGCAATGTATGGAGAGGAAGGGAGGGTGAGGTTGAAGTGGAGTCTCATTAAACTGTGATACAGCTGTATGAATAAATACATTGTGTAGAATAAACACCCTTTTGGTACAGGGGTTTTTGTAATGCATAATGAAAAGCTTTATGTTCATTTAAATTCTATGTTGAGTAGGATTTTATACACATACACACAGACAAAAAAAGAAAATAAATAAATAAATAAATAAATAAATAAATAACAAATGTATATATATATATATATCAGTTAAAAATACAACATGTATAAGTTGATATAATGTATATGTATGCTTAAATAAAACAAACAAACAAGCTTCTGTTTCATTTTTTGTTTCCCTGTAAAGCCTGAACCTGTTCTATTCTGTAAAGAAACACACACACACACACACACACACTGGAGTAAAACATCACATTTCCCTGCGGCGCTGCCTCTGCTTCTTTAGGGAAACGCTGGCGCTGCTCCACAGCCTTTCAGTATATGAGCGCTGACCTATTTCTGGGAAGGCTATAGAAACATGAGACCTGGAAATAGTAATGGATAGCAAACAATCCTACACACTTGGGAAAGAAAAAAAGACAGAAAACATCCCTCAGGTACATCCAGAAGTGCCTGTCAGTGACATCTGACCACCCGTCTGACTTTGAAAGCACCTTGGAAGGTTTAAACAATCCTGCCTCGGAATCATTTCAGCTAATAAGTGTAGTTACCTAACACCAGTAAAGTATCACGATCCCAGACAGTGCTCTTTATTTTTAACTGTCTGAACATTTCCCATCTTTTATTGCAGTACACTATTACCAAGGATCTAAGTTTGTCCTCTTGGTTCTCAAATTGCTCCTCCATTCGCTCAATTCCAAAACACAACACTTAAGGATAAAGCAAAAACGTGGAGCATGTGGAGGTCCCTGAAAACAGGTTAGAAATCAGAATCAGAATGAGAAAATGTTTGTGATCCAGGAAGAAACTGCTTATGTTATGACTGCACAGATTTATAGAGACACAGACAACAACAATATAAAGTCTAAATAAATCCAATAAAAAAAACTGCAATAAAAATGCTCTATATAAAAACACTATGCTACATACACAAATGCTTTGGTATTAATGCTATAGATAAATGACTATTAACACAAATAATGGTTAGGAGCATATTATTGCACACAAGAGATACAAGAGACTTTTGTACATAGTAGCTAGATAATCATGCAATTGTACAATGATAATGTTTTAACACCCAATGAGACCATTGCACAATATTGCACATGGTGGACTATTGCACATAATAGTAAGATAATCAAGCACAAAGTGATACATATAATGATAACTATAAGAAGTAGCACAACAAAGTAGCATTAGGCTATTGCACAGATTACTGGGAGAGTGTGAAGGATTTCCTGTGGTGTTTCTGTGTTCAAACACAGTCAAGTAGTCAAGAAATCAAAGAGAGCTTTATTGTCATCCCAGCCATATGCATATAGTACACAGTGAAACGAAATATCATCCATGTATCAGACCATAGGTGCAACATAGAACACAACAGAACAGCAGCACACTCAGACAGATTAACAGTGAGGGTAAAATACAGGGCATTACAATTTACCGATGTATAAATATATCTGAGTTTACAAATACTTCACCGGAAAAATAAAATACAATGGGGGACATGTTTACGTTTACATAAACGTGTCCGGCATTTAGCAGATGCTCTTATCCAGAGGAATGTACATCGGCACTTAAGTAGTCCACACACAACAGGGAGACAATAAAAGTGCAATATTACAGAATTATAGTATAAATATAACATATAAATAATATATAAATAATATATACTTTACATATACTTACAATCCATTTTTGTTTTGTTTTAATACCATGGATATTTTTCATAGAATTGTATGCTCAAATTAATTCCCTAAAATGTGTGCGATTAAGTACTTGAATTGCTATTGTGTCTATGGGAAAGAACCAGTTCTTGGGCAAGACACCCCTGAAAAACGTATATAAAACAGATCTGAATGCAATCTACAAGCCTCTTTAAGGATGAATTCAAAAGCAGCTGCGGGGAAAATTCAGAAGTCGTAATATTGCTTTGGTATTTGGAGTCCTCTCAGCACTTTCTTTTTTACAGTGCAGAAGAAGAGAGTACAGCAGAGGCAGGTCACCTGTAACTGATTTTAGTTCAAATGAAGCATGTTATGAGTGCTGTGAGTATGAATCATGCTGTGATCGAAAGTCATTACGTGTAACCAATATCTCATCAAAATCCATCTGCCCACAGAGAAAATCACATAAAGTACAACTGGTCCTCCCTGCGCTGTCACTCGGAGATCACTCAGGGACGTGTTACGCCTTCTGACTTTTGGTAAGCGAGGTTCTGTACAGTTCTGTCTGGGTAAGATTACCTGGAGCTGTATCTGACCGCCATCTCGCCCCACCCAGTCATCTGAGGGCATGTTCTGGGTTTGTATTTCGACATAATCAATTATTCATCCAAAAAGAGGCTAAAATTCTGTAGAGTGCAAGAGGAAAAAAGAAACGAAGAAACCAAGGAACTGGATCAGCTTCACTTTATAGACAAGATCTGTATTTGATGTGTGCTCTGGAGTAAAGAACATTTATTAAATAAATCGAAATAAACTATATTTGTAAACATTACAAACACTTTAAAACAGATTATTATGTGAAAACTAGGTTGCAAAAACAGCCTATTCGGATTTTTTGTTTTGATGTCACAAGAATGAGGACATTTACATACATTTACCTCAACCCCATCCTTTGGGATGAACTGGAGCAGCTGACCTCATAAATGCACCACAGAATGAATGGACACAAATTCTCACAGAAACTCTTGTGGAAAAGCTTCTATTAAGAGTGGAAGCCTATTAACGTCTATGTATTTAAAGGCAACTACATCTCTAGGTCCCATGTATGATCTCTGTGTGATGTCTTGTATGAAAAACAGTCCAAATTCATTTTTAAATGAGGATTTTCCAACCTCATTAAACAGACCTCCTTAGAATTGAACAGGCTGGTTTTGGTACTCTACCTTTAAGACATATGTATGTAAATGACATCTGTTCTAATAAACTGCCCTCTTCTGTGTCTTCTGAAAGCAGTATGAGCTAAAACACTTCTGTGTAAATGAAAAGAGCTAAGATGGTCCCAGCTATATATGCAAATACAGTGCTTTTTGTGACATCACAAAAACTGTGGCTTCAAAATGGGCTGTTTTTGCAGCTTAATTTCTGCACATGGACGATGCGCACAACGGTGAGAACACGGTGAACCAATTTTATCTTTAAAGAAATGTTTACATACTAACACTCTCTTCTATTTCAAAAACATTAAAAAATAATTTAAGGATGAATACATGTTTGAAAGCAGTCATGCAATAAACAAACAAACAAACAAATAAATAAATAAAAATAAATACATAAAATCAAAAACACTTGCAAGTGTACTTAAAACAGTTATACTAGTTTTCTAAATGGCCTATAACAAAGATATGACAAAATAAAAATGGCCCTGAGCAAATCTTAACCCTACACATAACAGCCTTATTGATGGAGGCGTCGGAGGCTGGGTTACAGTTCGCGAGCCGTCTGCTCACCCCTCTGACTCTGATGATCGAAGGCGATGACACATTGGTTTTCACACTCAGCCTTTCCGGACGTCTCTCAACCCCGGATAAGCACGAGGTTTGATGAACTGGGAGATATCTGTGGTCTGCTGACTGTTATTTGACCTTGAGTGTCTTTCACACTCTGCCAGAAGCACTCAAACACTTCAAAGTCTCTTTATTAGATAGGTGCTATTTTGAAAGGCGGCAAGAAAATATGCTTGAGTGCTTGTTGACGGTCATTACCCGAGCTGATGCCAAATATAATAGGTTTATTCAATTACAATCCAGCGGCTCACATAAATGAAAAAGTTTCAAGGGTAAAAAGTGAGAGCATGAAAAAACACAGTGAGATGAAAAGGTTCTTGTTTTCTCAGTCGAAACTGCATGCTGTCATAGGATAATCAATGATCAGATTCATTGTCCTATCAGGTTTTTCTTCATGTTTTCACTAAAACGTCTTCCAAGTGGAGCAGAACTATATGTTCCACTATTCAGAAGGTGTGTGAGGAGAAAGCCAGACGCTGTTTGCTGTTTCAGACTCCTCTCACAAGGTGGCAACATTGCTGTGTTCCTTTCGCTACATGAGCTGCGGGATAAATCAAAGCCTCGTCCTCCGTGAGAGCCTGTCTGATCAGATCTGAGGTGCACAAAACATCCAGTATGGATAACACAGATGGGCAACTTCCCAGTAGGTCACTGAGATCCTTCCAGGAGGGCACAATTTAGAAAGGCCACAAATTCATTTCATAAGGAGAGAGACGACGGAGGCTGTGAAACGTGCCTTTACTCATCAGGTGTGCGGATGATTTGTGTGTAAAAAATGGAAACAGACTGGGATGTTGTTTTCTGCTGCCCAACGACGGGTGGCTCATGTTGCTTTGGGACACGTGGAACCATTAACACTCGAGGAGACTCATCCATCGGCTAAGAGGCAACCTGGGAGTAGATCGTTGAGATGGTTCTGGAACAGAGGCTTGCCGTGTCACTACATGCTGTTAAGAATGATGCATTGAAGTTATTTAAAGTGCTTGTATTCCACATCTATCTTGTGTAAAATTTTTCCCCCCCTGAGGTCCACTTCTAATATTTGTGAGGTGTTACGTTGCAAAAGACATAACTCATTTTTAAATGACCATTTATCAGTTGGTTATCAGTAAGACGCCTATTAGACTGGTGTATTTAAATGAGCTCTGTTGTGATTGGGAGCCCTACTGGGCCTCTTCCAGGCAGCAACTCCTTGTAACTTCAGCATGAATGGGTGGAGCTAAACTGCTGTACGCTGAAGCAACCGGATCAAAACAGTCTGTTTTTGCAGCCTAAATATGTAAAGACTGTATTGACCTGGGGCTGAATGATCTGTTTCGAAACATGGACAGTGTTGAAATACCACAGCAAGTTATTTTATTGCAGGAAAGTGTTTTTCCATGATATGACCCCCTTAATTGAAACATAAATTAAACTGTATTAGCAAATGAATAACAGTAAGCTAACTCATGTAAATTCAATGCACAGTTTTATGTTGTACAAAGGAAACCAAAAATGTTCATTATTTCATGTATATATTGCACATAATAAAATAAGCATCTGCCAAAAATGTCACTGCTGTACAGCTGTTGCATATTGTTTGTATTGTATCGGGTCCCATGGATAAAAATTGCCTCATTACACTATGAACATCTACACAGCTGCCGAAGACAAAGTATCCTTGAACCTTGAACGAAGGCTACACTCACAGTTCAAACCTCACCGCTCAATTCCAATGTTTTTGTACAGGTCCCATCTTTCTAACATGATGCTTCACATCTGGACAACTGACTTAGTATCTGTCTTTGAATGAATCAGAGCTTTAAAGTGAATTCAGTGACAAACCTAATGAATGGCAAACTGGGGCTGAATCCCAAATGGCTCTCTACTCCCTAGTGCACACAGTAATGCAAATACGGAGTTTAATATAATGTGCTATGAGCTCTGTGCACATGGAATGAATCCCAAATGGCTCTTTGTTAGAAACATCTATGCAATGATTGGGTGCACTGTTTGAGTTTGGGTGTATTTTAATGACTATGGGTGCACTACGAACAGATTCGAGCTGCAAAAAGCTAATTTGTTCTTAACAGCTGTTAATTATAACAGCAAGACGAGCATTGGCGCATGTGCAGTGGAAAAACACACACAAATTCCAATCTGGCGGTCTCATTATGGTCAACTAGCCAGGAATCGAATATGTATTTTTGGATCACAGATGAAAGTGGCTCAGATCCAATTCGAAAAGATCAGATAGGCATCATAAGAAGTTTGTGTCACTTCAACCTGGAAGTGTGAGCACAGCCTTTGGCTTTGACAATTCAATTTGCCTCTGGGCAGATTCACAGGTTTTAACATTGTAAACAACCCACAAGCCAGTAAATGTTCACATACCCTATAGGCTACAATATAATTAAACCTAAAAATCCACTTCGAAACTGTAAAGCCTAGTAACATAAATTGCAAAAGCAATAATTCAGTGACTAAATGATGAATGATAATTAAATGGTCTACAGAACTGTCAGGAAGAAAAGTGGCATGTTGTCTTTGCACTTGTTAGCCAGGATTTCAGCTATTAAGAGATTCAGTAACTGGATCAGGTATAAGGTAATTTTCAAGTCCATTTAAAAGGGTGGACAACTTCAGCCCATTCTAGCACAGTGAGGGTATTTTTCTGCTATAACACATCTGCTAAGCCTAGTAATTAACTGATAAGGTAGAAAAACGACAAAATGCTGGATGGACCAAGGTCCTCCAGGACTGGTGCAGATAAACACCGATAAAATTGCGCCCCATTTAAAAATGAGCAAAATGTCCCCAGAGAGAGCTAAAGAAAAAACATTCAGTACATTGAACTTTGGCTTTTCTAATGGCGCCCCCTGTTGCCTGTCACAATTTTAATGCTCATGCATTAATATCTGAAGTCTAGGAAATGTGCCAGCTCTCTTCCTGGCTGCTGAAATACATCATAGAGCTCCTTTTTATCATTCTGAGGGCAAGACAAAAGGGCACCAAATGGATAGTTCATCTCATCTCAATGAAAGAAAAAATGCACTGAAAGTTCACTCCTGTCATAACGATTATCAGATGCTTTAATGCAAAATCAGGTCACGGGCATGTCCACTTTTTCATTAGTTCTGCCATTGCATTAGTGGTTGTTAATATTTCTTAACAGGTTTACAATGTACCAGCACGTTTAAGTACTCTGTCATGTAAACATAGGGACTTCATAATACATGAAAAAGTGCTGGATGTACAATGTAATATGTATTTTTCAACAATTTATGTTCCCATGATGAAATGTGAAGGCATTAAAATCCTTCCCTGAACTCAAAAATATACATCTTCAATAAGTGTAGGTCAGATTAGCTTTATGTTTCATCACAGGCAATAAATACCACGCTTCTCAAAGGTCACGCCCACCTGAACATACAGTACTTGAGTGATCGTGTTAAATTAGACCTTTGGCAACTGGTAGCATTTCGATTGACATAAGATCATTGAAAAGTGCTGTTCAGTAAACAAACAGCAAAATGGCCCCTTATAGTCACGCGTGAACACAGCACAGAGTGTGAACAATGTGAAATTCTTACTCTGCATTTAACCCATTCACCAAGGGAAGCAGTGTGCAGCCACCAACGAGGGGTGCCCGGATGCAGTGTATGTGGATGCTAACTTGCTCAAGCATACCTCAGTGCTGCTACTAGCGGTGTTGGGATTCAAACCCACAACCTTCTGATCGCAGAGGCAACACCCTAATCACTAAGTCGCCAGCTGCTTCTGTAACTGTGTAATGCTGGAAAATACCAGAGAAACACTACAAATTACAGTAACTGTACACCAATTTTACAAGAAATGTGTTTCATGTTTTAAAAAAACAACAATGAAATAATATTAAGTGTTTTTCTTTTTGGTTAAATCCCTCATTTTTATATAATTAATGCCAAATTACAATTTGTCACGTAAATGCAAACAATGTGAAAAAGTTTCCAAGCACTTCAAATGAATAATTTAATTGTTTAAGTTAATAATTTTATTAATAATGAAATGGTTGAAACCAATGGAAGGTCATTCATTTATTAAGAATAAAACCTGCGCAGGTACACTCACAAGTAATTACACTGTTGGGGTCTTGGGGAATGTGACAGTTTGACATTTCTATGTGTTTTTACAAACCACTGTCCAAATAAATCAGTGTCAGGTTAGATTTAACTCTCTTTTTTACTGATTCTTGTCTGTCTGTTAGGCCACCCTTCCACAGGTTGTCTTCCAGTGCTGAGAGTGACACTTCATGCAGGCTTTGATTGTCATTCTCTTTGCTCTGCTTAGACAGTATGTGCTGAGGAGTTACACACTGGTCAGTCACCTCACAGAAGGAATTCACTTTAACACAGTGGTTGGAGTAGCATAGTGGGTAACACTGCTTCCTTTCCTGTAGACTAGTTTTTGATTCCTTGCTAGTAAAGGCACATTTCTGTAGCCATACAGGAGTTGTGCTGTACCCAAACTGTACTGTAATGGCATGGAACGTGCAGCACACTCTGATTTTGCAATGTATCCCAGATACACCACTCTGAGGAGCACAATTCGCTCCCCACAGTTTTTAGCTGGTCATTTTCTCAAAACCATGTCCATGGAGTCGAACCAGCAGAAAGATTTTCTGGCAGAGCTGCTTTTGATATTGTGCTCTTTTACAATTTACAGTCTTTTTGAGTTTTTGAATTTTTTTGCAATGCAATGAATATCTAACCCATCTAACCTGGTACAGATGGCCTGGTACAAGGGTGTTTCTCACAGCATTAAAGATTTGTGGGTGCAATAGAAAACTGCCACTGAAATCTTCAGCCCAGACAGACAGTAGTTGTTGTATCAGCTTCCCAGTTGTTTGTTAGTTTGTTACTAATCTTCTTTGTTGTTCTTCTGCGCAGGTGGTGAAAAACAATGGCCTCTTTCCATGTTTTAATGACAAAATATTGACCAATCAGGAAGCAGGAAGCAGGAACACCATCATTATATGTCATTATTATATAAAGATGTCAATGCAGAAACTTTTACTTTGTATACATCTTTTTAATTCCTAACTAGGATTATTATCACCAAGCTCATTTCAGCAAGCTGCAGGATTCAGTCTGTGAGGAACAAGGAGGATTTACCTTCCCTCATTGATTTTTAAAACAATACAGCTACCACTAAACACTGAGCTGTGAAGCTTTTAGGACGTGCATGTAGCAATTAACCCTTTACTAAATTCTTTAAGTCTAATTATAATAGAGAGTGATGTCAGCCTGTTGTTTCATAAAAGTGATTTCAAATATTTAATATGAAGGGTGCAATTTATTTGGTAGCAGTAGAAAGA
>JBBPDB010000028.1:6574317-6590983 GCA_037974465.1 Brachypetersius altus | reverse complement strand
GCAGATCCGGATCACTTTACTGAGTGACTCAGAGGGAGTCGGATCCGAAAAAGGATCCGAGTATCCCAGCTCTACTTTCTGATGATTTCTAATCTTTATAATGGATGGCTGCAGTTTTCTGCTGTTGGCTGAATAGGCAAATTCATGTAAATGCAATAGTTTTCATAGCATCACAAAAACAGTGAATTTTTCAGCTGAATCTTGTGTTTATTTATTAGCTCTTTTATAAATATAATATAAAAGAAAGAAAGAAAAATAGGTTTTCTAAAATATGAACCAATTAAGGTTCAGAAAATGAGTGTGAAACCGGGCTAACAAGAGAACGTAACACTTGATCTTAATAAAGACCATTCTTATACATATCCACACACACATGTCCCAACATTGCCTAATAAATGTGTACGTGTGGGTCTATAAAGGCTGGCCACCTCAGAGTGTTTTCCTTAGGCATGGTCTAGGACACAGCCCAGCTAATAAAAGAAGCTAAAAAAAGGTCAGACTGGATATACATAGCGCAGAAACATTGACACTGCATTGCACTGCACTGCACTGTGCTGTGCTGTGACTTTTTTGTTGAGCGACATCATGAGCATACCAGACTCACCCCAAGCGGTCCACAGAGAGCATGTGCACTCAGCAGGGCTCAGACAGAAACGAAAGGCTGATGCCATCATGCTGGTCAATACATACAGCAATCTTACGTGGTCAAAATTGCATCTACACTTTTTTGCTCTTACTGTCAGTAGCAAACATCTCTCCCACTGTTTAATGTGACAATAATGTTAAAAAGTCATCTTGTCAGAATTTTCTGAGATCTTTTAAAGGGCCCATTTCATGGGAAGCAAATGCCATGTTTTTTCAAGTGTTTCATAAAGTGTGCAAATGTCAAACATTTAAAACACACATTTATTTCATTTTGTAAAGCTGCTTTGTGACAATGACCATTGTTAAAAGCGCTATATAAATAAAATTGAATTGAATTGAATTGAATTAAAACATACATTCCACACACTTACACAAACTCCACACAGTCCATATACAGTAAACCCCCTATTGTTTCTATAACAAACTAGATCAAACGCCAATGGCCTGGCAGTGGCAAATAGTTTTGATTTAACATTTGATTTGAATACATTAATGAGATTTACAATAAATATTTGAACTTGATTACCAGCATTTTGGCATTTCAAGTTCCGTCCCATGCAGATTTTTGTGAAGACATGAGACAAGTTACTGCTTGTAGTCCATTATTTAGCAATACAGTCCAATATCTTCATTTGTGCATATCCGACTGTAAATAAAACCAGAAATATAGCGTTCTGTGTGTTTACTTCAAACTAGGTAGTGGGGGTACGGGGCCCTGGGGTTGGAGAGGGGGACAAGCCAGCCTGAGTGTTAATATTTTTGACCTGATTTTAATATGATTCAAGTCATATTGCTCTGCTGGCCAATGCGAGGAAACTGGTCAAGTTCCTGGAAAAGACTCACAGTTCATATGACAGGGTCACTGACCATTTTCTGTAGAAAGAAAGGAGAGTAGCTGTTAGATCTAAATAATATGGCACAATTCATTTTATAATGCAGGCTTCACTTGTTTGAAAGATCACAAGTCACCACTGGATTCAGGGCATGACACAGGGCAGTCAATCAAAACAAGCCATTTACATAAAGGCAAAGTAACAAAAACAGCCCACTCTAAGACTCCAAAGGATAAAGAGAGGTTGGAAAATGATGTAAAAAATGAATTCTGTCTGTTTTTGAATCATTAACCCACAGAGACATTGTAGATAGAAAAATAAATTGCAATAAAAATGTAGGACATGACCCCTTTGAAGATTGATGAAACGCGTAATACAAGTAACTATGAGCAATAACTTCTATTATAATTAAGTCAACCACTTCTAAAGTCAATCTACGGTCAGTTCTGAGTCTGGGTGGAATTTGGCATTCTGGGACATGTGTCTGTATATATGTATAACAGATAATATTATGACTCAAATACTGAGGCGGAAAACTAATTATAACGCATGGATAGAAATAGTACAAGTCATGACATGATGCATTACCCCTCTGACCGGTGTTACTTCATGATGAGATTCAATAATGTCACCCTGTTTATCCAAAACTGGACACTGAGAACAAGATAATTTAAGCAGAAGGAGCCATCAAACCATTACAACAGCTTCATTCAAATGCCAAATTGCATACAAGTATAAATATGTCAGAGGCCTGCGCCCACTGGTGGGATGCTTGTGTCTTTCCCAGATGTTTCTTCTCCTAGGAACCCATGGAGTTTGCAGTCTGAAATGCTTTTCTACCTGTTCTTCTACTTGAAAAAAACAACAGTTGATTCTAAACTTTAAATTCACATCTAAATCATACTCGTTAATGGAAAAGGAGATTTTATTATAGTTTAAATTTGACAAAACATAATTGCCGTGTTTTTTTAATATTTTGAGAAATCTTTGTGCCATGTTTTGTAAGTTTTTACACTCAAAAAAGCTGAAAACTCAAACCTTGAAACAGAAAGTCATTTGAATGTGTCTGAATGTAAGTGTATCATTATGTAACTATGTTAACTATGCAAAATATATATATATATATATAGACAAATATACACTAACATATAGGACAATGGTAATGAGAGCTTTAAGCATAAAAAAGCTTCATAAACACTTCCTGGTTTTAAACAAAAACCTTTTGACTGATAATAAAATGGGTACACATTTGCACAACTCACATACAAAACTGGTTCTTTACAGAGCCATCTACTGAAAGGAATTAAATTTGGTTCCTCTGTGTCTAGCGTTTCTTCGTTGTCAGAACTAACATTTCTTACATACTTTGTACGCTAGCTGGTCTTCACACTTTGTTAAAAACAGTGATGAATGGTGAAGGACCCAAACTACACAGACTTCCATTTACATTCATGTTTTGCTGCCCTATAAATGAACTATCCTGGACACAAGAGCTTTTGGTCCAACAGCATATATTTGTTATATGTGCTATTCACAAATGCATGCTTTTGTTAATGCGAGTATAAAACTTCATGGCTAACTTCTCAAATCAAAACTCAAATTTGGCAGATCTCAAAAGTTCTAAAACTTGATTTAACCATCATTAAATTCCCCCGATGGGAGGAGACAGCCCATGCCAACGAGTCCACGTTCACTTACTATCTTGGTGATGTGCAGAGCACAATTTACTGCCCTTCCTCAGACAATTATGTGTTGCCTTCATGTTGGGCCTACTGGTGGTTGAAAATTGGGAGCAGAGGGTGGGGGTGAGTCAGGCATCAAGTCACTTGGCCTAGAATATGAAAGTCCTACTGCTACGAAATGCCTAACAGCATGCCGAGAGGTGAAGCAGGTGAGAGCTGTGTCATGGCAAGTTCTTCCATAATGAGCGCTTCAGTGACAGCAGGTTTGCTGAGGTTTGTTAGTACAGAAATACAGAGTCTGACGTCATGACAGGACCATGAGTATGAGTCAAAAGGCCTGTTTTTCTTCTGTCCTTACCCTCTTTTTCAACACATATGTTCAATAATGGGTCTGCTAGCCAGCCTTCTGTTAGTATGGACACCTCTTGACTTACAGAATAGAATGTTAGAGAACAACCACTCTTACAGGACATTAATCATAGTGACAGCACGTCTAAAGAAAGCATAAGCATATAGACCAAGTGCAAAAGTAGGCTTGGGTTTATTTCTGTCCTTCACCTTGCTTTTTTTCTAGTTCAGCTGCACAAGAAATGTCATCGAGGAATCTTTGGTGACGCATTCACATTTAGCTCCTGATGTCAGTCATTAAGTAAAACTCAAAACGATCAAACAATCAAATTTCTAATTTTTCCACAAGGCTCATGTATTTAAGTATTTAAAGCTTATTTCCACCAGTTAGCCAGGTGAAAGCTGTATGCATAAATTACGACATACATAAGGGAAAGTCCAAATAAGCCCATAAAAAGTCAATTATTAATAAAGTTTAATGTGACCTATTTTAAAATTAAATGAATTTTAACTCTTCAAACATAATCAAGCAAGAGGTACCTAGTGCTGACCGGGCTTACAGAGGCCTCTTGTACTATATAAGACTATATATACTATATATAATTTGCGTTCCTAATCAGCCAAATCAGTGGTTTAATTGTCATGTTAAATTGCAACCAAAACTGCCTAGAAAATGTAAAAAAATGTTTACAACATGAATTATATTTTATACCATGTTTTATTATATTGTGAACAGTTTCTTCCAGAAATTACCCTTCCATCCAAATGCCACAGAAATAGATTATAGGACTTCCGTAAGTACACAAACACACACAAATCAATAGATTTAGAAATCTCAGCGGTTGTCTAAATCAGTGGTCTCAGACCCCCAACCCTCAACAGTTTAGTGTTTTCCCTGCTCTTAGACACCCACTTCAACCCAGCAAAGGCCTATTAATCAGTTGATTAGTTGGACCAGGTGATCTGGAAGCACAAGTGCAGAGTAGGCGATCTCCAGAACCAGGCTTAGGAAACACTGTCTTATATATAAAAATAAAATAATAAAACTTTACAATTACTAAAGTTTGCAAAGATATAGGCAAAAATAACATCAGTGGTAGCTACAGGACAGAGAATGTGCAAAATATAATTAATAAAGTGTATTAATAGTGGCCATTCTTTTTTATTTTGTTTGTTTGGTTATGATGAAACAGTTTAGTGTGTATGTGAAGGGTGTGCAGCTTTTGACAAAAATGGACCGAAACCACATAAGCATATCTATTTGAGATTACTGGTGAACCAATTTAACAGCAAGTGTGGTTATTTAGACTTGTGGTTTGTCCAAGGCTAATGAGGCTGACATGAGGTCCCATTACTTGTATCTTTAGCTACGTAGGTCCAGTACTCATGAAGCAAATGTCAGATATCATATTCATCTTCAGAGCTACATTGAAACGGTTTACATTTGATTTATGGCTGAATATTAACATCAGAACAATGTATAAAGTCCATCCTGTGTGACAATCTTCTGTTACCACTCTTTGTCCTTGACCTGAAAGACAGAAGGTCCCTGCTTTTAAGTTAGAAGATGGTAGACTCAGCAACAGTAGAGGGACATGATGAGTGATTGAAGATGGCCAATGGCTCTTTTCAACACCCTTCTCATTCAGCACTTCCTGTACACATCCATACTCCAGGAACGAGTTTAAATCTGGATGTCCAGGAATGACGGGACATTCGTCACTAGAATTTAGGATGTTGTCACCCTAACCTAGGAGCAGCTGGCTTTTCAGTCAATACTGACCTCTAATAAACTCACAACAAAACCTTTTAACCCATTCGGGGTCAATGAGGAGGTGCTGAAGAGTGATCCTTCCTCCTCTGCATGTGACCATGTGAGATATGAAAAACATCTGGGCCCCTGAATGAATCCTTGATGTGCAGTTACATTCATGCACTGTAGATAATAATGCTCATGTGTTATTTCTTCCAGAATTTACCTCAGAATGCTGTAAAAAACTGTAAAACACATTTTAAAGTTTATCTTACGGGCTTGAACACAGAACATTACTGTAGAACAGTTAACAGATTGAGGGATTAAATATTTTGGATGTCTGGTTCTTATCAACATTGCTGTGAACAATTCTGACTCAGCAAGTATGACACTTCGAATTACTCTGAATTGCTTTGTCGAAACATTTCCTCTCCATTGCTTTAATTGCTGAAACCCCCATTTATGAGGTTAAATCCATAACCACATTGTTACATATTCAAAAGCAAAAACCTTAACAAATACTTTGAAAAAATACTTAAACTACTTGTAAATTGGAATATTCATTATCATCCACCAAAATTCAACGTTAGCTATGAGGCTAAAATGTGTACTGTACAATGCATCAGACCTGTTCATCAGACCTTCATCACAACTTAACTCGGATGATATTATTCAGGTTTGCTGCTCACTGTAGGTTCCTTATGCAAAACGGAAAGCAGGACCATGTGGAACAAGAGATGTAAATGTATGTCTCTCATTTCCAAATGCTGGATGGATGTAAAAACTCCCATACCCTAATTAGAATAGAACCTCACTCAAATCAATAAATGAATAGAAATATGATTATGTCTCTGTACTTTGCAAGTATAACACTTGCTGTAGTCCTAAAACTTGTTACAGCCTTTAATGAGAAACCGCAGTTCTGAATGAGGCTTGCTTTCCGCAGGCAAGGTGACGATCAGTTCAGCTGCATTCAGTTCAGATTTGTACAGCACTTTTTACGTCTGGGATTGTCTCAAAGCAGCTTTACAATAATCTATCCCAAAGATGAACCAAAACATATCAAATAAACATAGAAAATATTTCTCCTCTGGTCGACAAGTGCATGTATTGATAATGTTTAACTATACAGTTATAGAGGAATTCCCTTTACGAGTAAAGATGTGTTTTGGCAACAACATCACTTAAAACACAGTTTAGATGTTTTCTATTTTTTTTTTTTTGTACTTAATTTGCATTTTTCTTTTTCTCCTTTAAATAGTGGGATAGTGTATGGGACAAATCATAAAGGCCATATTTTTATTTCATTTAAAAATATAAGATCAAGAAATATGTAGCAACGTAAATATATAATGGGTAATGTGCAATGCATTAGACCTAAAAAAATGAATGTTTCAGGTGCGCGTGCTTGTAGGTCAGATGGGCCAGACAGTTGAAAAAACACCCAGCGCGAGAGTGGAGCGCACGCACGCGCTGCATGGTCGCACTGCAGGACTGGTCAGTGATCAGAAAGCCCCGCGTGCAGCAAGGTGCAGCAGTAGCGCGGTGCTTCCTCATGCTGCATGCTTAACCGGTCGGTCCAGGGTGCCCAAACCAGCTCTCGCACCTCTGCTCACACTTCCCTCGCGTTCGAACGCAACGCTAAGGTGCTCCATTATTTATTTATTTGTTTATTTATTTCTCTCACTCGTGTTTTTCTGTCGTATCCGGTTCGCGCGGGTGCGTCACTTGGTCCCAGTCGTATATTCATGAAAGGCGTGCAGCGCGTGTAGCGCGCGTATTGAAGGGAGCAGAGTGAGAAAGGGAGAGAGAGAGAGAGAGAGAGAGAGAGAGAGAGAGAGAGACTGCGAGACAGAGAGAGAGCTGAAAAGTTCAGCTCTCACCGCAGGGCGCACGAGCTGCTCGGGTTCCATCGTTGGAAAGGGGGGACGCGCGCGCAGGCTTGACGTAAATCCAGTCGCACGAGCGTCTCCTAGGATCCGACGCCATCGAGACGTGAGAGAAGACTCTGAGCCCGACCTTCACCCGCCACGGATTTAACCCGGGAAGTCTCGAGAGCAGGGATACAGACCCTCACTGCCCCACGGCGCAACAGCAGCCCGCGCGGGACATGAAGATGTAGCCTTCAGCTGTCCGACGCCTGAGCTCCAAGGCTTTTCCAACTGCTCTGGATTAAACTACTCTTCTTGACCTCGCGCTCGCATCCCCCGCGCAGACAGAGGACAGAAATGTGGGAGTAGACCCCAGTAGCCAGCAGAACCTCTGAAGAACCTGAGAGGAGCATCCGCGCCGCCTGGCCGAGGAGCTCTCTGCACCATGCACCGCGTCCTGCACCCTCAGGTAAGTCTTCCGCGCAGCATTTCCCTCCGTCTCCGCAGTTAGGCTTATTGTGAACAGCCTGGCAAAGTTTAAACGGAACTTTGCAGAAGTGCACGTTTGTGTAACTCAGGAGAATCTGCAAAAACAGGAATTCGGGAGCTGTGGAAGTAAACTTGATAATGATGAGCTGAGATCTCATCAACACATTAACGCACTTTCCCTAGTTCTGGAATGTAGGATGACCCATGGCCCATTTTTATATGTTTATGTTCTTTGAAATTCAGTATATGAAACAGATCCTTAAAACCCTGACCAAATCCTGCCTTATATTTAACATCCATTAACCCACTAATAGAATGATCTTTTTAAGGCATCCTATAAAAACCCCCTTTGGCTTTGGGATTTGCAGGCAAAGTGTCCGTGGTAATTACTTAACAATCATAGTGAGACTGTGGGGGGGATTGCCAATGTGACTCAGCCCCGCGTGGGTGTGCGATTGAATTCTCAGGCGATGCAAACAGGCACAAATTGGACTCAATCAACCTACCAGTCTTCATCTGTGCCCTGAGCTCATTATAGCTCCTTTGGCACTTCTCCACAAACCAGATTTCACAGAACAGAGATGACTGTTATCAGTCACCGGAACGGCAGAATGGAAGGAGCTGTGGCAGCCTGGCTTTCAAAGACAGCAGAAAGTTTCTTGGTTACAGCTCAGAGCCGAAACCAGCACCACAGCTGAGTAATGAGGCCTGAAACTTCACATCCATACATACAAGCTGAGCTTTACTGAATTAGTCAAAACACATGTTCGCTGAATTAACCTGTGTGTGAAACAGAATTTTATTCGTTACATGGGATTCGTTATTTCACGCAATCCCAATCATGAATCCGTATTTATCCTGCATAATGTATTTAGCATCTCTCAAACAGCAACAGAAATATTTTTTTCTGATATCCTGTAATGCTTTTTTCCCACCTAACATGAGAAAACATTTATTTTAAACCTCTCCTGGTTGTCGGGAGTGAAGTGAAAAGAGAATTCCACCAGTGTCTTTAAACTTCTGCATAATTAAACGGTTGAGATGTATAAGTCATTCGCAGGAGTCTGATGTGTCCCGTTCTCAATAAATTTGGCGAGTCAGAATTGTCCACAGTGGTGTTGACACGGGAAGGAAACGTGTCTTTGAAAGTTGCCTCCTAGAAAATAGTTCCATTAAATATTTATGAATATACTTCTTGATCTCTGGGACATTATTTTCCAATAGCTTTGAGATGTTTTTGCCCCATAACTTTCCTTTTGGATTTTTTTAAAATCCATTCATGAGAGAGAAGGAGCTCCTCTACAAGAGAGAAATTCCTCTACAAAGCACAAATTCACATCTAACCACTCAGAATGAATTTGCTTACGTCACTGAATAGCATGCGCTTTTTGAAAACGTCTTTAAAAAGGCTTTAAGGACACTGTCATACTATTCATGCTGTTTGTCAGAGGTGTTTTCAAGGCAGAAGGTCAGGCAGAGGAAGGAGCTTTTTAATCAATTGACACAGCTCTTACAAATAATCTCTCTTGCTCCAAGTGTGACTAACTTTCAGCAAATGGCAAGAAGGGAAGAGCACTTTTGTGGGATGAAATGACTGACAGGAGGTTATTTCAGAGATTATGATGAAGATGGAAACGGAAGAAATGAATCTTCCTGGAAATGTTGACGCTTTTATACGAAAAATAAATAAACAGAACAGTACAAAACACCATGGTCACATCTGTCCCTTCACTCAAACAACTGTGTGTCAGTTCCTGTTTTGTCAAAATATACCATGCAGGCATATTGTGCGCTGGAATCTCCTAGAATTCCTGCAGAGGTCAGATGTCAATCATAGTTCTTTTGATGCAGTTTGCAAGCTCAAAAAAAGAAAACATCCCCAAACAGTTTATGACCTCGGTTCAGATCCACCCCTGGCCACTTAGGAGGGTTTATCGTGTGTGTGCGACTGTGTGTCACCTCCATGCTGTCCCGAAGGCACAAACCTGTCCCAGCGGTGCGCACCCAGCTCCACTCAGCTCAGTTTAACCACTGACAACTCCTGCATGATTAAAGTCAATCCAGTGCAGCTCAGTGAGCACACTGATCTAATTAACTCATCAGAAACCAGTCAGGTGCAGAGGGCTTCACACACTCCCTATTGACTTCTGCACCTCTATGCTAGGGGATGCCAACAGGACTGATAGATGGAACATGGCAGGGGGCAAGTGCATGGGCAGGGGCCCCAGACCAATCGGGGTACCACCATATAGCTAGATTACAGGTTATTAATTAGAGCATCCTGTTATTACTGTTAGCTTGTTTAGATAGCGTAGATTCATTTCTGTGAGAAAATGCAAAGCATGATTGCATGTTTGGAAAAATCAAACAAAAATAGTTAATGTGAAAAAAAATCGCTTCAAACCTCTGCTCTTCTGATTCTCTTCCTTCAGTTGTCAGTGTTTTACCACTAAACCACAGAGGAGCATGAATTCACTCTCTTGCCAAGCCATTTATGGTTAAGGACGGCTGAACACGTAGCCACATTCCCGGGCTAATTTGTGATCAAACCACAACAAACATTGTCATATGTCTAAGCTTTAGTGTCTGGATGTTTGTTTATGAGTCTACTGTGTGGTTTGGTCCATGTTTGTGTTTCTTTGCATTTTGTCCCCTTTCAGGCGTCTTAGCTGTGAAGTCACATACTCTGTCTTCAAAACACATTTTAAAGGCGACTCCACCGTCCACTCTCTCCCTAAATAGTACCCATGCAACTCAAACACAAAAAATTGTTGTTTTAAAAGATCAATACTCGGCCCCTGATCAACTGATCCAAAGTCTGAATACATGCACACAACCATAGAAATTTGCCAAAATTCAATAGGGTTCCAAAGAGAAGTGGCACCAAGAAAACTTAAGCACAGAAAACGGACATTGCGTTCCACAGAACCTATTTACACCTGTCCACTTTAGTTGAGTATCAGCTAAAGTATAAATTCGTTTGCTCACTTCAGAAGAGGCATTTAACCAGATGTTATTCCAGTGTAAATGCACCCTTCTCTCCAAATTTGAATGTAACTACCAATTACCTCACCTCCCATGGGCTGCCCGCCACAAAACATTGCTGCCCCCTAGTTCACCGCATGCCATGAGCTTCTCCAGCTTTTATTTCACTGTCTGTTTTTTTTTTTTTACATTTTGCTACACTACAATATGTAAATGCAAGGTTCATGATGGCCATGACCAGTACAAGAGGCTAATTGTTATAAACATTGCCTGTCGGAGTAAGAAAATGAGCTGTGCTGAGCAAAACAGCAATTTTCTTAAGAACAGAACAGAAAATTCAGAAGCAGCATTGGTTGTTGCATAGGGACTCATTTGCATATTACTCGGGACGTAGTAATTGGATTTCAGTCTGACCGACTAGAGACACATTTGTGTGTGTAAATGTGGTTAAGATCTTACCAGGTTACAATCCAAAAACTTGTCACATGAAAGGAGCTGGTGTTAATGGGGTCACAGAGCAAAACGCTTTTAATCTTTCCATAAGTGACAGGTTTTTTTTTCTGAGAGAAACACAGAGGCTGGGTGGATCATGCTGTTGGTAGACATGCTAAGTAGCCTCACAGATTCAGAGCACCTAGCTGCAATAAATCAACCATTTACTAACCTGACCACTCCAGGATTAACTAGTCCTTTAAAAGTGAATCATTTTTATTTACTTGGCTAAGTGAGCTACAGGGATCTTGGTTTTGTGTTAGTAGTGTGTGTGTGTGTGTGTGTGTGTGTGTGTGTGTGTGTGTGTGTGTGTGTGTGTGTGTGTGTGTGTGTGTGTGTGTGAGTTTTAGGCTCTGTGTGAACTTTAGGATGTTTTTAGCATTGCCATTCTGTGAAACAATGGTTAATGGCCTTATGCGTTTATTGATTACTCGGTACATGATGTTATGATTTAAGGTGTTAAAAAGCCACTTTTTTCAGGGAGTCCTATTGCTAGTTACATAAATCCCTTCTACTCATTAGTGTTACATTTGTGGTGTAGGAAATTAAAATCTTACAACCTACAAAACTTGTAAAAATAGATTTCTAAAACAGCTCAGGAAGATCAATTCAAGGACGTGATCATGTGGTAGAGCACGTTTGTCAAACCTTAATATTACAGAAGTTGAGGTATTGATGCCAGAATTAAGTAGGTATTGTTTTTTCTTTATTTTGTGTATCTTGGTAAAATTGAAATTAATAACCATTTTGATGTATATCGCAGTATCAAAGTCTGTTTATAACTATAATAAACAATAACTGTTTATTTTACATAATTATTACACAGAATTATTTTGCTGTTATGATTAAACTTCAACATTAAATGGGCTAAAGATGAAAAAGGCTAAAGGTTGTCGTTACTATAATGTAATGTCTCATACCTCAAATTAAAAATGTGCTATCTTTAAGGAGGCCGAACATCTGGAAGGGTTGGTGATCTGTATCTCTCAGTTTGACATCTTGGGATGGTCAGTTTCTTTGAATTCCATATCTGTTGACCAGTAAGCTCCTCCCTGAGTGGGTATAGCCAGTCACTAAAGGTGATCTTTATCTGCTTTCTGGCAAAGCCAGGACACAGTTGAGTGTGTCTTCCTGATATAGTGTACATTTATAAGGTGCAGTGAGCCTCTGGGTACCCTCAGTACCTCTGGTTGAGTGCTGAAACAGTAAGCCTACTTTGTTGGTTACATGTGGCTTATTTCACCTCAGATAATAGGGGTGTAACGGTACACAGATGTCACAGTTCAGTACGTACCGTTTATCTGTTTTTGTGAGTGTTAGAGGGGTGAGTAGTTATGGAATTAAGTCACAGAAGCTGTTTTTCTGTAAACTGTGTGTTGTGTGTATTTCAGCCCTTCTCGCCAGTCACCCTCCTCCAGAGCGTTAGCTGCTTAGCTGCAAGACAAATGTTATTTGTTGGCATTGGGAGCAGTACAGGGTCATGCCGGTTGAAGGTGCAGTACTGTCTGTGTTGCAAAATCGGTTGAAAGCTGCACAAGCTGAGAATAAAAGAATATTAGCTGGAAGAAAAGTGTGTCTCTCTCTCATGTTAGATATGCCCCGAAACATGCTCCCAAAACACTTCCTCGTCCTCTTTCAGGGTTTGTGTTAGGGCGCGGTACTAAGCAACCCAGCACGAGGACGAGGGGGCGTGGCAGACAAGGCCTGGACGTCACAAAAGCAAAAAAATGCGGAGTGTATCTGCCTCTTCTGTGCATGTGCAAGGGGTTCAGTGAAAAATGATTAGTTCTCAGATAAAAAAAAATTTGTGCTGATCCCCGTATGAATGGGGGGGTTACTGTACATAAAATACTTCTTAATGTTCCAAATAGCAAAAACAACCAAACCAAACCAAACACAATCCTTAGTTTTCCAGCATTATCCTCCAAATCCACCCAGGGTATGAAAAATATTATTTAAAGCTTATTTATTAAACAATATTTGACTGATTATAGATGCATCATTCCTAGATTTTGTATTGAAAACTGATTCAACACTAAAAAGAATGAGATTCTTTATAATGAAATCCACCTTAAGTATGAAGAAGACAACAATAATTTAAAAACAAACCCAAGTATGATAGACTACTCCTAGAGTATAAGCAGCATCATTAGATGCATACATTTAGTGATAATGCATTTGTCATTTTGATTCAGAGTTTGCTTTTATGGTCATATAGAGCCTTGCAAAATGATAATTCCAGTGAAGTCTGGGCATATGTCTGACCCTGTTGTGTTTTACAGACCCTGCTGCTTGATGACCTTGCCTCTAATGACCGTAATCGCAGACTGTTTTGTTATTCGAGCAGGTTTGTTTTGAAGCAATTAAACAGGTCACTGTTGTTTCCAACATCATGGCAAATTTTGCTATGCATGTTCTTTTACTCTAAGTCAGTCTTTTCAAAGCCAAATTCTACTTTTAAATAGTGCAGTATGCAGCTTTTTTTTCGATTCCTGAGCCAGCTTGATAAACATTTGGGGTGGTGTATTTTTTTTGCATAAAATTTCACACAGCCAACAATGCTAGCAAAGTGAAAATCATATCATTTTGAATCTAGTGGTTTGGTAAAGGATACATAAATTATACCTGTTTACACATTTAGGCCCACCCCTGCATGTCTGAGCAGATGTTTGCCTGCTTGCATCTGGCCTATTGTATTTATTTCCAGTCTCAGGTCCCTCATGATAGGAGGCAAAGTATTTGCTTTCTGTGCTGCAACAGTGCTGAGAGGTATAAATATCTCATTATCCTCTCTGGTGCACACCACCCGTCCCCCAGCGCCCAGGAAAGAGGCTTTATCGCAACATGCTATGCGTCAGTAAAAGTGAGGAGCCATCAAGTTGCTGAGGTGTAACAAGGGAACAAGTGAAAACACTACCATGCAAATTCTCCCAGCAAAACAGACAGACAGCAAGTGTGACACTTTGTTGTAACATGCAAGAATACATCTGAGGCACAGTAGTCTCTTAGATAAAGATGGTGTAGGCCATCATCATTTGGCTTTTCAGCCCTAAAGGTCAGCAATATCACAGTAGTGCCTAAGTGCACTTAACAGCACTTAAAAACGCCACAGGGAGTCACATATTTTACAGAATAGAATCAATGAGTTGCTCGCATTCATCTGTGAAATTCCTTTCTCATGAAGGTATTCACTTGAGGCAGGATCAAACTTTCATTATACCATAATCAGTATTTGTTCGTATAGTGTAGAGTGTTTTCCTGCAATGTTTTTATTGGATTTATTTATTTATTTATTTTTAATCTAATTATGGATTTATTTTATATTATTCTTGTTTCTGTGTCTCTGTTTGTCTGTGCAGTTGTTACATAAATTCTGATTGTAATAGAAAACATTTTAGTTCTGTGTTATTCAAATTTTAAAGATTCCCTCCAGCAGTAAATACAACAGTAATGCAGGACATCATTCATAAATCCAGTGGACATAAGGTTGCCGCCAATGTACAGTGCGGCGTGATGTTTCAGCTATTATTTTAATATTCATAAGTCATTCTAAAACCTGGAGAAATGGTTACCACATGCAGAGATGAAAACAGTGGCAGTCACAGTAAGGATTTTTCTCTCCTGATTCTCCATCTCTAGAACTGCAGGAGAGTGTGGTTTGGCATGCATAAGCCTATGTTGTATATATTTGTGCCTACAGAGTGCCGAGTTCAGGCAAAAGAGAAGGAACACCTGTTAATCTAAATGACAGCATGGACATTATGTAAAATAAAGCAAAGGCCATCCTAGTCATCTCATGAAATTCTTTATTATAATGTCCAAGTCATGAGGCTCTACCAGTTTTGTGCCACTGCATAACAATGTTTAATACAGAAACCTCATAATTCACACTATAAATAGCCTTACATTCATCAATTAACCACTAGCATAATGATAATTTTCTTCAGAACAATTTCTGGCAGTGTCCAGGGCTTTTAGTAGTGACAGAGAGTAGCACACATTTTACTGATTCCTCTGTAAATGTCTAAACATCAGAATACATTCCAATGTAAACCAGTTAAAGTGAGTGTTAACAACAGCCAACAAACATTAGCATTAAGATTCTTATTCATAAGTGATTTTTTACATTAGTTTTTTTTCTAACATTCTTCTTTAATTCTTAAAAATTGTTACAATTTCTAACGGATGTGGGTGACACAAAAACATCGAATTTAGGTGGATGATACTGCAAAAATAGAAATAGAATCCATGGCATTTTCACTGTAAATGTCTTGATGTTTAGTCACAATTCAAGAGAATGTATTTATTTCAGCATATTTAGTCAGTTCAAGCTCATCATTTTTGTAAATTTAATTGTTGGAGGTTTAGCCCCACCAATATCCTTCAAACATGTTTTTCTATTTTGTAACTTATTTATCTTGTAACCTCTGTAAATCTTTGTAACCTATCAGTGTCATCAGCACAGAAAAATACTGTGATATAATGTGACATAATTTAAGATAATAACAATCATTATTCATTAGTCTGCTTCAATTTTTTTTTTCTTGAATATTATTGTTTTTTGTTTCTCAATATACACAGCTACGCATTTGCAGTACCCTGGTAATGGGGTCCAGAGAGTGGAGAAATGTGTCAAATGACTTATTAAGGAGAGCTCGCTGGACTCTAGCCACGTCCTTGAAGCTCGTCCCAGCTTTAATCGCTTCCTCTCAGCTCTTTCTCAGCTCTTTCTCGCCATCATTCCAGCATGCTGATCTCAAAGGGTATGGACTGAAACCGCTCCAAGAAAACAGCGGTTACAGCTTTATGCATTATTTATGATGACCATAATTTAGTACCAGGATGTTATTCAATGGAGTTCGCACTTACTACACTTATGGAAAGCTTTTAGTAAACACCACCAAAGATTTCAGGAGGTATGAGAGTAACTCAAGTGAATGCTACTCTAAAATCCTTCTGTGTGTTTCTGCAGGGAGCTGCTGAAAGGGCTGAGCTACTAAGAATTATTAGAACACTGCTGTCGTCATTTGCTCACAAATAACCAAAGAGGGCCAGTCTTCTCCCGCTACTGGCAGAAACACGTACACAGCTCTGTAGAAGGCATTCAATCGTCGAGTGTTGCTGTCACAATAAAGCAGTGGTATTAAAGCTTGACTCCATGCCAGCACAGTCTCTTATCAGCCTTTATTGCTTGTTTGAATCTTTGCACGATCACTGCTGCAGGTGTTGGGGGAGTGTGGGTAGCTATTATAGTAAAAGCTGACTGTAGGAACAGGAGCATTTACTTACATGTCTTTTTAAGAGGCATTCGTGTCTCATTAAAACCAAATCTGAATTGTACAGTATTCCCTATGACATATCAGTAGTATGGTGTGCATTTGGAAGATGACATTTTTGTTGCCAGTGATCTAATGTGTGTAAGTGTATAAATTAGTGCTGTTAAAAATGTCGCGTTAACTATTTACGTTAATTTATTTTCTATAATGCTTTAAAAATAAATTGATCACGCGATTAATTTGAAAATTAAATGCCCCTCTGCATTGCAGTACCACACAATCAGTGGGGGCA
>JBBPDB010000028.1:6559657-6574217 GCA_037974465.1 Brachypetersius altus | reverse complement strand
ATGAGATCAACAATGTTCATTTACTGTATAAACCAGTATATACAATTATATATATATATATATATATATATAATTTAGATTAAAATTGATTACAATAACAAATGTTCTTGATTTCTATGATGTCTGGTGCTGTATTTAGTTCTGCAACATTTAATCTGATCAAAATGCGTGTAAATAACCTTGTTTTAGACACAGCTGTTCCAACACGTTATATCACATTATCACAGTGACAAATGAAGATGCTGCATGACAAATGAGTTGCGATGCTGACACTCATCCTAGCTTTGCAAAAACTCAGTGACAGCTGTGTTGACTCATAAGTTTTAATGTTAGATTACAGAAATGCCACAAACTGCATTTAAAAATGCCATTACATCACATTTGCATTTTGAGAGACTGCTGAATACCCTCCCCAAATGTTTGTTCAACTGTTTCTGATTTTCTGTTCCATGCTGAAATGATCCAAGCCATTAACTAGCCATTGTAGTGCTATAGTCCTACCACCGGCCTGGGTGGCACCAACAACCTCTGACAGTGCTGCATTAAATGATGAGTGAGTGGGACATTTCTGGCCATCATGACTCCTCTCATTTTCATCACTAATCAGAACTAATGCGCTCATTGTAATTAATGCTTTGTCTGCTATGGGTCGTACAGCACATTAATTACTGACATTGCAAGTAAATGGAGTTGCAGTGCACCATATTAACTTTGGCAGATGACTTTAATACTGCATTAAGAAGGTGACTTTGATATTAGCCAATAAATTGAACTGTTGGGGGCTCCTTAGGGAGCTGGGCTGAAAAATACACAAGAGAAACACCTACGCATTAGAGGAAGAAAAGGAGAGAGAGAAGGAGGGAGAGAGAGATAAAAGGAAAAGATGGGAGGAGAGAGGAAGAGTTGAGGGATACTAGAGAGAGTGGGAGAGAAAGAAATATGATTTATGTATGATTTATAAATATGATTTATAGTGGGAGAGAGAGAAAGAGAAAGAGAAAGAGAGAGAGGGAGGCTCTAATTGCAAAGTTTTGCATTGTGGAGAATGTGGAACTAGTCTTCTCCCTTGGGAGCGGACACACACACCTAGGCACGTATACACACACACAGACACAGTGCTGAGCCACCACCACTGCCAAAGATGCTGAGAAATGTAAAGACCACTCATTACCGCTGCACTTCTACAGGCAGCATCATACTGCACGTAGGCGTCCTGATGCCTCATATTCAGCCTGGAGCAAAAATATGCACGCCTCCCCCAGTCTTGTAGGATTTCTTAAATCAAGCCATGATAGATGATTAAACTTGTTTTCCCTTTCCTTTTTTAAATCAATGTCTATGACTCACCCGTATGGGTTTAATGGGGGCACAGCAACGAGAAGAATCGCATGGTAATGTCACATAAAGCCCTTCTTCTATTTTGGACCTTTCCTAGAGAGACATGGTCATTCCTGGAAACAAGCGTGGGGTTTCTGGCTCCTGAGTGGAAGTAAAAGGGTGTCTCCAGGCCAAACATGCAGACATGATAATTAGACAGTGTTAAGGAACAGTCCATCATTTTGTGAGCTAATGTCAGTAATACATAGAATACAGAGCAGCAATTCACACCCTTTGAGTACTTGTGTATTAACTTGTATCTTCATGTACTTGTGTGTTCATTTTTAATCACCCTGTAATATTTCGTGATTTTTTGAGACAACAGATCGACTTGCATTTTAATCAGTGTTCAGTCCACAAAAACAATGACCGTCAAAACACGAGTCTGTCAAAACACAACATTAGTCTACTGTTTTCACTTGTGCACATAAGACTTGTGCTCCCACTAGCGCTAGTGTTCTAAACTATAATTAAAATAATAATATACTAAAATGTAGTTGCCAAGCAGCAATAACAGAGACTACTGTGAAGACTACTACAATTCTTCATCTTCTGATAGACAGACAGACAGACAGACAGACAGACAGACAGACAGACAGATAGATAGATAGATAATCTAATTTAATTTCAATTCATTTAAAAGAGGGAAGCCCCCCAAAACCAATGGTTCCCTCTTTCGTTCTTTTTTGCACTCATTCTTTCTTTCTATCTCGCCCCTTCCACATGTCTGTCTTGATTTCCTATCCCCCTCAATTCTGACTGAGAGAACAGGTTGCCAGGAGTTATTAGGAGGTTGAAGGCGGGTGTGTCTGTAGGATGTGTGGCTGCATGGTCCAGTGTAAGGTCACTATCACTCACTCCTGTCAGACAGACAGCAGCAGATGCTACACAGGATTACAGGGCTGTGCAGTTGGAGGAGAAGAATGTGGTGGCTGTGTTTGGCCTTCCTCAGACAGTTCACACAGCCCTTTTAGCAATTTAGTCATCGTAGATGTGCAGCTTATGTATTTGGAACACAATAACTGTCCCTGTTGTACACTAAACTACATTAAAAAAGACTACATTCTTCATGAACTGTGAGATTTTAGTAGATTATTATGCACTTTGTGATCATAACTGTGACTGAATAAAATAAATCTTTCTAGAAATAAAAAACATATTAGTTTCTTTTTTTAGGTTTTTATTACATTTTTGTATCTTAATATCTGTCTGGGTTATGCACCCAAACATTTATTTCTGGTCAGTCCAAGCTCTGCTGTTTTACATGGGAAGAGATGTATGATTTAGCTTAGTTTGAAGTCTTTGACTCAAAATAATGCAATATTCTGGTGGTTCTGCCTACTGTACAAACATCCTCAGCAAGGGCAGGATTTACCAGCAAGCCAGCTTGCTTTTTTACTGAAGGATAGAATGCCATGTTGAGCGTTACAAGCTGTCTCATTCATTGACTTGTCTTCTGTTTTACAATGTCACAGTGTAAGCCCATAGTGCTACTTTTTTCTTAACCAGTTCCAGCTTGTTCTTGTTAGCTAGATAGCTTTGTGATCAAAAGGATAAACTGTCTTGCCGCTCAAGGGACAAGGAGAAAAAAAAAGACACTGAGAGAACCCACAAAAAGGATTACCAATCTAAACCAGATGCACATGTATGATGCACAGCCATGGTTTAGCCAAAAATCTAATTTACTTGCTTCTTATACCTCAAATGTAATTGGTCACCCATGATGTTTGGTGTCCAAAGTTAGCTTCTTTAATTTTGCACCAAAGCTACCAGACTAGTAAAAGCGATCAAATAACGGAGACTGCCCATTAGAACTGTACCCAATGCATGCCTAAATTCACACACATACCTGCCTCAAACCTCTTTAAGCCATTAGGTTATATCAAATAAACTTGTTTATGTGGTTTCTGATACTGTATTTTGCACTATTATCTATAGTACTGTTATCTTATAAAAGTGTATTCTATGTCATATTTTGAAAAAACCTAGATAACTGTATTGAAATTGTATTGTATTGAAATGTACTAAAACACTCTGTTGCAGCAGAGTATATCCAGCTGACTATAAGAAGAAAAAGAGGAAATTTGTGTAATTTTTTTTGTGTAATATTTGGATGAAATATTCAGTTGCTGTGTTTTGGATTTCATTTAATTGAGAATTCAGTGTAGATTTACCACAGTGCACTAGAAAACAAAACGCGTGTAGTTTTTGAAAATCAGTCTCTTTCTTCTGCAGTTTCTCAAACCATCACTCTCTGAATGAATCGTGTTTCTACATGTGCAATTTTTTAGCACTCCTTCCATCACTAATGACACACAGGACATATCAGTGGTCTGCCAAAGGCAATCACACATTACGAAACAGAGTTTGGGTCGATTTCACCCGCATAATGAACTGAATCAGTCTTCCAAATGTAATTTATCCCCACAAATAGCTAAATTGAAGCAGAATTGGCCTCAACACCAGAATGAGGTGAGCATAATTTACAACCTGAAATCCCCACTGTCTGATGAAGAGGCTTTTTCCTAACCATAATAAATGGATGCTGATCTGGAGGAGAGCTGTGGCAATTCGCCCTGTCTGAACACAGCTGAAAAGAAGCAGCATAGGCCTGTGGAAGCAGCTGCTCATCAGTGTGGCCCACCCCCCAATCTCCCCACCTCCCCCGGGTTGTGTTTATGCACCCGTCCATGCCCTCTATAGCTTTGCATACTGAGATAATACTTAGATGACCGGGTTCATTTTGTTCTGCATGTTCCTTTGCTCTACGTTGCTCTACACTGTGAATGGGCATTCCTGTAGAGTTCAAAAGCACCCACCCTGCAAGCAGGGGTTTCAAAAAAAAAAAATCAGGGCTTTGGTATCATAGGAAGTTTGTTAAAAAATAAAGGGACTTCAATATATAATGAAAACATATGCAGACTCTCGATTTTAATCCTTACTAGCTGTCATAACTGCATGGTGTGATTGAATATCTAATGTCCGTTAGCTGACTGAAAAAAAGCAAAGAAGTCCTCTCCAAAGTCTATATTCCAAGCATATTCCAAACATTTTACAAATAAAAGAGAACAAACTTTATTATGACTTAAATGTAATCATTTCTCTGTATAAAAAGTGCAGTCTTGAAGCCAAATGTAAATGGAGTTCAGTTTGTAAATACATCATTAAATATACATTAGAGCTTTAGAACATAAATCTAGACTTCTAAGGGTTAAATCCAACAGTATTAAGTTTGAACATGTACCTGAACCACAAGACTAATTTAGCTTTTTCTCTTCCTGCGTGAGACTGATCTGAAAAAACTGGACGTGACTGGAATTGTCAGAAGACTCAGAGAGATTATGATATCTGTATGCATCCTCTTGTCAAGGGCTCAGACCAGCAAGGGAGAACGAATCCCCGGGTGTTGCCTGTGTGTCAAGGTCTTTGCTGGAAGGCACCGTGTTGGAATGGCCCAGGAAGGATACAGGCCTGACTCTTGTGTGTTATTGCATTAGACCCAAGAGCCCCCGGCCCCTGCCAATCAAGCTTTTTTTGCAGCAGAGCTTTTCTAGCGGCAGGCTTAGCCAGCGGAGGCAGTAGGAGCTTGGGTATGTTTGTGGTGTTCTTGCATGTTAGGGCCTATTGTTAGGGAAGGATTACCCATTTTACAGTCTGCACAGCTGCTGGCTGCATCAGTCTCCCCACTCGACCTCAACAACTGACCACACACCAGCTTCTCTCACTACACCATTCCAGCAACTGCATAACATCCTGGATGGGCTGGTTTGGATGCATTTGAAAAATGTAAAACATAGTACCAGTAAAGACTGACATCAGTGTACTTTCAGAGAGCCATAATTCAGACACAATAAAACAGCCCAGGTTTTGGCTTGTCATGCTAATGATGCTGTTATTTAAGTTGATAAAGATCGGTCGTGTGCTTTTTTTAAAATAAGAAACAACTACAGCACTCCATAGGCTCGAATTTTCTGTCACTTTAACCAATGGCGCATTTGCTTGTAAAATTTCATAGACATAATTAATTGGCATTTATTTCAATGGAATCTGCCATAAAGAGTGATTCTGTGTTGCTGACCCCCAGGGTGCACTTCTGCGTGCAAAATGTTGTGTACGGTTCCACTTCAGTGAATTTCACCACAAGAATTTGCATAGCACTAGCGCTATTGCTTTGGCTGTGATGCCATTCATATAAGCAGTGCTGAATATCACAGAGGAGGGAATGCAAATTTAACTATTGTCCATTTGAGACCTCTTGAGTACAAAACCACAAAAGATGCATGACATGCCGTTTTGATAATATACGTACGTCAGTTTCATGGGAATGTACGTATGCTATATGAATGTACATACGCAACAAATGAAAGTGCAATGCAGCACTGTACTGGGTTTAGAATTGTGTATTGAGTTTATAATTATCAGATAATTATTCACTTTCCTTCAATGCCACGTTGGTGCAGTTTGCAAGTTTTTCTGCTACCCATCCAGCTTCAGTTAAAGTTCATATCACAATATAGCATAAACGCCAAATGTCAAGAGTGACTGCAACTTAAAGATCTTGTTTCCACAAACCCTATAATATGATTTATGTTAAAGATGTGCTCTTTAAGTGTGAATGCATTGACGTTCAATAGTGTGTGAGCTGTGATTTATTGTTTGAATTCCTGAAGTTCATGTTCCCATTGAAATAGAAAATGTAAAGAAGAAAAAAAAGAAGAATACTGTTCTAATGATTTTCATTTTGTCTGTTAAAAAAAAGCAATAATCCTTAATAAATGTTTTAAATTGTAGCTGACGTTTTGATATGGACTTGGTTTTGAGCAACAATAAAAACTTGTGAACTCTCAATGGCAGGCAAATAAAGCTGGATGTCAGGTCTGATGATCCCCTACCAAACCTGGCTCAGTCAAAAACCCATAGAACCAGCAGCATAATCAAATCACTCCACAAAACTGGGCCTATTGTCTGAAGGATTTTCCTGAAAAAATCAAAAGGCCATCAGCTGGTTTTAAAAGAAACTGAACAATCAGAATAAAAAGAGAACAAGGTTCCATACAAGGTTTCCCTGTGATTAGATTGTTGTTTGCAAGCAGATGGAAGAGCTCTTGCTGTTTTTCTCAGGATAAAACAGCAAAAAGAAAATGGCATGCTTGAGTTTGCTGTCTTTTACTACTCAAACTAATATTTAAACAAATATTAAAAAAATTTTGAGGACCAGCAGGTTCAGTGGTAAAAGCTAGACCCTTCTCGTTGTCCTCTGCCCCACACAGCCATATCACACTGTCAATGATTAAACATGGGATCGGATTTTAGTCCTCCAAATACGATAAACAATTCCAGTTGTTAGATATATTCTAATGTGTGTATCTCATCCAACTGTAACAGACTGTTAAATGATGGGGTAACACTGCTGTATCTGAGTGGCAGTATTCAACTGTCCAGGAAAAAGTCACTGAAATATCAAGTTGAAATTCATCATAGCTTGCGTAGTATAGACCCAGCTCCCTCTGTCCGGGGTGGAATAGATTAACGGCGATAATTTTTTTTATCGCACGATAAGAATCTCGCCGTTAACGGCCCAGCACTAATATATATATATGTAAATGTATTTGCTAACAATGTAAATTGAATGTATTTGTATTAAATATTTAGTGAGTAACGTGCAAAAGTAGAAAATCAATGTGTGCAAACCCTTTTGACTGGCAGTGTATATGTGATTAAATGTTAATCGATAAATTAATACGTTTATTAAGGAATTACATTATTCAAATGTGTTATCTATTGAAAGCTTACAATCTGCACTTCTGATGGGATTTTTTAGGTTGGTTCAGTGAGCTACAAGAAGAAGAAGAAAATTCAAATCAAGTACATTATGCTTTTGCTACCACATAATTACGGCTCCTGAGAGAGAATGGCCATGGCCTCCATAAGGCTGGAGGTGTCATCTCTTTTAAACTCGTTTAAAGTGGCTTTACAAAGATAGAAGCTGTTCCCCGTAACTGCTTTCTCTCATATCAAAAGAATTCACACCATCTCTAACACTCTACCATATGACATCTCGCTGATAAATTCAAACGGTGTTATGGGCGAGCATACCGCTTTTATCTGACTCGTACTGAAAGAATAGATGATTGTTCTGTTCTTGCTGCTTCAGATGAGAAATAAGAGTCCTCAGAAGAAAAGAAGCTGCGTTAGCACATTAACACAAAGAAAAATGTCTACTGGTCTGTTCTAGGATTTTCATGGCAGTCATCAGTTATGACATACCTGCACCGCCGACCAAATTGTGACAAGTTATTAATGAGTACCGAATGTTTTGTTCAATATAAAACAGCCTGGAAGCAGCTTAAGCTGCCCGTCACCTATGCTTTCAGCATGTCATCTATCATTCATCCATTTCTTATAAATGCTTCATGTATAGTATACTATGACAAGTATAAAGGAGGAGTAACATTTACTCTGTTTAGTGTTAAAGTGGATTAAATGGCTTCATACACTTATACTTAATCATTAAAAAAAAAAAAATACAAATAAAAGGAAAAGGTCTGATGTATGTACGTCGCTCTGGATAAGAGCGTCAGCTAAATGTCTCACTTGCAATATCCCAAATCTTTTAAGGACGTGTAGACCAATTCACTCTGCAGGCATTTCTCCATTTGCCCTACGGTTTAATCATGTCTGAGCTCTTGCTGTTTACCAGCCCAATACCTTATCTAAAGCTGCCACGACTAGAGCCTTCATGCCCTATTGTATTTCCCCAAAGCACTCTCACCTTTCATTTCATCTATTATATTTTAAACCCGCTGAGAAAGCAAGCCATATTAAAGAGCTCTGTCTTTTTGAGTTTATGCTTTTCAGCCCCTTCCATACCCAGCAGTGTTTAGGGATGCTCCTTGTAAATGACTGAAGGAGGACCCCTGGCTCTGCTGGGGAGAAAAAGAATGATGGCACTTGAAGGTCAGGTCACATGGTTGGAATCTTGTTTCTAGTGTTAATGTGGTCAGGGAATTAGCTGTCTCACATGTTTATCACATAGGCATATCTGACGAGCATGGAGTCACCATAACTATTTGCTGTTTCCCGTTTAAGGGCAATGACATGTTTGGTGTTCTTTGGCATGCAATCTTTGGTTTTGCACTGGACAAGCAAAACTTGTGTAGACTAAAGTATGCTGTGCAGCTATCTAGAATCATGAATTTTATGCATCATTTTGTCTATGTTTATAAATAAAAGTATGTCGTATAGCATCAGAAACCAAACACACAGGGTTTCATTCTATAACAATTGTCTGCATTGCATACACACAGGGTCCAAAATGACTGGCTTTCTGCTCACATAATACATTTACACATAACAAACACTAAAGAAAGTACATTATATTAATAAAGGCCCACTCATGTCCTTCATTCTGTCTTTGAATTACTGACCCTGGGTCACTGTTATTACTGCCGCAGATGTCATGCTGTCTGGCAGAGGGTGACTTTTGTTGATGCCCTTGCCCTTGAGCCATGTGGTCATTATGGGTATTAATTTCTGTTCATTTCTTTGGTTTTATTTACTCAAATTATTTTTTTAATACATTGCTGTATTGTTAATGTTTACATGCTCACTAATTAATTGCTTTCAGGGACAAATAAAGTCAGTTCAACTCAATTCAAAAATATCCTTACAGCCTAGTAGCTCAACTACAAAGCTAAAAAAGGAAAGTTAGCCTGTCAGCTACATGAAGACAATATAATGTACATAACAAGTAATGGTAGCTTATAACAAAACAAATGCTGCAAATAAATAAGATTAGAGACATAATTCAGTATTGAGTACATTTGAGCTACACTTTTGCTTTGAGCAAAAGCAAAGAAGCAAATACCAGACACCAAACTTGAGTAATTAACCACATTTAGTGTAACTATATATTTGGGCTAATAAATATCTACACTATTACTACATTATTACTCTCACTTCTCATACATGAACCAGGGCATTCAAAGCAAAGTGGAGAGAATTTCTGTGGTCCAAAATAGAGACTCTCTGCTAATGGACATCTATGGTTCAGGGCGCGTGCAAATGCACACATGCTGCATGTTGGTATGATGGAGAGGCACTTCATGTAATCACCTGCGACATATGCTAACTTCCCTGTGAAAGCGACCGTATAATGAGTTTGTATAATGAAGGAAGCTGGGCAACAACACACAAAAGAAAAACCCACAGGACTACGTTTTGATCAAGCACTGTTAAAACCCCAAGCACTTACATAAAGGGTTCTCATCTGAATCACTGTGCTGTAATTTCCACCATATGTATGCTCAGTGAAAGGAACCAGAGAGGGCTCATGCAGAGAGGAACTTTTGTTGAGAGAGATGGAGCCAGCCATGAAAGAACGGGAGCATGGCATGGAAACATAACAGATGGCACAAGCACACAGTTAAACACTGTCACTTCAATAAAGGCGAGGACATGCTGGCACACGCTTGACTAACGGACTTCAGTAGGCTGTTGGTTTGAGTGTCAAAAAGATTAAATCACATAATATTTTACTTTGTGTGTAAACATGTCTTTTGTGGCTTATCACTGCAAATACAACATAATGGTGGTCACGGCTGGGAATGCAAGAATATATACGCCCAATTGCCTGCCTGTTACATTAGAAAGCAGTAGATGTAAGATGGGACAGAGAGATAGGCACACAAGAGCAAAAAAGATGACTCATTAAGACGTTTCTAAGGAAACCTCAACCCGAAGTCGATCAAGAATGCAGGCCGATCTGTTTCACACAGAAAGAACTTTTGCCTGCTTTTAAAGCCATTGTCAGCTGTACTCCAAGCTGTATTTGGGGCTCTCTTTTGCTCTCTTCTTCTCCCTCTCTCTCCAGCATGTGCATGTGCATGGGTTTGTGTGGTGGTAGGGGGGTCAGAGGCTGTTAGCACGCCATTCTGTAAACTCATTCATGCTGGAGGGATGCTGGTCAGGAACCAGCTCAAAGCAATGGCAATTCTAGGCATAATTTATTTATTTTTTTATGGGGCCACAAATGGGGCGCAATTGTTCTCGAGGCTCCAAATGACAAACTTTAAATTTAGTATGCTTTGTAATTGATCATCGATGGAACAAATTGCAACAGGAACTGGAGCAGTTCTAGGCAAATCTCCAGTGGGGTGTTTGGAATTTGGCAGCTACATCAGTGATGCAGGAGGCCAAGTAGGTTGTAAACTTGAACTTTTTTTGATAGCTTGCTAATAGTGGCTTGCTGCGGTTGATACGTTTTAGATATGCTGTCCTTTTGCGCGTTTATGTTGTGGAAACATTCCCATAAAAGGTTGGCTTCTGTTTATTTTTTGCATGTCGCATGTTAAATTGACCTATTCCTTAAGTATTTCAGCACAGTGGAACAGATATCATCTCACATTGCATGTCCCTTGATTAGAGTGTCCCTGTGACCCCAACCCAGACCATACCCTAGGCTGAGTGAGTGAGTGTCCTGGGTGTCCTCTTTCTAAAGGAAAAGTTAAATCATGACTAACCTCCTAGTCCTGAACAAACCTCTTTCTGCATTCGGGTCACGCTGTAAAAATCAGATGTGTATGCCATGCTGATGCTCCAGCCATGGGCTGTACCTAGTACTGGCATGCAAGATCATGGCGCAAAGCTCCGGTATGATGTTAAATTGCTCAGAAGCCCTGGAAGCACTGATAGGTCAATTCATCATGCTGCCCTTGTGATGCGAGTTATAGGGCTCAAGGCCTTTGCGAGTTTTATTACGTTAAGAGCTCGGAGTCGGGTTCCGTCAGAGATGTATAAAAGTGTCCTTTAGTTTATTAAGATAGTAACATCCCAGGGACGTGTACTGTATCATAAATCATTAGGTCCTGCTATTTTATTTTATGCAGAGTCATGGCTTTAATAATTGTGCCTATTTTGTTTTTTCCCTTCATTCATGTTTAAAAAAGGACTTATGTTTCAAAGCTTGCTATATACCTATATACTGTTAAATCCAATAATTTTGTCAGTCATCCTGGATTAAACATATGTATGTTATTTTGCATATGGAGAATTCCGTCAGTGTCTCATATATTCCATTAAATTCAAGTTTTGGCATGAACACTGTGATCATATTATAATTAAAGTCACGCTGTACCATTACTCTGATCCCATAATTGATTTGAATGCGCCCACACATACAAACAAAACACAAAGCTTACAATACAGTTGTTCTAGTATTTGGTTGTTTCATGTTTGTGTCGGTTGTATGAGCCAATTCACTGAGCCCGAGGATATGTTGGCTCTGAGGACCCTGTATTATGCTCCTGGTTTGTGTCTTGTATCAGGCAAGCCTGTGTGGGAGTACTAAGTGTCAACAATTAAAGCTTGCAATGTACCTTTTGTTTGCCCAAATTTTTGTGTACTTTTGCCAATAATGTCCCACTGTTCCAGCAGTCCACACGACCGTCCACACGCCAAACCACATTATAGCAGCACCGGCCTAAACATGCGAAGCCAGGCATCCAAATATCGACCTTCCTCCAAAGCACAGCTGTGTACTACAGCAGGTCTTCCAGCAAATTAGCCCATATTTACATAAGTATTTAAGACATCGCCATCATTTCAAATCCTTCTAGCATTTTTGAGAGATATTTTACACATTACTGGAAGGATTACATCATGACATGCAAAATCATGTGATGTTGTTAAAAAATATTTGTTGATGCATATATATTCTACAATTTACTTGGAATTAATTTAGTAGTTAGTAGTTTAGTAGTTAGTCGTACAATGAATTTCATTTTTCATTCAATTAACATTCTGTTTCGGTTGAGACTACACTTTTGAAGCTAAAATGACAAAAGCAGGTGAAAAACAATCTTCAGGTACATACAATACACTTTTCATCAAATTTGAATCATTCCAAAATATCTCTGCTTCTATCCACACTTTTGACAGAATTACAATCTTCACATGTAAAAAATAATTTCACTGTAACATATAAATATCTTAATGTGTTCTGTCTACATATACCTCCTAACTGCACTAGACTTTATCCCAGGCTGCAAGCTCTTCCATCGCTGACTTTAAACTACAAATTATAATCATAAGCAATTGCATGTAGGCCAATTTCTCCAGGCTCCACAACAACATTTGAGTGTGAAGCGCCATTATGTTTTCTTCTATGTACCTCACATTTACAGAAACAACAACAAGGCAACACTAAGACAGATGTGCGTTACATAAAACACAGGTTCTGGTCTGGCCATCTGTGTCTTTTCTATACACTGCACCATTCTTCACATCTCTCTGTGGATTATGAATCTCAATTTTGTTTCTAGCAATGCTGAAGGCATGTCAATCACAAATCCCTTTGGGAGAACACTCATAATTGAACCTAGATGCACAGGAGTTAGAAGCGTAATATCTCTGTGGGATTAAAGTAGAACTTAATGCCCCACTTCGTGGCTTAACATGTGATTGGTCATGATGCATGCTTACAGTAGTATGCAGAAGTTTAAACACCATAAAATTACATTTTTTGAGTGCAGAATCCACTACAGGAAACACTTAACCATACGTCAAATTCAGTGAATTAACAGCAATTGTGCATTGAAATGCGCATGTGTTCTCTATAGAAGATGTGTAAACATGCTTCCAAGCACTCAAATTGCTAAGCTCCAAAAATAAATGCACATGTGCAGTACGTGACGGGTGGGCTCACCAGTGTGTTCACACCTCATCACATCAGCAGTGTTTGTGGTCTGAACGTTACAGGATAAACACATCTGTCTGCTGTACCTATGTCAGAGTGCTCGCAGGCAGTGGTGTTAAATATGAATGAAACATTTCTGCCTTCGCTTCAAAACAAATCCCGCTGCGTGCCTAGACGTTTATCAGACAGGACTTTTGTTTTGTAATATTACTCCCACTTCATCCCATTCTAATATCTCTCTCATTGTCCTACTTTCTCCCACATGCAGGTGTTTTCCATCTGGATTACACTAATCTCTGGGGCCATGGCTGAGCTGACGTGCGATGCCCTTCATCTGCTTTCCACCAACCTCACAGGTCAGTTGCTTTTTTGTGGGTTTTAATTTACTTGGTGAGCTTTTTTGGGTGTCCAGGGTGGCTGAAGTAATATTTAGATGTTGGAAGTTGTTTCAATGGGTTCTTTGGAGCAGTTCCAAAGAAGAACCACTTTTGGTTCCCTAAAGAATCATTCAAAGGAATTGAAAGCATCATGAACAAGGGCTCATATTTATTAGCCTGAGAATTACCTCTTGTCCCAGTTTCTACAAGCCTTTGAAAAATGCATGAGACCTATTTGGCTCCTTGCAATATCACTATTTGATGGACAAAAGTGAAGGCGTGGTTTTGACTGAAGCAGTATTGTGCAGAGTCATAGATGACCCTTTGAATTTCCAATCAAAACACTTCAGTACAAAAAAAAGAAGAAAACACGTATTCAATAGGTTCAAGTGTTCTTAACAACTGCATATAATATCAGATGTTTCAGTATTAATTTTCTCCATCCTTTGCCCTTATTACAGCTTCCACAAACAAATCTGCAGAGATTTTCCGTGGTTCTTGAAAAACATCTACAAAGTCAATTGCATTTTTTGCTTCTCACAAGCCACAACAATACAAATGTAGTCTCTTATGTCCATAAAAACGTACTACAAAACACAGATGCCCAGCTTGAGTACTGCAGACATTATCTTGCCCCAAGGGAGAAAGAATGATATACCTGACTATTTTTTCACATCTGAAGGGAGAGTGGAGCTTGATTTTCTCCTCTCTCCCTAAGGTAAAAACTGCTTTATATCTGATACTGATGGTTTTGGTAGCATACTAGACCTTTCATGGTGATCATAAACATGGGACATTTGTTTGGAAATGCCATTTTTTCCTCTTATTTTCCTTCGTCTTTACCCTTACTTATGCAAGTGGATTATCTTCTTTCTAATCTCTTCTGAAACATCCCCTTTAGCTATGTTAGATGCACATGACACACAGTTGGAAGGATGAATAAATTAAAGAAGGCTGCACAAAACAAAGATTGGACAAATTAAATACTGAGAGACTTGCTATACTTTGTGTTGAAGGGTTTTTATACAGTTTCACTGTCAGAGTGGGAGCTGGAGGGCTCACACTCTGATTTGCCTCTTGTGGAAAAGGGACGGGACAGGCAGCCAGGCAT
>JBBPDB010000028.1:6526675-6546312 GCA_037974465.1 Brachypetersius altus | reverse complement strand
TGCCTTCAGCAAAAAACCACCACTGGGTGCCTGAGCAAGACCCTTAACCCCAAGTTGCTCCAGGGAGACTGTGCCCTGTAGGTAGGTCGCTTTGGATAAAAGCGTCTGCTAAATGCCGTAAATGTAATGTAAATGTTTTGTTCACATATTTAACAATAAGCAAGGCAAAAATTATATTCTGTAATTAAAAAAATTAACTAGGAATGTAATCAGCCTCACATATATTCCATAGATTGGTCCCTAAATAATAGTTCCAGTATTTAATCACTCAACTCTTAATATGTCTTCTCTCAACCTAGAAGGCATGAAAACTCAGAAAATTTGAAGGCAGGAAATTGACATTTTGCCATTCTTTCAGTGTGAAATGGATAAAAGCAAGAGGAAATCTGGATAAAGGACATCCACAGACAATACAAAGTTGTTATTTATTTCTTCACAATAAAATATACTATAAAATAAAAATTGTACAAAATATAAAAAACTGAAAATCTAACTAAATCAACATGGATGAACTAATCATAGTTAGGAAACTCTTCTCAACTCAAACTTCTTCTCAAGGGCCACGTTCAGTTCTGTCTTTTCCGTCCACATAAGATCAGTCTCCTGCACCATCCTCGTAAGAAGTTTGCTGCTTCTTGATGCTGATGTTTGTAATGACATTTTACATTCTATATGATAACTGGAAATATTTACATTCTTAATATTTCAAAGTTTATTCATTCGGATTGGAATTAGTCAGATAGCCTATTTGAAAAACTCAACATTACTGTTGCCCCACAGGATTCTTAAGTGTTTTTAAACTAAAAAGGATAACATAATACAATGTTGATTCACTGTAGCGCATTCATCATAGCTTGGGCTTGTTTGAGTTCTAAAAATGAGAAAAATGAGAGAAAATAATACTTTAATATACAGATAGTTTTGGCATAAAACTTTACTACCACAAACTTTTCAAGCATCCTAAAAAGAAAAATATAGTAATGATAATAAAAAGCAGCTATCATTTTGAGTGAAATGCTCCTTCATACCTGTTAACAACACTCTGAATTTATCTGCACTGACAGAGACTACAGTGGTCTCTGTGGAGCTGGACTCTGGGTGCTGAGCCTGGAGTCTCAGCTGGACTGTAGGCTCGTTCACCTCCTTTAGTTCGCTGGAGCTCAGAGTGTAGTCCACCCTCCAGTTCACCGCCTCCAGACGGCCCACTGGGTACACAGAGTTATACAGATCACTTATTTGTGAAATTTTGAAGATGAGATATGAAGATTAGATAAACCTTTATGAGTCCCAAAAAATGTAAATATCTGTATTGATATAAATATGTATATGTAAACTAAATATACACAATGAGATATATATACACACACACACACACACACTGGATAAAGTAAATATAAGTAAACACTGCAGACACACATATACATACTAGTGCAGCTGAGGAATGAGGAATTACTATAGAAACTATTTAAAAGCAATTTCTATAGCTTATAATTTATAGGTGTATATTTGTGCAAAACTTATGTGAGTATTTTGAGTTTTTATGTAACCTAGTGAATCAAAAACTGAACAAATCGATATAACTTATTTGTAATATGTAGTTGATATTGGTAAAGTGGTTAAGAAAAAAAATGTTTGGCTAATATATATTTAAACAACACGTTTTAGACCAAAGACTAATGGAAAACTGCTGGAAACAATGTATCAGCATCAGGTAATGTGATACCTGTGATCATTTCCTGTACTAGATTGCTGCAAGGTAGCTTTTAGAGACCTTTTATGTTTGGTTCATATCATTCTTTTTGCTTAAATGAGATTCTGCTTGTCTTGAATGGAGCATTTCACATCACACCACTCTAAATGATTGTCTTTTTACCTGGAATAGGTAGAATGCAACTTTAAAACAAAAATGTCTAGTTTGCCCTTTTTCTGTTCTTAAAGCTAAACTTACAGCGCAGACTGGCCTCCTTCAGCTTCTCCTGCAGGGCTGCATGCTTGTCTTCATAGGATTTACACAACCCAGTCGTGTGCTCTACAAAACAGTGATCAGTGAAACATTGTCAGGTTATTCAGATCTCTTGCTTAACTCAGACCAATAATACATTAGTGAGTAAAATAATACATATACTGTGTTCAGTTAGAGCAGCGATTTCAGCCCTGGTACGCCTCGCCTGCACAATTTGATATTTTTCTATACTTGGTAATACTAACGCTAACATCTGATACCAATAAAAAAAATACAGATACTTTTAAGAGTCTTCTTGTGAAATCGTACACATGAACACTATGCATTGCTATTAAATACATTACCACATAAATGTGAGTTAAGTAACTCAGTCTGAACCATCATTAAAGAGCATTCACTGCTTATGTGTGTGTGTGAGAGAGAGAGAGACAGTAGTTCCTATAATATACATATATTTTGCTGCACTGTTCAGCACTTTTCAACAACCAAGGCCCATCAAATTTCATCTATTGGTGGATGTTCAGCTTCCTAAGTAAAGAAGACGCTTATTTTTTTGTGATGTAATGTGAAGATCGATTCTCAAAATAGATCTGTCAGCACTGGAAGTACTGAAATTTTACTTTCGATCCGCCTACCGCCTGCTTAGTGTTTCCAAGTTGGAACAGGGACAGTTCTAGATTGTTCTCACCTTTTGGCAAGCCAAGCTGCTGAAGTTCACTGGACAGAGATTCACCATCAACATCATGCTTTGCAGCACTAGAGAGGATAAAGCTCAGGACTGCAACACTGGCTTTAATGTCTCCACTCTCTGGAACAAGAACACACATTATTAAATTATAAAATCATGCCTGTCACAACAGCATTTAACCCATTCACCAAGTGAAGCAGCAGGCAGCCAGGAACACAGCGCCCGGGGAGCAGTGTGTGGGGACAGTGCCTTGCTAAAGGGTTCCTCTGTGGTGCCATTACCAGTATTCGGATTAGAACCCACAACCTTCGGATCGCAGGGGCAACTCCCGAACAATTAAGCCACCAGCTGTATGTCCTCAAGTCTTTTGTGATTTTTTTTTTTTTTACACTAGATGGAACATTGCTGCAAGGATTTGATTGCATTCTGCCACGGGACCTTTAGTGAGATCAGGTACGCATTTTGGATGATTAGATTTGCTACTCCAACTCATCCAGAGACCTCCGCACAGAGGTGAACAGTGTAAATACTAAAATATAACATTTTAACTCACCAAACTTCGCGTCCGACGTCAGCTTTGCTACTTTGTCATACTGAAAGAAAAAACTCACTTTAATGCATAGCTTTGTGGCAACACTGACAAATCAATTATAGTAAACTTACATCAATGCCTTCATCGAGGAGGTCTTTAATAACCTGTGCACACAGCAGTTTCATCTTGACGCTTGACTGAGATGAGAAAAAAGAGAAAATTAACCACAACAGCGTTAAGAAGGGTTTAAAGCTGAATAGAATGGGCTTGTTTATGGTGAAAGTCACGTGACTGTGGCCATGCATTACTGCAGTGAATGAAGACAGATATGGTCTGCGTAAATAAAAGATATAACTCAACTATTCGTGCTAATGTGCTGATCTCAGCCAACACCCAGTCCGGGCAATCCAAATCCCCACAAAATCTAAAACGCTGGGGGGAAAAAACAGTGTCAGAGACCTAAGATTACACTGCAGCAAACACTAGAACCGTGGTTAAGCCTAAACAAAACAGGCCTGACATTAAGAAGATATGAATTCAGCATTTAGCATTAACAGACAATGGCAATCTGAATGACATCTCCCACAAAGAGAATAATGCATAAGAAAATATCATAAAATCACCATTTTTTCTGCAGATCCGCTGTTCTTCGTCTGTTGCCTGGTTAACTCACTCACCGCCACACCACCACCTACAGGAAGCAACTATACACGTCCACTTCATGGACAAAAGTATTGGGACTCACTGTTTTTCAGTGTTTGGGTGCACCGCATTTATAATCTAAACCCTAAACACGCCGCCAAATATGCATCCAAAACACTTTAATTTAATTTTGAACTCGGCTTAATACACTACCCTTAAAATGTAAAGGTAAAACAGTATCCCGTTTTATAACCTGTCATATAACTAAGTTATTATTTAATTAATTATTTTAAAAAGTGGAAGAATGGATGGCTAGTTATTTTTTGGCCTCCCTGATCGGCCAGATGCCCACCCACATACGATTTCTGGTCACATCTCAGACTTACGAAACCAACTCCTTAATTTTACCCCTTGACCTTAATTTCCAGGAAATTAAGAGGGAAATTGAACAGATTAAGACTGATTAAGGGCTAAAACTACTGAATTTTCCCCTTACGTTTTAAAATTAAATCCTTTAATAGAACCTCCTAAATTAATGCATTATGTTTAAGATGAAGGTGTTTCACACATAGACATGTTTTCTCACTCATGCCTTAAATCTAATTTGAAGGTAAAATCAAGGGGTCATATCACAAATGAATGGCCACTTAATTAAAAATAACCAGTTTGGTGCATTTTCAGGGGTAAATTAAGATGGGGTTAAGCACATTTTAAGTACCATCTGTTTTGTAGTGAGTGGACGAAGCAGGTCCATAAAGACATGGTTGGATGAGTTTGGTGTGGAATAACTTGACTGGCCCTCACAGAGTCCTGACCTCAACATCATCACCCTTGGAATGAACTGGAACAGAGATTGAGCCAGACCTTCTTGCCCTACATCACTGCCTGGCGTCGTAAATGCTCTAGACAATGAATGGGTACAAATTCCCAAAGGAACACTACTGCTGATAGCCTTTAAAAAACAATTAATAAAGTCTATGTGATTGAATGCAATGCTATTAAAGTCCCTGTTGAAGTATTGGTCAGTCATCCCAGTACTATTGTCCATATGGTGTATTATTACTGTTACTGTTGAGAAGATCGTCGGGGTTTATCCATGTTGCAGACATCTACACAACACACTGCACCTGGAAACGCACACCCTGAACTGAACTGCTTTTTTTCTCTCAGTCACACTACACACACACACACACATACACACACACACACAACTGCCACTGTAAATACCCTGTATTTATTTATATCCTGCAATTATTTTCTAATCCTGTCGCTTCTTGCTATTTTTGCACATTGTTATTTATTGCTGTCTACCTCAATCTTTGAATTCCTTTGCAATTTTGAACGCTTAAGTAAAAGAGATGCACAGTCCAAAAATTACTACAAACAAAGGAATACATGATCTTCGGTACATTTTGTGAAACAACACATTAAAGAAACAAAAAAAAAAATGCTTTACTAGCCATTTTGTTATTGCTGACAATGTGCTATTGCAGAGGCAGGTGAGACTCTAAACTGGACAACAAAAGACCATGTTGAGAATCTGCCACTCCAGTCTTTGTATGTATTTGTCAAACATCATCAGCAGCTCACCTGATTGAATCTAAGGAAATATCAATTTAGCTGAAGCTGTAATGAGTGAGACAGAAAGGAATCCAGTCGCAGAGTAAACTGTGAATAATTTAATAAAGTCCATCAGGCAAAAAGAGAAAACCAAGTCCGTAATCCAAAAAGTCAAAAAACCAGAATAATCCAAATGGGGTCCAAAACGAGAAGCAGGATGTCAAGGGCAGAAAAAGGGTCAAAAACACAGAATAGTCAAGGACAATCAGAAGGCTCGGTAGACAGGACTAGGCAAGTATACTTCGCACTGCTGTTCTAGTAGTTACTGAATATATACGTGTCCGTCCTAGTACTCAGGTGATGCTGATCTTGTCCTGATTGGTTTGTTGAATCCCCTGGAATCCTGTTCCGGATTGGACTGCTCAGTAGAATCAGCTTGCCACTCCCCTTCGCCTCTCATACCGGACCTTACAGTTTCGGTCAAGTTAAAAAAATGCCATCACTGTTTCGGCCAAAAATTTTCGGTGGCCGAATATTCGGTGCATCCCTAGTTTTCACCTTATTAACTCTCTAGGTATCATCAAGACTTCATATATTCCATTCCACTGCATGCAATTGAAACATCAAGAGGTGTTCCTAGATGTATAAAACAAATGAGCATTTTATGAAGGGGGATGAAGGGTGGCGCTGATGGCAGAGTTGTTCATTCCGTATTTACTCTTTTACATTTCCGGCATTTTTCAGACACCCTTATCCAGCTCTTATCTGTGCTTAAGTAGTCCATATCTGTTCTTAATACCTGCAAATTAACATCTGCTTTGAACCAAGTTACTGCTAGCTAAGTTGCACACCTTAAAAAAATCCTGTTTATTTGATTTAAAAAGAATCTGTTAATAACATTTCAACCGATTAACTTTTTTTGTCTTTAATGTAAAGACATTTTAGAGCTAATAGCTATAACCCTTTCTGGGTGGTCTTTACAGCAGGACATGCAACAAGATTTAGCTTGTGGACACTTTTAAACAATGGCCCCTGGCCAGACTTACTGGCACTGAGGGACATGCAAGTCCTCCAAGGTTGTTCAAAGCACCCAACGTACCTCTTGTGCATACACAAATACGCACACACACACACAATGGCAAGCAGACGGGATGCTAGCTACCACCTATCTCTGCCATCTGTTTCCTGCAGGATTGCAGATTTAATAATTAATAAGATCACTCACATAGGGGAACATGTGGTTGCACCGTGGTGATCGTGGTTTAGGCAAATGTGGGAATGAACTCGGCAGGATAGGCCACTCTCACAGATCCAGCCCAAGGGGAGATACAGCAGGTTCAGTACATCACTCCTAGCGGGAAGGAAATGGCAATCCAATCAGATACATGTATACTGGCTCAAGAAAGACTTATTACTTTCTACTTCCATGTGTGTGTGTGTGTGTGTGTGTGTGTGTGTGTGTGTGTGTGTGTTAGTTTAGCATATTGAGATTAATGCAATTAGAGTATGCAAACTTTTTTTCTATGTACGCACTACAGTCAATCTACATTTTAAAGTACAATATCCAGGTATTAACAGTACACAACATTCTCTTCTATTTCCCAGTGTGAACACATTACTTGCAATTAACAGGGGCCAGTAGACCACAGAAGTGCTTAATATTACAGAAACCACAGTTTTTTGTTAAAAACCAACTTGTCTAATCAATAGCACTGTCACAGTAAACATGCTAGTATTAATGCCATTTATTAATGCCACTCATTATGATCAGTGCTGCAGCCTTTATCATAATGTTTGCCATATAATGTTTGTCATAGGTTTTTTATTTTCTTGCTACCAGTTCACACATTCTACTTGAACCCTGTTGATCACCGTTTATTCTTGTAAAGACTTCTGCGGCAGTTATATTGTAGCATGTGGTACGTCCAGCTGTCACTGTGAAGCTCTTAAGCTTAGTTAGAATGGTCACTCTATAGGATCACTGGAGTGTAAAACTACTGCAGAAGATATGTGTACATGGAAGCACATAGATGTATCAGGAAATTCCAGTATCTGAAAATAATTGGCATGTTATTCAGAAATGCTGCTTTATTTCAGTGTGTGAAAATATGCATAACATTCCTTTAGGTCAGTAAGAAAATGGGGGCTTCTGCTCCCTCATGTTTTGCTGTTTCTACCTTTAGCTGCAGCAAAGGTGTCTGTGAAAGAAGTAATAGGACAGTTCTTCTCTTTAGTGATTATTACATTAGAATTATGCTCAAGTGACTGGGTGTCATTCTTTCCTGCTTCAAACTCCACATTTCCAACATAGAAATTTTTTTTCCAGTGGGTTACTCACCTACAGAATTAAAGAAGATTGGAGTGAGGGGGGTAAGCATTTAAGACTGCTAAAAGAAGGAAATTTTCTGTAGGTCCAGCATCAACTGAGAATGCAGATGCACACAGTAAAGTAGATAAAGAAAATTAAAAGAATTTAAATAGCTAAAAATGTCTGTCTATTAGTATGCCACTGTCTTATGTGCATTTCATCTTTGTGGGCAAAGTGAATACAAAAATGAAAACTCTTCACAGGTTTACCTTTCTTAATACCTTTGTTGACTTATTTCTCAGGTCCTGTAGGTGCTACATTACGTGAGCTCTCAAAACACAAAAAAGCACTTGTACAGATTGGTAAAGTTGATGCTCTCTAGAGGAAGGGCTAAGGAGAAAGCAATGACACTGAAGCTACTATAGTCTGTTCATTCCCTAAGGTGTGGTACAAGTGGCATGGTGCTAATGCAACACTATAGTAAGCGTTACCCCTGCCAATACTGACAGAAAATGTTAGGTTGATAGATTTGTAAAGGTAGTACCATGGAAGCTAAAGGACTGGTAAATATATCTCCCACCAAAAAGGTCCCTTAAGACCTAACATTATGAAACAGAAGGCAGTAAAGTGCTGAAGTGTAACTCGTCCTGCAAGAGCTGGCAGCCCTGAATGACAGTAGTGTAGTCTGATAGAGAAGAGCAGTGAAGAATCCAGAGATTCTTGTTATTTATAGATTTCTGAGTCTGCCATATTAACCTATATTAACTGCAGCATTCAAGGTTCATCCATTCACTCTACTGGCAGACAGGGTTCTTTGGAGCACTGCAATACAAAAACCATTTTTGCTTCTCTAAAAAATCATGACTGGTCCTTAGGGAACTTAGGGAATCCTCATAATGCAACGGTTCTATCCAGGTTAGAATTGTTGGTTACCCTGATTGCTTGGTGCACCCTTCCATCCATCACTGAAAAATCATCTCAGGGGTGAGTTAATAAAAAATGCTGATGCTAGAGCGGTTAAGGGGAAAAAGAAAGAAGGGTGGGTGGCGCTCTGCCACCAGTGTGCCATTTGGTATCACTGCATAGATTACAGGGAACATTCTTTGAAGAGCTCATCTGTGAGGATTCAGCTCTGCATTTGTGTTGAAAGCAAAGGAAACAGTGCAAGACTACGTGTGCCCACACTGCCACCGTAATCAATGGTGGGATGAAAGGCTCAAAGGCCCTGACAGTCTGCTTTTCCAGTGGCAGATGGAAGAGGCTTAGGTGCAGGCCCTCTGAAGTCTGCTGGATGCCTGTGTGGTTGGTCTCAGGAAGCACAGAGAGGGTGAAGATAAGTCCACAGAATTCATCTCTCAGCCTGCCATATTTCACACCGATAAAGACCACCTGTGCTCACTGTCCTAGAAATTTGTGCATGATAGTGCTGCATTCCTCAGTAATATTAGTTGTTTTTATTCTGTACAGAATGATCTTTCCTAGAAGACAACAAGTGTACTAGACTGCTTCATCCATAGATTTAATCATCCACTCTGGCTACATGATTAAAGGGGATATACATAATTTCGTAGTATTTTGTGGACCCTTATTGATTGTACAGATTTCCCTCCTGTCACAGTCTGGTCAATGGCCGGTTAGGGCCACTGCCTTTTTGTTGTTTTTCCTGGGTTCTTTTGTTCATGTTTTGGGGGCTTTTATTTTGATATGTATTCTGGGTTTTGCTTTTGTCAAGTGTTCTTGTGCTTCACCTGTCCTGTGTTTTTCGGTTTGATTGTGCTATGTATTTAAGTTCCTGTCTGTGTGTTGTTTACTTATCTGTCCATAGTCACCTTTAGCATGCCTTTAGTTGGAGCCTTTAGTTTTTTATCCTGTTTCTGATCCAGTACTCTCGTTTCTGTCTGGCCCACAAGCCTGTTTCCTTTGTTCTTGTTTTTATTTAATAAAGACCCACCAGCATGAATCCCTGGCTTCGTGCTAGTTCCTGCAGCTCCCCAAGGTAGCGCACAACGCAGGGCTTGCGCCCCGCATTGTGACACCTCCACTCTGTACTTTAGTAGAACCTGATGACCTTTCATAACCTGTGTGTGGAGGTATCATGGGGTCGACAACCAGTGAGGACCACAGGAAATTGGTGACAGATTTGTGTAGCAGGAGTGCACAGCCTGGAGGCACAGGGAGGGGTTCCTGGCCCCTATGATCACAGACCACATGAGACCTCCACACACACGTACATACACTCAAACCAGCCTGATTATTGCGTGATCAGCATATGGTCCCTAGAACATAAGCATATCAGGGGACAAGCTTCAAAAGAATACTTTGCCTAGGACACAAAAAAATCCACCCACTAAAGTATAGAAAAGCTTCCAAAGTGATGACCGCTAAGCTGTTTTGCAACAATTGAAATGATTCAACCTTCAAATGGGATCGGCATAGCAGTCATCAAGATGCATTTCTGCACCTCTACTTCATTTTCCAAAAAAATTAAATATTGAACACTACTAAAGTTCGGCTGTTGTTGTAAGATAGGACTTTGTAAAGTGATCCTGACTCATTTTTGGATGGAAGTGACATTGTTTGCATAATGCTTTGGGATGATTTGTGGGTTGTTGTGTTGTTTTTTTTTAAATATCCCCAGCACTCAGCCAGACATACAGTTCTAATCCAACAGAAGCCCTCTAAAGTAATAATCCTGAAAATTGACAGATTAGATGAGGGATTACTGAAGAGTCAGCTCTATCCAGTGTAATCCATGTGTAGATGTTGTGCTGCTGTGATCTCTGCTATAGTTTGCTCATTACAACACTTAGGTTTTAATAGGATGACAGAACATCATGTTTTACCACTTTTGTTAATGAATAAACTTAATAAAACTATGCTGTAGTGCATAGTTAGGGTTGTTTGGAAAGCTAGTGCCACTGTAAGACTTCTCCAGTATGTGTGTCACTTTTATGTTTTGTTTTATCAAGTTTTTTTGGAAGCCTTTTAAGTGTCCCTTTAATCTGTTAATTCAATGGCTTGGCTGTCAGTAGGCCACATTCCACCACAGAACTCTAGCAAATGCTCTGGTTTGGTCAACTAACACTTATTGGAACCAAAAATAATATCACTGTACTGGAGTACAGAATTTTATAGAATTAGTTTGAAAGCCTTTTCAAAAGCAAATGAATTCCAAGAAAAACAAAAAAAACAAGATTAGGATAACTTTTATGACTTAAGAAGCTTTGAAATGTTATTCCATGAGTAGAAAGTCTGTGATCTGAAAATATGCAATCTTCCTGATGTGTTTTTTGCTTATCTGTGTCCTCATTCTATCAGAAAAAGAGCAAGCTGCACTACCACATTGCAGTGATCATAAACTACCTGGGCCACTGCATCTCTCTGGGAGCCCTGCTGGTCGCCTTCATTCTCTTTATGAGGCTCAGGTGAGTCTATTTTATTTGAGCTTTCCTTTTTTTTTCAAGGAAAGCAAGAAGATTTTACTGGACTGTCATTGTTATATGGAAAATATATGGGGTTTAATTTAAGCATCACCTCACAGAGCGCAAAAAAAGATGCCCCTTTTCATGCAGCTTATGAAACTAAAAGAGCAGAGATGCATGAGAAATCCCACATTTGAATGTGTTCCACTCAACTCTCTGCAGCTATGATTGAGCTAAACTTCACCTGCAACCCTCATTGCTGCTTCCAATGATAAAAACTATCCAAATGAAATTATTTAATCAAATCAATATAAACTACTAACAAAAACAATCGTAATGGTTTTAAATGACACAGGAATTGTTATTGGTTCCTCCATTGTCTCTCGTTTAGACATCTGTGATATCTATTTCTTAAAAATATACTCTATTTGCTCGTAGTGTCTGGACCTTAAAAAATACAAGATGTGCAAACTGTAATGACTTCAGAAGCTTGACAATCCTTAATTACTAACGTTAAACAAGAAATTAGGCCCATTGATATTCGGTCTGTAATAACCTGAATAGAATACATTAGGTCTTTAATAGATAACTTTAATATAATAAAATAACTTTAGTAGTCTTGCCTTAGGTTTAAAAAAATGCCTTTAGTCTTCAAAATTAGGTGCTAGAATCACAAAAAAAACTTAATTAGCACTATTGAGCTGGGTTTTTACCAGTCCGCTAATCAAGAACTTTTCATAAAATGTAGCCTATGTCCACTTGACTTTAGATTAGTTTAACTGAGTCTTTTATTGCTCAAGTACTCATTATAACCCACGTGTTGAAACTTTGTTTATGTCCGCTGATGACAAGGACATTGGGGTTACATATATTCACCTGTACCATATTTACTGCCTTGGCATTAACGGCTAAGAATGGTCAGTTTATATCCTTCAGTGAATTGAAAATACTGCCAGTACATGGAATATTCCTGTTTGGTGAGTTCTTAAGAACAGTGTCAGGAAAGCTGTTGCCCAGCTCACCCAGCAGCTCTCAGTTATGTGTTATATGGCTTCGGTACAAACAAAAAGCAGCTTAGTGTTGCAACTCATGGGCAGGGCAATTGATTTTACTGCTAGATTCATGTGCTCAGGCACCACACTTGCTGTGGGGCATCAATGCCAAAGCAAGACTGGCATGCCCAGGTTGAATCCCAACTTCTCACTGAAAAGAAAACGCTGTAGGTCTACAAAATATTCTTCTTCATACGATTGTGAGGAAAGCAGTTTCCCAACTCATCCACCAGCTCTCAGTACTGTCCTAATGAATTCTGACAGACAGATATCCAAAATATTCCAGAAATGCATTGTTAGCAAGCAGGGGTATAACATTGCATTAAATCAGCTGTCCAAAGCTGAACGTATGTCTCTGGATAACTCGTGATTAGCCTGGATCAACATTCAAAATGAAACACTTTGAATAGGTGGTTTAGTACATTCACAATCTTCTCTGAATCTACTTGATTGCAGATTTGCAGATTGAAAGGTTCTGAGGGGATTAAATAATGCTTTGAGTACTGCCAGCTTGATTATCTTTGGATTAGACTGGGTAGATTAATCTGGGCAAAACGCCCCTTCCTTTTCCCAGGATTCCCAATCAGAGCATCTCATTCAGAGTCAGATAAGACAGCAGGGAGTTTTTGTCTTTGTTCTCATCATTGTTGTCCATGAGACATGTTGGTGGAGACAGTGACATCCACAACACCCATCTCCCTCCTGATTACCCTCTCCCTCCCTCAGCTAATCTCCCAAAGTCATTGCGTCATGGAGGGATTGTGCTTGAGGGCAATAAATGGAAAACAGCGGTCATAAAGTTGCAGGCTGTCCGGCGCTGGTCTTCTCGTAGAGAATGAAATAAGCATCAGGAACAGATGTCCAAAGTACACACTGCCATGCTTCCACCCTCCATCCTATATCAGTTTCTGACCTAAGGGACTCCATGTAGGGGATGAGGGGAATGAATTTAAAACAGGCTTGTTAGTGTTTCATGGAGGTTTAATTTCAGGGATATTTATCTGTGTTTCTCAGAGCTCCTGATCCTGTTGGCCTATGTAACTCTCACAGAGCTCTGGCAGCTGGTGCAGACACTGAGAACTAAGAGGCTCAAGAGGCAGAGATCCCCTTTTGAATCAATACCTCTCAATCGTTCACAGCTTCTGTTATTAAGGAAAACATAAGGCAAAGTGTAATTCACTGAAAGAACTAGGATTTGACCCATTAAAAGCATTTAAAGGCAGACAGATTTTCATGAGCAGTAAGAAAAATAATAAGCTTGATTACATTATACAGATACCGCAGCGAAGACTTGTTTGAGATAATGCAGGCACATCTCTTGGATTATGTAACTCGCTATGCAATCTAGCTGTGATTTCAATGTGCAGATCCTCACAATGGCAATCTTGAATGGCTCATCTGAATATTGCATGTAGTGGGATTACATGCAGCCTAGGAATTTCCTTCCATCTGACTGCAGATGAATCATTGCAGGCCACACCAGAGACAAAGCCCGCCAGCTGGAGGATATTGAGGCATTCCTGCAGGCATGCAGCAAGTGAAAGTGGAGCTGTTTAAATGGGTGACATTCAATGTTTTCCTCAGGCATGAAAGTGCAAAAAAAGAGGGCAAAGACCCAGGGAGCAACACAGCGAAAGACAACCTTGTAGCTACTTGAGTTAAGCCTGCAGTGACAAGGCACTGTCCAAGTTCAGCTTTTCATATTCTGTTTCATTAAAAGTAGCATGGTTCAGACTCAGACAGAGACGGCCGTCTTGTGTTGCAAGATGCCTTTCTGAAATATGTCTCCAGGGTAGTTTTGGACAGCAGGAGAAAATAAATGACATGCACAATTGTCTGTTTAGCGTATTACACCACAGAACGAGATGGCGGTAAACATCAAATTACGAGGCATACTTTGTGTGTCCACACCAAAAGCTCTCTCCAAGTAGCCCACAGAAAGCTTTTCAGACAAATGTATACTGTTGTTGGTCCAATGAGCTGCATTTACTGACTGGAATTGTATTATGGCACCAGTAAAGCACCATTCTTGTAAACATTTAGATAAATATGCTCCATAAAATTCACAATCTGAGTCCATCCCCAGTGCTTGCAAGAAACTTCAGTAAAATGCTTGTTGTCATTGTTCACTCTGCCCTCAGGTAATAAACCATGAGAGCTGTCATACATGTATGTCTGAGCTATTTAGAATACTGTTTCACTCATTCCCAAAAGAAAAATATACTTAAAAAAATCTAACAAAAGCACTGTGAGAGCAGTGAAAGACATCATATTGTCAGTCTTGATGATAATGCCATTAGGGAAGAAAAGCACAGATCTTAATATAGTTTGTGCAAATTCATTTACAGATTTTTAAGTTAAAGTGCAATTATGACTGAACACTCATCCAAAGTTTTCTAAAGATTAATAAACTGTTTCTGTAATCCTGCGTAAGGAGGACCTCTGTACTGCTATTTGTGTCCGAGCTGACGTAGGAAGGGGCAGCAGGGTGAGGGAGGTAGCAGACCTTGGAGCACATGGTCACAGCATGAGCTTCTGGCCCTCTGCCAGAATCCTGCCGAGTTCCGCATGTACACAGGCCTCTCTCTCCAGCCAGGCCCCAGTGTGGGGTGTTACCGGTACATCTGCACACCATTTGGGCTGAGAGGCACTCTGGGAGGCCCTTCCGTAAGCTCTCTAGTGCTTCAGGAACCACATAAAGCAGACAGGCCTCTCTACAGTAGGCCCCCAGCAGAGAGCGGAACCAAACTATCTTAATGCTTTTCTTCTGTCCTCGCAATTTACATGCTTGCCCCCTCCCCTGTTTATGGCCTGTGTGTTGTATCTCTGTCAACAGCATCGATAGCAGGGGAGCTTGTAGTCTGGAGCTTCTCGTGCCCTCAAACTGGCCAGACTTATTGTTGTAGATTATTTGTGGCAAGGATTCTGCTCAAGATGATGGTGTGGACTACTAACACCTGAGTTTTCAAAAGACAGCTGCAGAAATGTACTTCTGTCAAAGCTTTCAGTAGCAATGCCCACAGTGCACTCACTAGCAGTCACTGAGCGAGAGTGTTTTAGACATTCACAGTGACAAATATACTGTAACAAGACGCAAGTGACTCACATCACCAAGGACAGAATCTTGGCAATATATTATAAACATCACAATCAGTTCTGTGGTTTTAAAATCTCAGAAGGGAAAAGTATTTGCATTGTTAGATTACTGTCTGAAACAGCACACTGCTTGTAATCTGTTTTCCCTCCTGATCAATGTTAAAGACAGATTAATTAAATCAGAAGGTACTTTAAGAAATATATATATTTGCCTTAGCAAACCTGACTTGTTACTGTTCACTCTACCAAAACAGATGCATAGATTTAAAAAAGCACAGTGTCAGTTTTGCCTGCTGCTGGCAAACCCAAATTTGCTCTTGCCAAAGTGACAGCTGAAATACAACCCTGTGGGTACTGGCTCAGTCATCTCCCCTTCTCTGAATTGCCAGACAACATAGATATAAAGCAAAATGTGCATTGCTTTATCCTGCAAAGCATTTGTTTTCATATGCCAAGACTGATGTTTCACAGCTATGATCAAGAACATGAAATACCTCTAGAAGTGTAACTGATGTGGGAAAATGGCAAAAATAGCATGAGCAGGTTTGTTTTCATGTAAGGTATACCTTCCAGAGTAGCTTTTAGTGTGTCACCTGATGTTTTATACATATTAGAAGCAATTAATCAGAACTTTTATTACTTTGGTATTAGATTTCATGGTTTGTTTCATCAGTACCACTGTAGGCAAACACCCAGGTTTCCACAGGGGACAGCTTGTGGTCTGAGATTTGGAGCTTAAAACCTTTAGCCACCATCATGAATGTTCCCTGCCATGCAGCCATGGAGATGGTTGGCACTTTTGCTATTTGTGATCCATAAACCTGTAGTTAAGGACAACATGTGCACAGACTGAGCCGACCAGGCATTAGTCAGTAGTTACATATAGATATTTTGATTAGGTTGTTTTTCTCTTTGCCTTTTCTGTCTGTCTCATGCTCTATTTCACTGTCCATTGAAGCCATATTTTACAATTATTTATATTTAATAATGAAATCTTAATTTCTCAAATTTAAATGTAGGATGTAAACTTAATATCTGATAACTTGCATGCATATAGTGTCATGATAATCTATTTTTAATCTGCATTGCAAAATCTTTAAAATATTTATTTTCAACGATCTTTATAAAATCTTAAATAATACACCATTTACTGTAACCTAATGAAAAGAAATATGCTGAAGTAGCCCTTACAGCACAAAGAAACAGCTGTGCCAGACACACAGGGAATGCATTCTTGCATGTTACCACTCCTTCTCATCTGTCCTCAGCATACCCAACAAAGGATGATGGATTGGACTGAAATTTGAAATTCGAAATTGTGATGAATGAATGAATCCACCCACCCAACATGCGCATTTGCTTAACTAATGACTTTTGCATTTATGACAGCCAGTAATAACACTCAGAGCTGTGACAAATGTAAGACCCTTCTCGTAAATACTAATGGAACAGGTTTTTGTCAAGGTCAGATGAGAACAATGAATATGCATCTGAAAAGTAGTTTTTAGATAAACTGGTTAAGATGTAATTAGGGCCCACACATAGAGTTTTGTTCTTTAGGCCATTGCTCCCAGCTTTAATGTGAGAAGACACTAACACCAATGGCACTGTGTGATATGCTAGGCCACTACAGGCCCAAATTGTACATTTTACCAACAAAAACCATGTTTGATGTCAGTGGTGTCCTGTTAATTTATTTAAGTGTCATGTTTTAGAAATGTGCAGGTGCATGACACTAATTACTGACGCAAGTACATGATTTTTTTGTTATTTTATTATCTTTTATTATCTTACAGTAATCCCCCGCTTTTCGCAGGGGTTACATTCCAAGACCACCCGCGTATATTGAAAAAATGCGTTGTTGTGTTTTGGTTAAAAACAAATGCCTAAAATGCCTATTTTTATAGTGTAAACCCTAAATATGCCCCCAAATAAGCTCCCAGAACACTTTAATTTAATTTTAAATCCAGTTTAATGCATTACACATAAATAAAATGTAAAGGTTCATAAATAATCATAATCAACAAGTCCTTTCATGGTAATCATATTGTTTAATGAAACAGACAAAAACAAAGTATAGAAAAACTGTCATCTTAAAAAAATTGTTAACACACCAGGTTGAGGGTGTTCATCAGAACATTTTGCAGAAAGTGGAGGAAAAAGTTAAATATAAATTTAGAGGCAGCAATGTACGATGCGCAAACTGATCATTATAATTGGAATTCACCACAGCTCATGTACTGCTGCCATTTAAAGGTGAGGCCATTCTGATTGGTTTATTACATGTTACTCTCAAAACCCACCTTGGAATAATTAAGAGAGCAAGGGCATCCTTTGTGTTCCTTGTGTTGGCACAAAGTCTGTTTAGTTTACAATCAAAATAGCGAAGCAGGGCAGGACATGCGCATAAATGTTAGTTATTTCTTGCGCTTTGTGTTAGATCACCAAAATAGCCCTATGTCTCATTAGTATATAGCTGTGCCTAATTGTAAAAAAACTGTAACAAGACAGATAAAAGCAAAATAAAAGACAGAGTAAAAAGAAAAACAAACTACATACTGGAAACTGACTACTAGAGGAGAGAGTTCATTGGCAGTGGTATTGACAAAGACAGTTAAAAATGGAACCACTCTTCGTTGAGAAATAAAAAGCCACAGATGGTGGTGTCCGCCTGATTAGTTATCCTATACACAAACTACATTGCCAGAAGGCTTCTGTTTAATAGTGTATCTCTCAGGCATACCACAACACAGAGAAAATGCAGTTACACTCATAACAAAACATAATGTAATAAATTAACTGATATTATTCCTTACTTGTGGTGGACACAAGAAGAAAACCTACGGAATGCTCATTCAATATCATATTTGTATTTGTAAGCAGGTGGTATTTTAATATGATTTAAATCTGATTTAAAAAATGGGGGAAAAACAGACCCACCGACTTAAACCTGACAGCATAGAACCAGAATGTAAATTTAATTACTTGCACAAAAATGTTAAAAAGTAAACATTTCATCTAGATTAAAAGCCTTTAAAATTGTAGGACAAAAATGTACTCTAGCTCCTGTGCTCCTCAATTGTGCTGTTCTATTGCCACACAGTAAGGGATCACAAGAGGTCAAACATAACAGCTTCCTCTCACCACAGAAAGCACGCCTCCTGCAAACATCCATTAACCACAGCTGCACTTCCTAATTTCTCCTCATGAGTCTCATCATTTCAGTTTGTTTATATCTATTGATCCGGACCTATCCGCAGCCTTTCTCCATTATAATCTTGACATTTCCCCTCAAAGATTTAAATGGATTTTCCTTGGCCTAATCCATATATAGCAAATAAGAGCTTTTTCACATACAGCCACACATGTGTGTGGCGTTTTTGTAGAGTTATGGTAGTGAGAGCCATTGTTCATAGATCTCATTTCACCAAGACACAGTGGGAGGTGAGAGAATATGAGGTGACCTCCAGTGTTGGAGCTCCAGGGCAGCTCAGAGGGCAACTGTAAAAGACTTTAATCAAGTTTAGTTATGCGATCTCACAAGTGTTGCACTTCATCAGGTACTGAGTCTAAAATGAAAAATCCCAATGAGCTTCAGAAAGTGTAATATTGTTCTAATAGTGTAATATTGTATTAATAATTGTGGAATATTATTAATATTGACACAAAGTAATCCCAGATATATGAATACACAGTCATTTAAACAAAAGACAATAATAATGTAATGAATGTCATCAATAATATAAAACCAGTTTGGTTATAAATAGGGGTTAGCAATATTGCAGAATCATTTGATACCTTCAAAACCTTTTCACAAATGCACTTTTACTGAGACATTTATTTGTAATTCAATGGAAAGGAGTAGAAGTAGAAATCTTGGTAAAGATGACTGCACCATCATTTGGTACGAGACCCTGTGCAATACCTAATTACCGTGAGGGATCATGTGCGAACAAAAGCTGCCATGCTACATTTAGATCATGGGTTCCCAACCCTGATCCTGCACATTATAGTGTTTTCCTACTGTTAACACGCCCATTTTAATCTAGGAATTTGCTGTTAATTAGCTGACTGGTTGGATTAGGTATGTTGAAAAACAATATGTGCTTCCAGTTTGACGGACGGCATAAAACTTAACATCTGAAGGCATAAAACTTGACATGGTTACAGTATATTATCTATATATACTATTAACTCTTAATTGTTTTAGAAATAACTGCCTGGATTGTAGAAGCTATTGCTGTACAAACAAATGCCAACTTTCCCAATCAGTAGCATCACCAAAGCAATTTGTGTAGTGGTGGTGGCGTAGTGGGTAGGATACTTGCCTCTGGACCAAGAGGTCATGGGTTCGAATCCTACCTTCAGCACCAC
>JBBPDB010000028.1:6491852-6526575 GCA_037974465.1 Brachypetersius altus | reverse complement strand
CTCTAGACCAAGAGTTCATGGGTTCAAATCCTACCTTCAGCACCACCAATGGGTTCCTGAGCAAGACCCTTAACCCCACTGTCCCCTGTAGTTAGGGATTGGAAGTCGCTTTGGATAAAAGCGTCTGATAAATGCCGTAAATGTAAATGTAGTGTGAGCAAAGAATTGCTTGTATAGCATCAATGCCCTGCATCTGCTGAAACCAAGTCCTGTGTTCTGGAAAGCATGGATGTACTGAATGTTTTGGAAACAGTTAATAGAAGCTATTTTATAAACCTCTGAGGTAAGGAATGAGAAACAAACACAAGCTTAAACCTGGCAGCTCAACGTGCTTGGTGGAGCATGCTAACTGCCAGTTCTGTTATGTCAGTCGCCCATGCTGGCTAGTACCATACTAAGTGATGGTAGAGCAGGTCAATCTACCCACACAGAGAGGCCAGTTATTCTCTCTTGAGCTCACAGGCATGGACATCTGTGACACTGCTGAGGTTCACATGTGAAATCTCTAAAGTGACCAATGCTTAGATAGGTGTGCCAACATCCGTTTGAATTTAACTGGTCACTAATGAATGGTCCCAGCTATCAAAAGTACATTTCCCTCTCAAAATTTAAATGCATCATTTAGGATTTTTTTTACCCATTTGCCATCATAAGAAAGGCATGAGCATTTGTCAAGAGTATTAAACCAAACAGGAAAACTGTGAGGACAGTACACCACTGACATGCTGCTGAAAAAAAGAGAAGAGCTCTAATGTTGCATTCCACGGTTTGTTGTGGATCTTTGTAAAAGGCACTCAAAGACACTTTTGCTGTGTAGTGACTACAAAGCTATGCCACCTCCATATTCTACATTGTATATTTCCAAAAATGTTATCACAACATTAAGTCATAAGAACGGTATATCTGACACAGAGCGAGCAATTAAAGCAACAATGTATGTATAACCATAACACTTCTGAGTCTTGAGTATGTTTAAATCTCTGTATCACTGTTTATATTGTCCTGTTGTCTTTCCATTAGCCTCTGTGAAACCTGACTGTTTGGATCAAGACTTTAGTGTTTGGCTGTCTTTGTTTCAGGCTTACTAAATCATCTTGATTGACACATTTAATAATCTTTCATTACAGTAAAATAACAGGCTTTTATGTTATTTTCACATTTGTTTAGAAACAACAAATACATGATTCACTTCAAATAAAATAAAGGATTTAACAATTTACTACTTTTATTATTTATAGTCACTGCTTGTTATATACAGTAGTGAAGGGGCTGATGTGTATGAATTCAGCCGTCAGCTCTCATTTCTCTGGATCCATTTGCCAAATCCACAGTGGTCCTGATTACAGTCCAGGAGACACAGGGGCTCTCCAGCCATCACTAGGGCAAATTACATCGTCAATTTCACATCACACTCGGCAGATGGATATCTCCATGCTGTATTTAGCGTGCAGTATAGAGCCAGTGGGTTTGATTGACAGGGGTTTATTTATAGCAGAAAAATAAACCAACAGTCCTCTTAGCTTGGCTGTCAGTTTGAATAACTGCGCTGTGCAGAAGAGCTTGATGTGTCTCAGCTTGACGCATCTGAGGAGTGACTTCCTGAGTCTTTGGCTTTTGTCTGAGAAAATGATGCATTTGACAGTGACTAAGAGCTGGTATGATCTAGACTTTCTTAGACTGGTCTGTGGCCGGTTTTGACATTTCTCTTGCAGTTAGAGTTGCAAATAGAGGATGTCTAAGCCAGGTCAGCAGGGCACAATCACTGTGTGCCCACAGAGCCGTGAGCAATCCCAGCTATCCCAGCTTCCTTCACTCTAGAGAAATAGCACCTCCATGATACATGATATGATATACATAAAGTTTTCCATGTTATCAGAGTGAAGTATCAGACTTATTTGATCTCTTATTTGTTCTTATTCACTGAAGCTCGTGTTCAGCATGGCTGGCTGAACAAACAAATGGATAGATGGATGGCCAAATGTACAAATAAACACGACAGGTAGATTAGTTAGCTTGACAGCTCAGTTATGTTGCGATCTTAGCCTTTGCTTGTTGTTCACGTTAACTTTTTGACATGTGCAGTGAGATATTATAAGGGGAGCACAGATTTTTTTAAAGTCAGGATACCACTTTCATACCCAAGTATAGAATGGCCACTCACCTCCCATGACATTGTATGACATGGAAGGAAATGATAAAATAAATATATAGAAGACAATCTAAAATTAAATCAAGCTGTATCTCATACCTGTGTCTACATTTATTTATTAAAAGATTAGAGATGCATTATACATACAACTGAATTGAAGGATACAGAATTCCATATGAAAGGGCAATTCACCAAAACAGTTTCCTCAAATACAACTAAATAGACTGGTCAACTCCTCGAAATACAACACCTAATGGACCGGAGAACTCCCCCAAAATGACCTCTAAATTGACTGGGCAGCAGCTTCAGGGAGCAGCATAATCTATGTCACTGTATTCATGCCCAGAGCACTTTTAGCCCTTGCTATGTATAGCGCCATTATTACAGTCATGTATTACATCCCATGTACTGGCCTATTTTTTTCTATCTACTTTTATCACTCCCCCTTAATATTGTCTGTCCTAATTCTCCTGATTGACCTTTACAAGTAGAGTTAATACTTTTGCTTAACTATACCAGTAAAATTAAATGATGTAATAACACATTTGATTATATGGTGCATTAGGCAAGGAAATTACACTTACACTCGATATGCATTCTGTATCAGCCTTGACTCTACAATTTTCCTGTTAGTTCAGACGTCCTCCAGTCATAAACATGGCAAAACTGTATTGGGTGGCTTCTGCTAAAAAAGAATTATGTCTAAGTCTAGTTATAATAAAATACTTCCACTTGTTTCAATAAACTCTGGCTGAGAAAAAAAGAAAAATGAATCTTCGCTTTGCATAAACCACACTCAGTCAGATTTGTTACATACAAGATATATGTATTTTTTTATTTAACTGTGCATTTTCTGGAACACATTTGTGTGTGTGTGTGTGTGTGTGTGTGTGTGTGTGTACATGAGTGAAGACGTGAAAATGAAGATGTGAAATGAAATGTGAATTAAGGGAAGAGAGGCAGAGTCTGTTAAAGCAGAAAATGGTCATTTTAAAAGCTGAGGACCTCTAAAATCCCAAATTTCTAGAGAATCTCTAATATTCAAAAGGGTTAGCCTGCTCCAAAAACCAAAGCAGGCTAATCCTTTTGAATATTGCAGATTCTCTAGAAAATGTTGGGTTTTAGAGGTTTAAAATGACCATTTTCTGTTTGAGGCATCTTAAAAATTCTAAAGTAATATATATATAAAAACAGAAAATGTCAAAATTGTCACAATGCAAATGGCTCTTAAAGCCAGCGCATACACATATGTCTAGCCAAATATCTTTACATACATGCTGCATATGCTCTTTATTCTTTATCTTCTTTCCTTCACACTTGACGTTTTGCAGAGTGGTGCAATTAATTACTACAGACGTATTGCTCTAATTAAACTGCATGTTCAGAGCATGACTTTGGTAATATCAATCTGATCTCTGTGACCTTTAAGTCAAGAAGTCCTATCTTTTTCGCACACTGCATTTTACTCCCTCTCTCTCCCCCTCTGTCTAGTCTTTCTAAGAGCTTGCGGTGAAAACTTTCTTTCGTGAGACTATTATGCAAGGATAGTTTGTAACTTCTGTTTTATCTGCTGGAGAAATGCATTGCCACAGAAATCTAAGGCAGCTTTCGATGATCCCCAATATCCTAATTTGTTCGTTTGCGTCAGACTCTTTGCTATAAACGAATTTCCATGAGCTTTACGTCTCCCTGCTGAGACCAGTGTCCAAAGTAAGCTGATATGAATGCACTAAGATGACAGTAAGCCTGTGATTGTGTGCACACTAAATTATTCCTTGGTTGGACACTGCACATCCCATTTTCAAAGACGACTACTCTAAGGAACGTTTACTGTTCTATCTCCCTCTCTGCCTTTTAACCCTTAGAAGCTGGCAGCAATAACAAGCATGTTCCAATTTGATATTAAACCCTATTAAACCCTTTGATATAAAACTATATATTCAGTCATTCATCTTAAGATTTATCATTCAGTATCTTCAACAAACTATTCAATAACTACCATGAAACTAAAATGTAAGCTGTGTAGTAAAAAAAGAAAGAAAGTGTGTAACCTCCAATGGTCTTTTAGAAATTAGGCAGTTCATAATTTCTCACATGAAACCTATTGAAACAAGTGTAGAAATTCTTACAAACTAATCTACACAGCATTTATGTTTATAACTGGAAGAGGAACCATTTTTATTACAATTGGGATTTTACTTGCTCTCTCTGGCAGGGTCTAGAGCCAGAGCCATACTGGTGTCTAATCTCAAACTGAGCTGCACTTTCACACTGCAAAAAGATGCTTAGCTGAAAAAGTCAGTTCAATTCCAACACCAAAAGGCTGGTGGACTCAAAATGTGAACTGTTGTAAACCCAATAAAGACACACACCCTTTACAGACAGTGGTGTTTAATACTGTGGGTGCATGTGCATTGGGCTGATTTCGAACAGCATAAAATGTCCACATGTGTAATGACACAGCATTCACTATTTGCTCATACCACAAGTGGACTTCCTCCTGTGCTTCAACATGATGCTCAGGAACATCCTGTACATGGAAGCTCAGCAGTCATACTTTGTGTGAACATAGGTTGGAGCTTAAAAGAGGATTCCGGTGCCCAACCCCAGCTGAGCACTAGCTCTGGCACCAACACTAGTACATTTTTGGATTGCCCTCCCTCTGTACCCAGTTTGCGGTACTGATAGCTAACATAACAGGTCAGGCAGTTTGTGTTTCTCCCCCAAGTGTGTAGGGCTCTTCAAAGACACTGCGCTAGCAGCAGTCCAAGAAGATGCAGTTTCACTTCCAGTCTCTTCCATCTCAGAATATCGATGCAATGTGAATGTAATTCAGTGCACAATTCACTGTGTATTACTTTTAAACAGTATAGCAAAACAAAACCATAGCTCTTGACTTTCAATGAATAAAGATTCAATAAAGATCATCTAGTGTTCATCTTCCATGGCATACTTTCATTATTTTGTCTTTTTGCTGCCATTCACACGTTTACTGCAGATACACACAGATTAAGCCACTAGACAGAAGTGCACTTGCTGTTCTTCAGCTCCCCAAGTAATTTCCTCAAAATCTTCATAAAATTACCTTTTTTTAACTTTCCAGGACATGTGGTAAGTAGAACATTTTAGTCTGGTTGTAGCGACTATTTCCAATAGTTAAATCCACGGTGAGGAAAAACGCGGGGCCTGGTTTGGGATTGAACGCATACTCCATGTTCGGTAGAAAAGAAAATAATCTATTGAGTCCATTTGAGAAAAAAACATAAATAAACCTGGTTGTAAATTTAACAGTGATATAAATCTTAACGAAAGTAGTATGATTGTTTCGAAATATAACATAAAGCTATAACTGTCAAAACAGTGTGAGAAACCGGCCTGCATTTTCCATCCACAGCATGTAAACTCAGCACAGTGGCTATATAGCTTTTACCTGATGACGTCACACCATGGCAAATACAACGTAAAACACAAATTAAATTAAATTAAATTAAATGCAAATTCATAACCCATTACCTTATTCTTCTCACTAAATGTAAACAAAGCAACAAAAAAAAATTCAATTATCAAATCCAAAATTCCAGAACACAAAAATATCAAAAATGGCAAAACGGCTGTAACACTGGTAATCCAAGTAAATGCTAATTCTAAGCAGATGATAAAATACCACTTGAACTCTTCTGATACCAAAACTGGAATCTTGAGTACTGGCCATTACATATCAAATATTTTCTTTCTAAACTACAAAGCTTTGAAATAACTTTTAAATAAAGCACTTCACTTAAGAGGAGCAGGAAGTTTTCTAAGAAGATTGTATTGGATTGTATTGGATTCATCCAGTATTTTTGGCTTTTATCATCCCGCTACCTTCTATTACATTTCTGTGCCCTATGTAATTTCTAATAATTAAATATAACATCAAAGAGACATATCCTCTGAAGCCCAGTTAATGAAAAGACCACCTTTGACTTTTCCCTTTTTTTGAGCAAACTGAATTCTCATAAGACACTGTGACAGTCACCAATATTTTGATCCGGGATTAAGGAAAACTGTGTCTCCTTTTTGTTCCTGTTAGGTATTTTCAACAGCTGCAATGAGAGGAGTGGAGACAAATGGGCAGGAATATTTGTTAGTAGTAGCTAGAAGAAGGTGGAGCTGGGGAGGTTTTAGTTACTGGTAAAAATAATTCACCGCAAGCCAAGCAAATGCGATTTTCCCTCTTTCCTATATCCCTAGAGTACTGTTCAAAAAAGCCAAAAAATCTTTCTCTCATGTTTTCCCTCTTTTTAACTGCAAGAGGTAATTGGGGATTCAGCGGTGCATAGTTCATGCATATGTGTGTGCATGTGAGCAAGAGAGAATAAGGAATACACAACACATGAGAGAGAGAGAAGATATCCATGGCGTTTTATTGATTTTCAGGAGCAGAGATATAAATTGGGACTACGTTTAAATATACTCAGAACTGTGGGTTTGGAGGATAGCAGGAGAAAGATATAAAATGTGAGATGCAGGAAACTGGCAAAAAGAAAAAAACACAATAGACAGAGGGTAAACAACAATGTGAAATTTTGATACAGAAAAAAAAAATGGTTTGTCATTATTATTGCTTAGGTGTATAAATTCTTTTCACATTCGAATTGTAATATGGGTGTTAATCAGGATTCCTCTTCGGGCACAAAGTCCAGGTAAAAACAAGAGACCAGACACTGAGCACGTTCTCACACATCTGTACGAAAAACATGGCATAACCTATGATTAAATATTTATGTGAATGTGTGCATAACAGAAAAGCTTTTTGGGCTCAGCGTGTTTTAATGCATTCATACACTCACACAAAACCTCAGAGGAGCTTCCCAAACACAGAAATGAATATTCTAAACTCTTCTCTGGTCTCTGACTGGATTTAGGCACCGCATTGATTTCAAGCTGTGCCGTTTTTGGCATGCTAACCTTTAAGAGCCAGTGCTTTTGAGACTCAATTGGCTGGTCATTCTGCAGTAGGTGTTCACCATTTTCATTTTTCTCCCTTGACCCGAATACCAGGGATTAGTATTCAGTGTCATGTGCTCTGACTCAAACCACTGGGTAATTCTGAGGCTGACAGCAGGCCAACCAGCTCACCTGAAAAAGCTGTGTCCTGGCCCTTTTTCCACAGTCGTGATATCAGAAACAGTGCACACAGTCATCTTTTTAAAGCGTTTAATATGCTTTCAGTTACTTGTCATCTAGTAAACCTGTTCCAGAAACCTGTGTCAGAATTTAAACTTGGTTACATCAGAATCTCCATGACAGGATTAGTTTCATTTGTGTTAATGTCCTTGAATCAGAATTTGTTTATTTTAGTATGAATGCATCATGTTGATCCCCATGTCATGTTAATATTGTTTTGCTATTCTATTTATAGGTAAAAGTATATTATTTATGCAAACAGTCCCAAAACTGCAATGTCTAAGCCTTAACGTTTACCATGGCAAGACTAAAATCATCCATTGGCTTTTTAATCTTCTTAAATAACATGATTTCTTAGCGCTGCTGTCACATTTATTTTCGTATGTAAAAAACTATTATTATTAAACTGTTTTTTAAGTATGCAAACACATGAATAGGAAATTACTTTAGTAATGCTGTATGGTTAAGGCTGTTACACACTCAACATGGCACAATAAGCATGCAAAAACCTTTTGCTCCTCACAAAACAGGGACACTGAAAAGGCTACATTTCATTTTGGAAAAGCAAAAGGCCCAGGAAAGTTTTCTGTCACATTCAGGAGCTGACATATTAAGAGTTTTTCCTGAGCTTCTGAGCTAGCACCAACTGTCACAAAGCAGAAGGCAAAGTGATTCTTTTGACGATCGTTTTGTAATAAAATTCTAGCTGCTGGAACACCAAAGACTAGAGGTAATTGAGTTCAGTTTGCCTGCAAATATGCGCAAAAAATGTTGGCTTTTTGCCATCTAACAATTGCTCTCCAATTAATTTATTGAAGGCCTTTAAATCAATAATATGCTGTTAAAAAAAAAAACTGATTCTGAATGTGAGCACATACCTGCTCACAACGCACACATATGCCCCAGAACACCCAACAATACAGTGCTTAGTTTATATAGAATAACAGAACACAGAATTCTGCAGTTCCACATGCTGATCTGTTTTACTACGTCTAACATGGACATGCACACTGTCTGGTTGCACTGACAGTCAATTTTTAAGTGTTAAAGAAAATCTCTGTATGTATTACCATAAAAATGTTATGCAAGATAGGGTTCAATAAGTGCACTCTGGGACGGTCACAAAATATAAGTGACACCAGATACTTATGCACACCACTATTACTGACACAGAAACACACAAAACAACACACAATAGCCATTTGTACTTAACCTAGAAACTGCAACGCCCACCTGGGCCCAAGTTGTATTCAACACTGTGTGGTATTGAAATGAAGGTAAAAACAAGCTGAAGCCATTCTATTGAAAAGTGGAGGAGGCATTGTTGGTTTAAGTGTGTTTGCAGGGGGTACAAATACAGCTGTGAAGGCACTGCAGGTCATTTTCCATAAAATGTTTACATTAAAAAAGTAAATATGTTATGGTAAAGGAGTAATAAAACAAAGGCATGACATTTAAATTGTTTTATATCTGAAATGTATCTTGTTCGTCTTGTCATTGGCAGCTAACTGTATTTGACAGAATGATTGTATGTTGATCAGAGTTATAATTTAGGCCTCGTCCACATGACGTCTGAATCAGGCTTTTTGCAGACGTTTGTAGCGCCAGGTGAGCGAGGACTGAGCGTCGACCATTTTTCTGCTCACTGGAGTAAATCAAAGTGTCCACACGGGTGTTCAGCCCCAGCGCTCGGTCGGCTGCGTGTTCATGTGGCGGTGTCATTATTAAACTATTTTTTAAGTATGCAAACTTAAATACTTAAAAATACTTTTTAAAAATTGTTCTTGGCATCAATTTCTGCTGAAATCCTGATAAACCCAAAGAAAACTCCGCTATTGTTCGGCTGACGTTCTGGAAGACCAAACATGTCCCATGATTCTAGTGTTCTGGGAACTGCGACAAATATTTGTTGAGTGGCGTATAATGTACCAATCGCAGCAGACAATCAAAAGTAGATACTGACATGTGAGTGTAGATTAAGGAGAAGTTCGGCGTGAAATGAACCTGGGGTGTATTCAAAGATGATGATGAGTATGAACATTTGCCGAGTAGCCCACCTTCATTCGCCCCCCGCATTCGGAAACACAGCGCTTTTAGCCAATGCCAACCACTAGGCTGACTGGGGCATCACATAGCCAGTGCAGATAAATTGCTATTTTTACAGCATTAACAAGGCTCAAAGTAGCTCCAAACTCCATTTCTAGAATTCTGAGGGCCCTGACATTTAAAATGAGACATTGAGAAGTTTGAAAGTGCACAGGTAGTTTATTAAAAAAGACACAGTTTATTAAGTGGTTTATTAAGGCAAGATAAATCAACTGATGAGCACAAACGAAACTGAGTAGTAAATCTTTTTGAGCTAAGTTTATTCCATTTGTTGTATGATTCTCTTCATTCTCATGTAGACTGTCATCAGATATTCTAGCTGGAATCCATGCATTTCCTCAGAATTAATTTTATTAATTCGTACTCGCCAGTCGACTTATCATGCCTTAATATTGGGCCGGAAAATTCAGTAAAAGAGGTATTAATGCAATGAGTACAATGAGTAAAAAGAGTAAGACACAAAACAAGTGGTCAAAAAGTAAAAACATGTAGTATAATTGCGTGTTGATACACACAGACATACAGTCTAGTCTAAATTCACAAGGCACAGTTTCAGGCAAAGCACACTAATCTTCTGCTTTTCTCTTTATCCTCTCCTCTCTCTGTATATTACAGGAGTATTCGGTGCTTGAGGAATATCATTCACTGGAATTTGATAACAGCCTTCATCCTCCGCAATGCCACCTGGTTTGTAGTGCAGCTAACGATGAACCCAGAGGTGCACGAGAGCAATGTGGTGAGTGACAAAAACTGTACCATTCAGTTCACTCCAAAACAATGATGGCGGCTTAAAGGCTTCATTAAGAGATGCCATAACATGGTCTATAAATAACTATGTTTGTAAATGAGATGCGTGAGTGTGAAGAGCCTTTAAATGTTCTAAGAATCTCTGGATAATAATAAAGGTTGTTTACCAAGTTTGAGATTCTTACTAGAACTTTTTTCTATAGTAATTCTTAAAATATACCAAGCTTCACAATAGGCTGTGTTCAAATCCAATTTTGTTGAGTCCACCTGCTAGTTTTTCGTCTCACACAATGCTACTAGGTAAGGAGAGTGAAGTGCGTCCTCCAAGCACTCTCAGCATACTTGAAGGACAGAGTAACCCCTAGCCCCTGTAACACAAAATTGTGGGTCTGTATTCTCTAATATGCAAATATGCAGTCAGTCAAATGAATTCCCCACGCAGAGCTTCACAGATATACATATTAAAAGCACATGCATACTCTCACGCCCCCCAATATACACCTGCCCACTGTTCTTCTCTTAAGCCCACTACTCAGTAACCTAATGCTCTTTGTCCCTGGGTCCCACTAATGCAATCTTACACACACTGTCTCTGTACTAATTGGATTGCAGGCATGCCTTTGCAACTGTGCACTGTGTCTCTGGAGTCTCCCTGTCTCTGAGCAGAGGTGTAATACCAACTGGCTTAAGAGCCTACCTTCCTACACCAGAGTCAGCATGGAAAGCTAAAGTGTGTGTATTCACTTCTGAGTAAACAACAAGCTCTGAGGAGCCATCCAGTTTGCCTCCCAGCTAGTCAATTACCCCCTGCTTCTGTGTGCTTCAACTAATGAAACTCATCAGAAGTGAGAAATTAATTAACATATCGCCCTGTCAATAACAGGCCCCAGGATCCTCTCAAGCATGCATCAACATAAGTCTGCTCAGACAGCCGTATGGTCCCATGTTGTGAAATGCTGTATTTATAAATAAAATACTGTCACTGTCACATCTTATGGTCTTCAGTAACAGTAACAGTTTTCTTGCATCTTCTCCCAATGTTTATTTTTAACACAACACCTTGGACAACAAAACTGGTTACATGCATTATTACCGTTCTCGACATGTGATTGGCCGAGAGGCATTCCATGAATGCCAACATCTCTCAGTAATGGCACTCTGACTGAGTCTCTTTAGGTATCACTGCGCCTTACTTGCCTGTAACCAAGCAACAAAAACCAGCTATAAAAAATAACAGCCACAACAAAGTTTATAACAAGTAAGAAGTCTGCCAAACAGAACGATAATGAATAACATCTTGTCCTAACAGCATGACACACAAGCCAGCAACAACAAAACCAGAATGCCTCCACTATAATCATTAAATCTGTCTATACCACGTAGTTTCTATTTTTGACTTGCCAATGTTCCTCCTTAAAGTATGCAGACACTTCAGTAAAAACACACTGAAAATTAGCAAAAAAGTGATGAGAAACTGATCCATGATATGGAGAACAGTGGGCTTCTTCCAGTTTTTATAAGGACATTATCGCAAATGAGACAGTTAATGGGAAAATTGCTGGAATGCTGGAAGTTGTTTAATGTTTCAGATTCAGATAGTATTTGTCATGAGCTTCTGATGTTGTATTTAAATGTTATACACAAATATGTAGCTAGTTCTCTCAAGATATTAGCTTATAAATCCATGGTTTGTTTACATCTTCCTAAGCACATTAATAATAAAAATCATAAATTGCAGTATAATTACAGTAATACACTTGAGCTTGCAACAATACTCCATCTTGTGTATAACTGCATAATTAAAATGAAGTGTGGTTCTATTTCTCCTATTAAAGTTACTATTTAGGAGGGTTTTTTTATTAACACACTTTATTCCCTAAATAAATAATGACTGATTCTACCCACAAGCTGGATCACACAGTGCTAGAAGGGTGAGGGCTGGGAAGCGTGTGCTTATGAGATATATGAAGCGCATCTTTTCTAACAGCTGCTTACATAGCATAATTGGAAACCTCAGCGTACTCCTCAGAGAATACTAATTACCAGCGTGTGGTACACAGTACTGTTACCTGTATACAAGGTAGAAATACAGTCTGATTGTTAGGTTAAATGCGTATGCTGTCACTTCATCCTTTCACTTCTTCTCAAACAAGGCAGCTTTACTGATTGCTTTACTAAGCAACATTCCTGCAAGAGAAGGCATTATTTAAAATGGAAACCTGAGCTAAACATACCTGTGAGTACAGTGTTGCCTGGACCCATTCTTTGCCTTCACTGTCAACCTTAACCCAAAGGGACATGACCCAATGGCGACTGTGAAGTTCTTGACTTTACTGGTAAAAAAGCTCCTAGGCAAATGTTGTATCAGCAAAGAGAAGAGTGCACAAGGTCACCCAAAGAAATGAAAAGAATATCACAGGGATCAGGTAGCAACAGAAGCGAGTAAAGAGTCCTCAGACTCATTAATAAATCCGACACTGTAATGCTTAAAGCTTTTAAGTGAGACAGTCCCGTTATGTGTGTGTAATAAAAGATTTACTTCAATGTGGAGCCATTAGAGACGAGAAAGCAGAAGTAATTTCAATTTAAGCATTCTGCTCAAAAGGATCTGTGGGACTTCAAAAACCCAGCTCATTCATTCTATTCACTTCATCTCTCTGTACAGTCGCAGAATGATCTGTAGAGTACTTATCAATTGATTAATGCTTCAGCTAGAATCAGAGTTCAGTCACATCTTCAAATCAAATGAACAGTGAGCTCACATCTCCTTTCAGAGTCAACATAATATCAAAATTTAAAGGTTTCAAATCTCCTTTCAACTGCAAAAAACTAATCTCAGGTTTAAAGAATGTGGTGCTAAAACTTGTACCGAGGGATTTAGTCAGGATTCAGTCCTCCTACATCACATACAGGACGTCTTTCATTTATTCATGCGAGGTCTATGCAGACAGTGTATCAATTTAAGGCATGCATTTTTTTTCCCTCAAAGTGTCCCATGCATATTGCATGTTGTGTCTTTTCAGGAACTTTTGAGAACAAGATAAATGAAAGGTTGTGATAAATAAAATAGGAGAAAAGCAGTCAACATCACTGAAACTCCTTCCCGCTGTGTCTTTCTAAAACTGAAACTCATCCAGCTTTTCTCTGCATTTTTACAGAGAAAAATATAAACACAAGAGAGGCGTGAACAAGAAAGCAAACACCTTCAGTTAGAATGAACAGGAAAGAATGAGTTAAATTATTAAATAAGAAAGGGAAGCTAAAACACAAAGTACAGTGTGAGACATTATACCAGGTGTGAAAGAGAAGTTAAACCTGCTTTTGAAGCTGACAAGACTTCCAGATTGAAGGAGTGTAAACTGTTTACAATTCAGTTATCATAATGAAATCAGCATGGACGTTTTTAGGGGATCTTGTAGGGTAGTTATATACTGAAAAACTGTAACTGACAAAGTGGTTAATTTCATACAATCCTGATTATGTGATGCTTTTAAAAGTGTATCAGATAAATCAAATAAAGTGTTTCTGAAGAGCTGACCAGAAAGATATTTAATAAACTGATAAAGATATTTGATAAACAGGTTGTGTGATTGAATGTGAAAGAATGTTATAAACAAAATCTTAAACAGCAGAAAAGCTTTGACATGCCTGTTCAAAAAAAAAAAGATTCTTCTCTGGCCTCCTATTTGATGGAGGTAGAGGTCACTGGAGTTTATAAAATGCCTTTGAAAACAGTTTATTTGTGCTAATTTGCTCCTGAGTGTTTCTGTGTCATCCAGGAACTGGTAAAAGCCTCTATGTCTATGTAATTAAAGTAATTACAGTTACATTTAAGCTTTAATTTTATGCTAGAGCTCAGACTTGGAGTGAAGAACATATTTTTGTTAAAGGGGCTAGCCACCCCACCCTTACCACCTTGCAGTTATGTGAAGTGACCATTTGTCATACTTGAACATACCACAGCACACAGTGTACACAGCACACAATTCTTTCTCTGTATTGAACCCATTCATCAAGTGAAGCAGCAGGCAGCCAGGAACACAGTGCCCGGGGAGCAGTATCTTGCTCAAGGGTACCTCAGTGGTGCCACTGGCAGACCTGGGATTCGAACTCACAATCTTCTGCTCACCAACTGTCCCAATAAATAACAGTCACTTATTGAACAAAAATTAAAAAGAAGAGGTGAAATGAACTTATTTTTATTGTAATTATTACAATACAGGAAGAACCATTAGGCCAATATATTCTCAAAAAGCCTCTATGTTCATGTAACAAAACAGGCAGAATAATATATTTGACTTCTAAAAGTAAAAGTGGTGCGAATCTAAAATACAACATTTGCTCTGACTTATTCAGATTAGGATGAATCTAATGTTTTATTACAGAATGTTGTCTGTTCCTGCTTAAAAACAGAGGATTAAATCAAGATGAGCTAGGAATTTAGTGCGTTGGTCATGCTTCAAGCATAGTTTCTTTCCTTTGAACTGGACAAACATACACAAAAACCGCTAATACGTTTCAGTAGATGAAGTCAGACCTTTTTTTTAGATTTGAATCTTTTCTCTTTCTTATTAAGCAACCATGGTGTTTCTAGTTAAGTAGAATGCAGACATACTGGCGATCTTTCATGAAGAATCACTTTAAACAAAGGCCCCAAGGCAACACATCTTAACACATACTAATGAAACTCCATAGGACAGTTAATTCCATTAGCCAGGCTGGGCCCCACTTTTCCTTTGAGCTATTTATCTCTATTTTATTCCATGCATCACTTTACACATTAAACAGCACTTTAACGTCCACACATCGACACTTTTCCCTCTCACCAGAAGACACAAATACATCAATAAAGCTCACTTCAATTAGCTGTTTTGCTAAAAACAATGCAGAACAAACAGACAGCTAAAGCATTTACTAATCAACATCTATAATAATACTACACCTTATAACACCATATAATATTAAGCAATTCATTACATTTCATACAGTGCAAAAGACTTCTGGACTTATGTATACATGCATTTCTGCTTGGGGAAAAATGTGTGCATATATATACACACATGTGCACAGCATATACGCGTGTGTTACAATAAATGAATATATTATCTCTTAAAAGGCACTTGAGTCTATAAGTAAACTTAGGTTCATATATACAAAGCATATATATTTTCAAATCATAAACTTGGTTTTTTTCTATAGCAACCAACCTTAGTATGCGGGACCGTTAACCAACCTAGAAAAATTGTAAAAAGAAAGCCACAAGATTGATTGTTTTCCCTTTCCTTTTTCTGACAGATCTGGTGTAGGCTGGTTACCGCAGCTTATAATTACTTCCATGTGACCAACTTTTTTTGGATGTTTGGTGAGGGTTGCTATCTGCACACAGCCATCGTGCTGACCTACTCCACTGATAAGCTGAGAAAATGGATGTTCATTTGCATCGGCTGGTGTGAGTGTTGCTTTTGACCAACTTTGCTGACTAATTGATTCAATTGATTCAAGTCCAACAATAGATGGGCAATTCTTTGTTATAAATAGGTATTTATCCATGTTTATTGTACAGTTCCACCAGTTATACAAGTTGAAAATGGTTTTAGTGTTTTACTTAAACTGAAGACAAAGAACAATCCTTATAGACTCACTGCAAATTCAACACATTGCCGACTAATGACAGGTGATTATCTATTTAACCATGTGCAACTAGATACGATAATTCAAGATGGTTTAAAAGAGTGCAGTTACTTAGGCACTAGAGTGGTGTTTTCATTACATCAGTGGCATTGTTTATTGTTAAACATCGAAAGTAATGACAATGGGAGGCATTTAGTTTTGCTTTTCTACTCTCAGGTATTCCATTTCCCATTATTGTTGCATGGGCCATTGGAAAGCTGTACTACGACAATGAAAAGTAAGTACCTTTCATGCATGAGTTCTCATCTTTAGACCTCTCCCCACACGCACACACACACACACACACACACACACACACACACACGCTCACAGTAAAAGCAATGCCATGCATTATTAGTGGTTTATCAATAATTACACTCAGAACACACTCCCTGGGAATCCAAATTATTGACTACTGCCATTCTGAAGTCTTGTTAACGCTTGTATGGTGTTTGGGTCTGTGGGATCCGTTTTCATTTTTTATCAAAAGAAAAACAAGTAGCATATTAATTCATAAATGTGATTTAACAAAGGTAAAGGGCAAATATTAACTATATATGCTGTTCATCTGGCTTGTAATTAGGATGAGGTAATCATCTGTTGAGTAAAATTGTTTGATTATGTTGAAATCTGGAGAAAAATGGAGCGAACACTGGCTGAATAACAAAAATATGAACGCCATGCAAGGGTTAAGATCTTTGGCATTGTTGAGAGGGCAATCTCTATGCACTATACTAGTCATCCTGGGTTAACAGTCAGCTGTTATTCTTCCACTAAATAAAATGTACATTCATGCATTTAATTATAATTCCACCATTCCACCATTCTAGAGAAACCTGATAACCAAGTAGGAATTGTTCATTCAAGGGGTGATTGAAACCAGACACAGGTAATGTCAGTCTCAGAATGTTATTATGCAAAACTGTCATGAATCTGTCACCTGGTATCTGTCTTAATACTTTATTATTATCGCTTTCTTCTTGCAATACTATTTAAAAATAATGATGTACTTACATATTTAAAATGAGTTACAGAATCAAAGTGAGTGACATTTTTAGAAAAGAAATGAAAAACATAACAAAATGGAGGCTTTTTATTAGCTGTTGTTAAATCTAAATCTTAAATATTTTCCGTATCATCCTAATCCCATTGCAAAGGAGAAAAGGCGGTCTTCACGCTGACACTGCAGCATCGATGTTTATCGTTCTTATGTAATTTTGTACTGGACATAAGATGTGGATGCCAGGACAATCTCTTGCAAATGACGTGTCAAAGTAGCAGCTTCCGTTGAAGTTATTGTTGGCGAACTCAGCCAGGCCTCGCTAAACAGGCACATAGATTAATTTCCCACACAGGCCCCATCAGCAAAACTCTGTTAGCTGTTCTCTAATTCAAGTCGACAGTCAGCATGCGAGGCCCTTCAAAGTTTTTATTTCCCAGAGTCTTCACTGCCAGGCAATCATTTCATCCATTCCACACTGGGGACTTGGTTTACAAGCACACACTTACACATGCTCACAATACACACGCACAGAGGGCCAAAATGCATGTGAATGAGCCATAGTTAATTTCTACATGAACCTGCGGATGTTCCTTGGTCAATTCCAAGACCAATAAACCCCCAGACCAACACTGCACCACATGAACATCTTCTGCTCTCTGTCTCTCACACATACATACACACACACAGAGGCTTGATTATGCAGCCCACTGAACAGAAACTGTAGGATTAACGATTGCAGCCATAGGGCTTTGCCCAAGGGACAGCTTCCTCTTTTTGTTCCATCTCTTTGTTCTTCAAAAGTGCTTGTTTTTGTTTCCAAGTTTTTTTCCTTCCCACATTCTAATGTATTCAAGTATTTTTGAAGCTCATCATCTTTAACAGACATCACTATCTTACTTGGATTTGGTTTAGTTCATTCCCACCCTCCCTCTCTTACTCTCTGTTTCCAGCCAGTGTTAAGTTGATCCACTTCGAGTGCCTGGAGAAATGGGTTGGGGTTTTTTCCTGCAAAAGTCTCTGTGATGACTTGGCTTTCATATTGGTAAAGAACTGTATTCTGTTATGTGCAACTGCAGGTGCTGGTTTGGAAAGAGAGCTGGGGTTTATACTGACTACATCTACCAAGGCCCCATGATACTTGTCCTTCTGGTGAGCTGGAGTCTTTTTGAGTTTACATTCTAAAAGAAAAGGCTTTGTGTGAACATAAAAAGAATACAGCCACATTCATTGTCATGTTGATTGTGTTTACACTCTTGTGCTAGAGTTCCAAATAGTATTAATGTCAATAGTGTTTGTCAATATTGTTTATGTCAATAAAATATCTAGAAGCCAGCCTATATTCCAACCAGAAATGTGTCTTTGCTGCCATGGCCCCCAAAACCTGTCCACAGTGATAGGCCTGAGCTTCCATGCTTTCTCTTACTCCACAGATCAACTTTATTTTCCTTTTCAACATTGTGAGAATCCTGATGACGAAGCTGAGGGCCTCGACTACTTCAGAGACCATTCAGTACAGGTGAGCCATTCAGCACAGAGAGGCACAAAGAGGCAGAAGCTAGCTGACTGAGAGCAGGTTGAACTCTAGACTACACAGCGCTATATATAAGGCTGAACTGAAACGAAATAAATATTGCTGAAATGATTGATGATATAGTCTGAAGCCAGTCTAACGGTAGATACCTGTATCCATCCTTAAGGGCAGCAAATCATTGATCCTAATGCTAATCCTTGAAAAATATAGTACTTGTACGAGGAAAAAAATGTGTATCTGTCAGCTGTTCTGCCGCAGTATTCCACAGTTGTGATTAATGTTTTTGACAGGCACATTCAGTAGCCCATGAGAATCGAATACATGCTGTTCAGAGAAAATTTATCTCAGTGTCACTGTGTTTGACATCCAGTGTGGTGTTCAGCTTAATATCACTGGTCAAGAATATTACATTAAACATCTTCATCTCTGACTCGCTGATGATCATTCTGTGTAATTTGGTCAAATCATTTGACAACTACAGCATGTGGCACTGTCATGTTGCAGTAATTACATCATCAGGCAACATCATTTGTGTTCATTAAGCATTCTGCAATTCAATTTTGTACAGCTACTTTTAGGATATGCGAGCTTTCAGAATGTTAACTGATTAACAAGCTAATTTGAATATCCAATGTTGTGCTTCAGTGGTTTTAAATATTACTGTAACAATATGTTCCAACACATGTAATCTCTCTGGGTATGCATGTAGCATCGGAATACTAAATACAAACCCTATCCAATCTTACTATCGAGCCCTCCAAATTTGCTGTTATTGCTTTGTGCCTTCTGCGTCTCCAAAGCTAAATGCAATTAGGGGCTCTGTGGTACAGACTTCAACACATTTCTCTAACAGTTTCACTTTACTATCCATCCATGTCAGCATAATGAAAAATATATAGCATTTTCAGGTTTCACAAGCTCAGTTGCAGCCTTTCATTGTGAAGTTTGGAAAGAGTTTAGTCTTACTTAGTGTAACTTGACAATCATGATGCCATTTTAATTGCATCAATCACTCCCTCCTACAGAAAAGCAGTGAAGGCTACTCTGGTTCTGTTGCCACTGCTGGGCATCACCTACATGCTGTTCTTTGTGAACCCTGGCGAAGACGAAATATCACAGATTGTTTTCATCTATTTTAACTCTTTCCTCGAATCCTTTCAGGTAAGCAACGTCTAAGTTTTCACTGATGGCTTCAAATGCATTGAGGCATGCTAATCACTACCAGTAGTGAAACATGGACATGTACAAAATTAAACATTTGTAGCTGGTCTTTCACCCTCCTGGAGTCTCCTACTGCCTTGACACTAGCATGGCAGTGTTTGAATGTGATAGCAATTCACTTATTTCTTGATTCCTACAATTTCACCCACAACACACCCAGTGTTTTAGGAGTGGAACTTACATCAAACTGAGCCTTGGTTTCTGAGTCATGGCTCAACTTGTGTCATAGTTTAAGGTTTTGTGTGATGTAAAGAAAAAAAAAATGAAATAAAAAACTTTACATTTTTTTTTTACAAAATTGTTGCCAATGTGTGTAATCAATTCTGACAGAAATGACATTTCAATTCTTTGTTCATCTTTTACACCATGTGTGTACTAAAATGTGCTTGGAATTTCAAACCTTGACTCAAGCACATTTAAAAGTGATTAGAATCCTGTGGCTTTCAACCTTAGTCAGAATAACAAATCTAACAGCAATTGAATTCATGGCTCAAGCATGTTTAACAGTGATGGGAATAGGTATTTAGCCATGTACCTATATAGCCGGTGTGCAGGGACCACATTCAGTCCAGAATACTTAAACATTACTAGGCTAATGTTTGCAGAAGTATTCTGGTCAGGGACAAATTTGTGTGACTTTTCAGAAGAAATGTTAATGCTGTATTGTAATTCATCTTCTGCTTCTTTCAGGGGAATAACATGATATTTCTTGTGCTATTCTTTGAATATTTTATTCGCTAAAAGCACTAGTGGCATCCAGCTTCACAGCAGTATAGATCTTTTATGAAGGCCATGCTAGCAGTTTCACCATGTAACAAAAATATTAGAGATAGTTTGAAGGCAAGTATTAAACTTTTATAGAATAAGGCCAGCCAAACATTGCCACAAAGTGATGCCTTAGAATCATTTAGTTTATGGATCCCTAAAGAAATTTGTGAATGTACCCTCACCTTAAACTGGTTAAGAACAGTAGATTATAGCACTACACAAATATGGGGAGGTCAGTTCAATAAACAATTAACTTTGAATGGACTTTCAATAATACGTGTGTGCCAGTTGTTTATCTGATTGAAATCTTGAAATGTGAAATATAGTTTAGGTGGAACAGTGCATATATGTTTGTTAGCCCACTGCACAATAAAAGCATGTTAACATTATAATGCTGGTCTTTTTCTATCTTTCTCTCCAGGGCTTTTTTGTCTCTGTGTTTTATTGTTTCCTGAACAGTGAAGTAAGTAAACATTCAATTTTTTCCCCTCTCCCACTCTGCCCTTGCTTCCTCTAACCAGCCTCACTCAGCTCACAACAACAGAAGCGTATAATCCCCCATGTAGCCAAGGGAGGACAGCGCTAAAAACACACTCCAAGTCAAGCCTGTCGAAACCCTGAAGTGCAGCGCAAGCAACCCCAAGTAATTTGGCCAGGGCACATTCCCTCTGCCTGACCTGGCCAATCAATAGGACCACATTGTGTTTCTCCTTCAAGCCCACAAACAAACCAACTGTAGTCAATGGCAAATGGGTCAGTGGCATTAAATACAGGGCTGTCATACAATAAGCATCACAGGAGCTAAATCTGGACTATGTTGAACAATGTTTGATTCTTTTAAGGATTCTGCTTTAGGATAGACCCTAGATTCTAAATGCCCTGAAGATGCCATACACAGTGAATCTCGGTCACATTGTTTTGTATTTGATCTAATCAGCAAGTCAAAGCAGAGAAAAAAGCACTTGGTATGTGCTTGATCCGAAGCCACCCCTAACAGAAATCAAAATTCAAAATCAAAGCAAAACATATAATATATCCATCATCTCACTCTGCCAAGACAAACAAGATCAGCAATAACACCATTCGGTTGCAACAGCCTACAAGAGGCACCACAATTTGAAAAACAAGTCTTCTTCAAATACTTTGCCAGCAGCAATATGATACTAAGGCTAAAGAATGACCTTAAGTTCAACTGACAGTGAACAAAATGTAGTCTACTTTCCACTTCAAGGGTGCCTTTTTCATTCAGCTTGTCCTCATGTACAAAGAGTACAATAAGTATAAGAAGAAAACTGTACAGATAAAAATATTGCTTCAATATACAGCTTCTATAAATGTCCTAATCGTAATACTGAATGTGTCATTGTTGGTATTTTTTTGTAGTTTGAGTAGATATTGAAACACAGCTGCTTTATTACAGTCACACTCTAAACTAAAGGCTTTTACACACGTTCTGACAATTTTAGCTGTCGAATTCATGTACACCTTGCTGTATCTTTTACCATCTCACAATGAATCATCAAATCCCAACCTATGTCTCTTATATTGACTCATAAACCCCACCAAAAAGGAAGTAGTTAATATAATATTTATTATAATCAAACATTCCTCAATTATACAGTGCCCTTGCTTTTTTATAGTTTGTAGAAAGGGGAAAGAATGCTAGTACTTAGCATAATCAGCGTTTTTCCCTGGATGTGGATTTATGCAAAAGTATTTGCCGACTGCAGAAATAGAAGACCTTTTTACTTTTACCATTCTCTTCTAATGAATGTACATCCACAGAACAAATATACTTATAGCAGTTCACTGCTAACTTGTCAGTAATTGCATTACACCCACTTGTGCACTCTGACTGCGTATCATTTGCAAAACACATCGCTTTAAGCACCAAAGCCCTGGAATAGTCCATTCTTAAATTGCAGCAGAAGCTAATTACCTATGTGCCACCAACACTCTGGCACTGATGAACAGCCTGGATCTGAAACCCACTCTGTGGATGCTAGCTGTTCCATGGGGAAATGGGCTTAAATTTCTGTTTGTGCACTGATCTAAGGCTAGATGCAAGTGTGAACTTTAATCTACCACTCAAGCCTGTATGAAAATGATCTTTGGTCATTGTAAAGGGCAGATTCTATCAAAGCCATTGTAACACACTGCTGTCAAACTGCCCAGTCTACAAGCATATGCCAAATGACAGAAAATCATTCATTCCAAATTCACAGCCAGAATCTCTCCTCTGATCTAATTAATGACTAAAGTCATACTGAACTGCACAGTATGTTAGCAATGGGACTTGGCCATTGACTCACATATCTGGCTGTCACATAAGCACTACCATTTGCTTAGGTCAGAATACTGAAATTTGGCAGCAAACAGACTATTGTGTTGGCTTGGCACACAGTGTGGGTGCTGCCTAAATCTAAAGAGTCTCCGAGCTTGACAGCAAAGCAGCGGCGAGAATATCAAGTCGCGTTCCTGCATTTGAATGGCAGGATAAATTTCTCTGTGGACCATCTCAAAGACAAGGCTCCTAGACGCATTGAGCAAGATGAAGACAAAGTCAGGTTAATGTTTATCATGACATCCCTCACATTGATTTGCTAAGACGGCTGCCTTTAAAAGGCCCGGGGCTTTTAACCGGCAGCTCATTGATTAAAACAAAACACCCACTCTGTGCCAGAGAGTAAAACACTGTGATAATGCCATGTTTAGACACAACTGTATTCTAATCCAGTTTGACAAACACACTCTAGACACTAAAAGCTATAGATTATGCTGCCAGGATGATGTAGTTTCTATGTAAAATGTCTGAACTTTGTGCTAAATTTGTTGGCCTTTCTACATGTGACGTACATCACACCATGGTATAGATGTTAATGATTTGACCCTACATCTAAGGCCAGCTCAGAGCAAAAGCTGCCCTTTTCTGCTTCTGCAGGACCAGTCCCCTGGTGCAAATTATAATCTCTTATAAGAAAAATGACCAAAACTGTTCACAAATCAGAGGAAAAGGGCATCATCCACTAACAGAATTAGATCATGTCCACCTACCTGCCTACATATCTGTCAACCATCTCTTCACCATAGAGAACAGGCTTTACAGATAGGTGCATTCTCCCTTATGACCTCAATAGCTGAGGCCATGTTTAAAGGTCCCATGGAAATTGAGCTGACATTTTCCTCGACTTCCCATAGGAAACTAATGCAATCCAAAAAGCATACCCTGAAACATAATTAGTATTTTTCCCCATACTTCTGTCTATGAGACTTTTAATTACATGAATTTCATTTATATGAATTTAAATGATGTATAACTATATGAAACTTTTTTGTTCATCTTTTACATTAGCCCTATTTTATTATATCAGCACATTTTTTTGTTTGATGGACAGAAACATGCTCTTGTTTTTATGTTCGACTGAGCAGCTACATTGGTGAAATGATAGGGTTCAAGCCCCTCTGTTGCATAATGCTTTGAATCATAACAAAACAAAATAGATAAAAGACCCAGACTCATATTAAACACACAGTATGCCTGGGCAATAATTTCAATTCGGACCAATAATTATAATCTGCAGAATGATCACAGTGAGTGATATGATGCAAATTCAATAGTAAAGTACCAAATGTAAGCCTTATGGAGCCTTTCATCTGGTTCAGTCGCAAGACCGTTCGCATCTTTAATTATCCGATGAATCTCTGGAAAAAGAGCCATGTGTTTTTTTAACAGTCCAGACTACTTCAGACACAATCATAACGCCAAACTATATCATAATGCAATAACAATAAAATATTTGGGTCCACTTCACTCAACTACCCTGTTAAATCTGCTAAAAGCAAAAATGTCATGTTCACAGACATATGTGTACATTTACTTGTGTACATAGACTTAATGTAGAAAACGGTGTCTGCAAACTGGAGGGAATATGAAAGTGACTATTCTGTCAAACACACCACAGCACACAGTGTGAACAGCATGAAATTATTCCTATGCATTTAACCCATTCACCAAGTAAAGCAGCGGAGAGCCAGCAACACAGCGCTCGGGGAGAAGTGTGTGGGGACGGTACCTTGATCAAGGGCACCTCAGAGGTGCTTAACAGTCTTGGGAATCGAACCCACGACTTCCTGACAGCAGGGTGAGCGCCCTAACCACTAAGCTAACAGCTGCTCCATATTGGACGCTTTATATGAATAGTATAAAAACTTGTTGTTTTATTTCAGCTTGCTAATGTTGGAACAATGATTCTGTGTGGCGATTCGCTGTGTCCTACCTTTATGGGTTTATACTGGTAGTGCAACCTCACCTATTTTGCACTACATTGCTAAATTTTGCTATTTTGATTCAGAGCACCCTCTTCTTAATGATGGAGCAGGTCAAGTTAAGCATACTGAGCCGGATGTGTACACTAAGATGTGCTTACAAATTGCTAGTATTACCAACCTTGGTAATAATCTAGATAAGATCCAATTCCATGTATATCTTGTTTGTTGATGTTCTTGTATAGGATATAATAAGTGCAGTTTTTCTATTGAATACATGTTTGATAGATTAGAATGAGCACACAAACATAATGCTTAAATAAAGTGAAACAGTAGTTAATTGTAGAACTACAACTTAACTACAAAATGTACATTCATACAAAATAAGTGCTACTCTTGTGTGGTAAATGAATGCTTTGGACACAAGTAAATCAGTTACTATTGTGTGCTATTGTTTATTTTGTCATGAATATGAAGAGCCAACTGAAAACAAGCATAATATTTTAAATCTCCTCTCTATGCATTTTGTGTGGATTTTAATATTAGACAAATATCTTCTTCTAATTCACTCATCAATGTTATACTCTCTTCCACAGATCAAAACATTAGAGCTGTTTGCACACATCGCTTAGATATAGGTTCCACCCACGCCCCTGAAATGACAAGACACTAACATCTAAAAGTCTCTGCCTGCTGTTCTGAACTAGTGGGATTCTGTTGAAGTTTGCTAGCTTTGTTTACTACATCTCAAGCTCCAAGAAGGAAAAGCACAGCATTTCAAACAGACAAACAAAATTGGTCTCTGTCAAGGTTAATTGGTAAGCAGCTACTTTTTCATAGCTTAAAACTGAAAAATCACTGTCTTAATTCTTTAAAAGGTACGTGATCTTAGGCGTAAACTGGTACGACACTTTCTCTTTTTCTCACTTCCAGGCATTCACTGGCCAATGACAAGGTTAGCTGGTTTTAGGGTCCTATAATCTTTGACAGAAAAATGGTAAAACTTTGTAATGTCTAGTGGAATATGGACGATGTGTCATTAGAGGCCAATGAAAACCAACAAATTTGAATGGAAGCCAACAACCATAAACAAGTTGCAAGAATTTTGCAGTCACTCTCTAGCCTCTTGTCTCTTGTGGTGCTTGAACTAATTTTAGTTTCCATTCATAGGAATTCATCTTCCCAGTCCTCTTTTCTCCTCCCTTTTTGATTATACAAGATCAAGCTTTTATTTCCAGAAAGATAGAGAATGCAAAATAGGGTTGTTATTTTGATTATTAAGTTTTTAATCTAGATTTACTTTTCATTTTAATACTCTGAGTTATCTATAACAGCTTTCAACTTTTTATTATTTGAGACAACACAAGGTAGATTTTGATGATTTAGTTAATATTTTGGCAAGAAGATATAAATGGATAAATAATACCAGGGCAGTTGGTAGTCTAGCCGTTAGGGGGTTCGTCCTGCGATCAGGTCAGGAGGTTGTGGGTTTGATTCTCAAGATTGCTAAGCACCTCTGAGGTAAAAGATTGCTAAGCACCTCTGCTCCCCTGGCGCTGTGTTCCTAGGTACCCCCTGCTTCACTTGGTGAATGGGTTAATGCAGAGGAAGAATTTTGTGCAGCTCACACTGTGTCCTGTGGTGTGTTCACATATGACAGATTGGTCACTTTCACTTTAAAAATACACCATGTTATCTATTTGTAGGAAGTCTTCTTGTCAAGTAGAACCAATATAACAAATATTGATAGATTTTTAATGATTTATACATTTGCCACTATATTGCATTTTTATCATTGTCAGCATTGTTTCCAATTCAGTCCAATGCATTATAAAATTACTGCTTGACTACCTTGTTAGTATTATCAACCAATAGGGCTGGGCGATTTGGCCTAAAATCAAAATCTCGATTAATTGAACATTTTAACTCGATTACAATTAATGGACGATTATTTTATTTATTTATTTATTTATTTATTTATTTATTTATTTGCCCTGACAAGTTTTGTACAGTAAATATGCTCACGTATTACAAGTGAGAGATTTTTGAATGAAGAGTACAATACTTGATTTTAAAACAATTGAAGAAAACACACACTATCTGCTATCTATATTTTTAAAGGGAAAGTAATCGAAGTAATTGACCTGGAAACATTTGATCAATTATAGGTTTTGAATGTCGATTTTGATTACTTTTCGATTAATCGCCCAGCCCTATCAACCAATATGTTGCAGTCCCAGAATATGTAGCATCAGTACCAATATATTGCTGCATATTCTGGGATTGGAACATGGTGGTTGTGACAGCAGAATATGCAGCAGTATGTTTTGTCCATATCATACATCCCTAATACAATTGATACGTTTGATTTGCGAACAGCCTTGGAGCATTAAAGTTGCTAACTGCAGATTTATTGATATCTCTCCAGGTTCGCTCAGCAGTTCGGAAGCGTTGGCACCGCTGGCAGGACAAGCACTCCATTCGAGCCCGGGTGGCCCGGGCCATGTCCATCCCCACCTCTCCTACCAGAGTCAGTTTCCACAGTATCAAGCAGTCATCTGCCGTCTGATCTCAACTAATCTTGACCACCAAATCTTTACTTTTACTGCACATCCCAGCCACCCAACCCTTGCTAACTACAGCTAACCCTACACTTCTTCGAACAAACCCAGGGAACAGCTGCGGTCCAAACAGGGTATGAGGCCTTCAACTGAATGACACCTCCTAAATGGGGTACACTCAGAATTAATACTCGCCTGGCAGGTCGAAAGGACAAACATGGAGCCGAGTTATTTTCTGATCATATGAGAGGGCTGGACTCCATTGTACTGGGCAGAATAAAGGACAGAGATGTCTGGATCCAAGAAAAACACTATGGTGGAGTCGGTCAGGTAGAAATGATCAAAATTTTATTTCACTTTCTTTTCCCTTGGTCGGCCCTCCTGTGTGTGACACTTTTTACCACTGGTCCTGCTACGTCAGCAGACCTGTCGGATTGGGGTAATAAAGCACGGAGCTTCGTGGAGAAATGTTTACTGCAGGTTACTGCAGGTTTCAAGTCACATTATTTGTGGACGGTTGCTTTTACAAAAAAAAAAAAAAGACTATCAACAGTAGGTGCTTGTTGATGTACATCTGGGGTGAACCTTTTGCTGTGTTGAAGCACTTGTATAAGTATAACGTCACCACAGGTGTATGTGGACTATATGGACCATATTTCATATATCAAACTATTACAGCTTTGAGAAACTACTGCCCTGCAGCAAGTTTGATGACAAACATCCTCATTCACTTCCCAGCGTATTAATTCTCGGTTTCAGTTTAGAAGTTAAACCATTCAGAAAGATTGGGCATGTTTAAGTATTAGAACACCACTTTTCTGCATATGACTTCAAAGTGCCCAACTATGAAAATTCATACAATGCAATGCAATCTGGAAAGAGAGTCTGTTTTTTATTCATATTTTATATTTTCACAGAGGATCAACATTATAACCTTCTAAAAAACAACACCTAAATCAAATGTTAAAAGTATGAGGTTTTAATGTACCTGGGATACAGTTGTATGTCTACAAACATGTTATCAGACCTTTTACTCACTCATTATGACTAAGGTTTTTCCACAGGCCCTATTGATACCTGGATACAACATGTTTTGGATATGCTAGGTAACCATACTGTTTGGAAATCATCTGCGATCCAGGCTAAGCAAGCTAGGCTAAAGGAACAAGCTAGGCTTTTGGTCTCAAAAGTAATGCAGTGGGTTAGTGACATAGTAAATGCCCCCCCCAGCTAAATGTTAATGTAAGAAATCCAATCTCAAGTGTAAACAGCTTTGTGTTTTGTATGTGTCTTGTGTTTAAATCAGTCAAGGCACATGTTAATGCCAGAAATGAATAGGGCAATAGTCACATCTTGCGTTTTATCTTGATCCTAAGCATACAGCTGCACAATTTGTATATCTAAACTGATCAAATGACATAAGGACTTTTAAGATATTCAATAAGAGTGTAGGTCCACTAAACAGGCGATTTTTTTTTTTTTTTGCTTTACTTCAAACTGTGAAATGTAGAGCTTTCTTATTTTATAACTAGCTCTACCCACCTCTTTTCTTTGCTATGCAGGCCTCTGGGACCTCACATCCTTTTTGAGCACCCCAGAGATGAGAGCATAGAGACAGTTTTTCCACCTGGTTAAATGTTTCTAAGGCAAATCCAAAAAAAGCCGAGAGACAGAAGCTTCAACACAATAAATACCATATGAAACAAAAAAAACCCAAACATTTCCATTGCATACCGTTTTATGAAGCTCAGACGCATAGGCGACTGAATGTATTCCCGTAGTACGCAACTCCCTGCACTTTCATTACACAAATTCTCAAATAACCAGAAAGCTAACAATATGAATACAAAAGACACAGTACTAGAAACACGGCTAGGCAAAGACAAGGCAAGATGGATGTGAGGACAAGGCTTCCCCAAAAACAATTGAAACCACACAAAACACAGAGAAGAGGACAGAGAGAGATTTGCTTGGATTTGCTTCAGAAGATTCTCTCATAGCATAACAGCCTTAAAACCATTCAATTGTGTGCAGAAACTGAAACACACGTTGACATTTAATCACACTAGCCACTTGTGCAGGCAGACAAGTGTCAATTACTGTGGACAGGAGAGCTGTCATCATGTTAATTGTGAGCACTGTTTTTGTAGATCACCCTCTCCATTTGTTTTTATTGTATTTTGATAAAATGCGCTGATAACACCGAGGCCAAATGCAGAAGAGAGGTGCTGAAAAGGTTTACAGAGTTCACCTGCCCTCCTACAGTGATCTAGGACCATAAACCATTTAGACAACTGTAAACGCAAAGGCACATAGCTTTCAAACCATGGGCTGCAACAAGGATTAAAATGAATGTGTAATCTATCAAGGCATAGTTAAACTTGTCAGAAAGTATGTATTACATACACAAATAGTGACTTATCTGTGAATGAGTAGGTTATTAGAATTACAAAAGTCATCAAAGCACCCTCCTACATTTCCAATCAGGACATCAAACACATTTATAATAACACACATATTTTAAAGGATCTGGTGCCACTTATGTGATGGGCATGAGGCCCCTTTTTGTCCTGCCTCTCTCTGAAATGGCAGAAATACAACAATGCTCTTTGAGTGCTTTTTTGGCCACTGACTCACTCCACAGAGTGGCATTTCATTGTGACACAGCTTACTGACAACCAGATCCGTGTATTGACAGAAACTGCACACTGTGTTCAAATAGCATTATGAAGCAATGCAAAGTTCTCCACTCGAACAAAGATAAGAATGGAACTGTCTGAATATTCTAAACCTGATATCTACAACTCTCTTGCATTTTACAAATCATCCCCAGAAGCACTGTAAAATGGCAGAGAGAGTTCTTTAATATGCTTGGGAAACCAGACTGAGAATGCAAAAATGAGGCTGATCCATCCATCTTATTGAGTGATGTTCCCTACATATTTTACAGATTACAGTGAGAAGCTGAGTTTGGAGGATTATAAATTTACCTCCATGCGATACCTGAGCCAAGGCCTTTGCCTGCTTATCACTGACTACTCTTAGCTGACCATGTTAAATCTAATTAAATCTAGATGTTTAATTCTTGTGCCGAAACAATCAGTTAGCCATAAACCATAAAGAGCAGCATTGATCAAATACTGACACAGGACCTATAACTATGAGATTATCCCCACCCTAAGAAACCCTGTGCACTTTGTTTAGGTGAAGCCCAGCATGTGTTGTGCTAGGGATTCAGCTAGACCCTTGGTCATTCTGGCATAAAATGGCAATCTTCCATGCTTATTGTGTATTGTGTGCATATAGTAGTATCATCTAAGGTACAGCTGCATTCGCTTTTGTGTCCGCTATCCCTGAATTTGAGGGGCTAATAATCTGGCAACTGATATGATATGATTTTATACTTGTATTTTAGATTTTATTTTATATTCTGGTAGTTTTTGTTAAACAGTGCTTTTCAAGTTGTCACATTTCTTAAAACCCAAACTATAAAGTAAACAGCAAAAACTCACAGTCTTAAATAATATGAATATTTTAGTACTGGGGTGGAGCTACCCAGAATTTCTTTGCAGATTTGGTTCGTGTGAATTGCCTTTTTTTCTTATATTTTACTAGTTACATGGAAAACATTTAGCTTAGATATGTTTTTAGTACTTTAAACATGGTCATAATCATAATAGTGCAAAAATACTTTGCAAAACAGAAGATGCTGCTTAAGATGTTCCTAAAAGTAGCACATCCATGACCATGTTTCACCCAACCATCAGGAAATTCTTAGTTCAAAGTCCTTTGACACAGCGACCAAAAAAAAAAAAATCTGATACAGATAAAACTGCATCACCAAAGACCAATATATCCATTTGGCTCAAGTGATGATCACATTATGATATTGGAGGGGTGGTTTGTTTCTGTAAACACCCAGTAATCTGACATTTAGAATCACCTGCATCAAGCTTTGTCTCAATCTGATGGGCATCAAGCTGGGCATTTTATTGGCATTTGAAAATAATCACCTTTCCACAGAAGTAGCATCCATTAAAAACTGAGGATGCAGTCACAGCAAATTTGTTGTAATGTGTTTATCTCCTCAATGGCCCGTGAAAATTGCTAAACAAAACAAAAGCTTGGAAACATATGGAAACTGACACCATTTTGTTTGTTGGTTGGCACTGCAAACAATGGATTAACCAGAATTTCTCCAGTTGGAGACCCATCATGTATGCTTTCATTTTGATCACTGCACTGCTTTGACTGCAGTTTATACAGCATGTCAGTTTAGAGCTCTGTTGAATCTTGTGAAAGGCTGGATTAAAGACAGATAAAGGATGGCAGGGATGAGTTGAATATGCTTGAGCTTTTGTTGGTTTGTAAAATAGAGCTGTTTGGGTGCAAATGTGCAAATGGCTAGAGGGTATGTGAGGGTTTGATTCTGCCTAATGAGCTGAAGCTTCACAAAGCAAAGCTCCCAGCTCTCTCCTGGACACACTTCATGAGAATGTTCTCTTTATTTATAGCACTTTAGTGGACACTAGTTCAAATGGCCACCACATTTGAAAGGGGTGGCAGGAAGCCAACAATTAAAAAGGTTCTTCAGGAAAAATCAAAGACATTTATCTTCTAAAACTCTAAATTTAATACCAGCATGATTATTTATTATCGCCATAAGCCATAATGGCTACTGGTGTCCCTGCTTTCACTTACACCACAGCTTTCGTATAACTCTATAAGCCAATTAACTAAGAGATATTAACTTCAAGCAGTTAAGTGTAGTTCTAAAAGTAGCCTCATTAAATCTTAAAAGTGTACCAAGATTTGTACAAATACCCCCAATGATGCCAAATCTACGTATCCTTTGAGTGTGCGCCACTCATCCGTCCTTTAAAAATTCACAGTATGAATCCTACCTTTTAGCAGTTTCATCCAAGCTCCTCTCACACCTTTTTTCGTGAACTGGGTCAGGCAGCCACCAGGACTAGCGTCAGACAGGCCTCATTCCAAAGAAAATTATCGTCAACCTGCTCAAGCATCTGCAATATACAAACATGCGGTATGCTCACTGTGTCTGACAAAAATGTTCCAATATTTGCTTATATGCTTCATTCTGAAAGATGAGGGGCCGCATTGGACATAAAGTTCATATAAATGCCTATAGCTTACTATTAATGTTATAGCTGAGAACACAAAGATACAAATATATATGTGTGTTCCGTAGTTCAGTAGAACTCCCATTTATGCTTGGGTCAGTGTCTGTATCAGATTTGTTGGCCATAGTCCTGTAGACTAAATCTTAAGGTATGGCAGAACTACTTTGATTTCTGTCTAATCAGTGTAATGCTCGTCATTGTAGTGTCAGTAACTTAGGGAGTGCAATTATTAGCACTATTTTGTCCGCACTAACAATTTTATTTCTATAAAACACAAAGCTGCTGTCTTTTATTGTTTGTTCCAGTTATTTTTTTTTTTACAAGGCCCGAGTTACACAAGGCCCTGACCGACTTCAGTCATTACAGCTGTATCTACAACGTCCAAAGGGTATATTTTCCGTTTGTTTGTTTCTGTTGCGTTCATCCATGTTGTGAAGGTGTACATAGAAATATTTATTTAAATGTGTATGGCACAGAAATTTATATTTATCACGTTATTTAAAGAAGTGTGAGTTCAGGCACATAGGCACACAAGTGTCAGAACTCATAATATAATGAACTGAGGTCCAAAGTGTGTGGATTCAGATCGAACAAACAGACGAAATGTGTTATTTGTTTTGATTCTGTGGTTCTGTAGAAAAATCGCTTTCATTTCGCCCTCTACAGTGCTTAAGGAAAGTTTGGTTCATTACATTTTGTTTACCTTTTCCATCTGTCTTATAGTTTTGATGTTTGACAGGATTGAGGACCTCTATATCATTTGTACAAAATACAAATCCTTGACGGCCTCAAGATGATGTAGTGCTTATTGAGTCGTGCATTAAATTTTTTGTTTTCTATATCTTCTTTAATGTGTGTGTTGTGTTTGTTGAAATCGTTCCTCATTGTTAAGTCGACTTGTCATGGATCTTGGGAAAACTTTTAATGTGACTTTCTGCTGTCACTCATCACTGGGAGCAGCTAAGTAGCAATTAAGCAAGATAACTAAAAAGCAAGATAACTAACTAATTAAGCAAGATTACACTTTAATAGCTGCATACAACCAATAAAAAGACACTCAAAACAATTACTGGGGCTCCTCAAGTTACGAAACAGATCCATTCCATCGACACCCTAGCCTAAGTCACTTAGTTGTAGAATCATAAAAACACAACTAAGGCACAGAAAAAGGAAAACTCATACGCCGCATTACTGCACTGAAGCACTGAAGAAAGTAAAGCTATAAACACACAATGAGTGCCATTTCTCCTAAGTGTACAGAGCAGCATATATGTAGTAAGTGTAAGAAAGTGTGTAGCAAGACAAAGTCATGTTACAGTATGTGCAAATAGTCTAAAAGTTCTTGAGTGTAACATTTACACTGACTTTCCTTTTCCTCCTCCTGTGCATGTAAGAATTCTGAACAAATGAAGTGCTTTAGATAATTGCGATCATTTAACACATTGATTTTGACAGGGATTTACTTTAATTGCAGGCAAGCTTTTAAGTTCTTGAACTCTACACTAGTCAATGTGCAGTCAATGACTGCAGAAATCTTTTCATCTGCCTGTTTACACAGCTTCTGTCATCACCTTCCTGTCGTGTGTTGGCAGCTAAAGTAGGCTGTTAAACATATTAATGGGTTCGTTTCATGAACATCACATGGTAGGACGTAAAAAGCTGAGCTGGCGTCAACAGCAACTGCACTGCCAGGAATCACTTCAGTAAATCTGATGCAAAACGCATCAGGTGAAAGACCCTTGTTGCATTTAAAAGAGCAAATAAAAGTGCAGATTCAGGACATTTCATCTAAACCTCATTTTAATCCAAGACACATTTGCTATTAGTAGAACAGAAGAATTTGTTAAGTGGTTTAATGAAAAGGGTTTATTATGCATGCAGTCTTGTTTTGTGGCAAGAAAAAAATCTTTATATTTCTAAAACATTGATGCCATTGTTTGATACTGAAATTTCGCCACTGAAATTAAGTAGCGCATGCTTGAACTTCTCAATACAAACTATAAATGGAATTCCTTGTGCTGCTATGAAATTTCTAAAGAGAGCACAATACCTTTTGCTTTTCTGATACTGATACCAATAGTGAATCCTTAATAGGCTAATCCAATGCTTTATTCTTTAAAAGTACTAAGCTTGAAAGTCCTTTAAGATGAAAACATGATACAGGCAGTGTTCAAACTACTCAAACAATCTAATACCCACAGAAAGAAACATATATGTGTGTGATTTCAGGCTAGATTAGTTACAGGATTCAACTGGATATACAATCCAGAAATTTCTGCTGATGTCCGCCTAACTGCTGATACTAGTGGTGTAATAATAATAATAATAATAATAATAATAATAATAATAATAATAATAATAATAATTTTTATTTATATAGCGCCTTTC
>JBBPDB010000028.1:6452889-6484314 GCA_037974465.1 Brachypetersius altus | reverse complement strand
TGCGATCAATTTATTTTAAAGCGTTATAGAAAATAAATTAACGCAAATAGTTAACGCGATATTTTTAACAGCCCTAAGTAAAAGTAAAGACATTGTCCCTTTAAATACACAGAAATATCTCAAAACAACTGGTAAAAATCAGTTGACTAATAAGCAAGTTACAGCAAGTTTGTATCTTAGTACATGAGTATTGGTTTCCAAATAGATTTACTGTGTCTATAGTGGAGGTAATCAGATACACTTCTTATACAATAAATGTTTCTACATCAAATGCTTGATATATTGTTCATAATGATTTCACAAAAAAGTTTAAAAAGTTCATGAACTTGCTGGAATGTTCCATGCTGAAATGCTCTTCAGTGTCTTTATCTTGTTTGCTAGTTTTTTTTTGCCTGTGGAGAGGAATATAGTCAAAAAGTCCCAGGGTTGCTATGAAACACTGAAATAAGCAACACATTACGTATGTCCAGAACGTCCCAAAGTTTTGTGTTCTCCACTGTTGCAGGTGTAAAAATTTCAAGTGGGCCAGAGTTTGTAATGGAATGTTATGAAATGTAGATGTGTTAAAAATATGTTGCTTTGCTTACTTCTGCCTAGCCTCTTCATATATTGTTACCTCCTACCACAGCTAACACATTCACTAAGAGTTTAATCAAACAACCAACTCGTTAATGAAGTTCCTAAGAGATGAAAGAATAGTTTTTGTATATTTTCCTTCCCTCTATCAAGTTCCACTCTAGGCATTTGCCTACTTAGCAAACGGAAACAGCTAAATTAACATTTTATAATAAAGCATAGACTTATTCCAGTAAGTTAATGGACTTTTTAACACTGGGAGCCAGAAACATTTTTCACATAGTTTATCCAGTTACAGCAGCTAATTTAAGGCTAATTTGCAGTGATGTAAATAATGATGTGTAAAATTATCACACAGGACTATTGGCAGTTTGTACAGCTGAAAATTAACAGAGCAGTGCTAACTTACTGAACAGCTGCGACGGTTCTCCAACATAAGATAAAGCAAGAAATAACAGAAATGCACAACATTCATGTACCAACATATAATGAAGCAGAGGATGTACCAGTCATTCAGAGTGTGTCCCAATTATGCACTTTACCTTAGTATTACAAATCAATCCAAAATATGTCTCTGAAGTCTACTTTAGAGGAAACGTGTTAACTAAAATGACTGCGTTACTGCTTTAAGTCTCTTATTGCCATCTGCTGTTTTTATACTTTATCCGTAAAATTTCCATCTATTTCCATTTCGCAAAACATTGTGGGACAGTACTGTCCATCTACACCACACCAATTTTAAGTTTTCAGTGTGGGTGTTTTAAGTATAATCAATTTTAACACCTGCGCATACAAAAATGTACGCTATAGAGTGCACTACTGTATTAAGTGCATAATTGGGACACATGCTCAATGAACTCTTTTCAACCTTTTTGCCATTTAAAAATGTGGGGCAAGCAAACACTGGATGGTTAATTAATTTATCATTTCAATTCTTAATTTTACAAGAGCATTTCATATTTTTAAAACCAACAGCATTATTGACAACAACATAAATACAACAACATAAATAGTCAAGGATAGCAAAAATGTACTTTTTAGTACATAAGATAAAACCCACCAAAGTAGAAAAAGAGAAGAACCACAACAAAGTGTATATAAGTATAAATGGCAATACAATAATTTAAAGAATAAACAGTAACAGGAATATTTTTTCACACATTTAAAAATTTGTTCAAATACTATGGCCTCTTCTATCAAGCAGCGTCCTAACTACAAATGTCACCTTAGTACTATATCACTATCACCGTACCCTGTTTCTCTTTCTGTCCCTTAAGAATATTATTGTTACTATCCATCTATCTATCTATGTTGCTTTTTTTTGCAGTGTTATCAAAAGTTGGATCTGTCCTTCCACTGCAGACTGAAAGAGTAAACAATCATCTGCATTTTGCAGTCATGCATTTCTTGCAAATGCTTGTTGCACTTTACCCTCCAGCTATTTTTGGCTCACTGCTCAAAGAAAAATCCTCCTTCAGCCACTAGATGGACTCAGCATTCATTCCATTTACACACCTTTGGATCACCATGTTTATATGGGTAGAAACATACTTTTACGTTTGAAAACCCTACCCTCAGTAAAGCTGTCCTGACACACACAACTTCATGATTATTGACTTAATGATTAGGTGATCACCTGAATCAAATCTTATATAATGAAAAGAAGTATAAACTGCTGTAATCATCACTCTCCTCTTGCAAGAAACTGAACATTTTTGCAGGGTATATTTTTTCCAGAGCTGTATATATAAAAATATATAAAAGCAGAGCTAAACAAATGTGAGATTCACATGGGTATAATGTAGTATATTTTTAAAAACCTTTGAACAACAAAAAGTAAGTTTTCAATCTGAAAGTCCCACATCTAAAGTCAGTTATTCCTCCTCCACCAAACTTTACAGCTGGCTCTGTACCTTTGAGCAGGCACTGTTCTCCTGACATCTACCAAACTCTGGTTCATTCGTCTAATGGTAAATCATGATTAATCTTTCCTTTACACCACTCCAGCCAATGCTTGCCATTATGTACCGTGATCACAGGCCTGGGCGTGGCTGCATGGCCACAGTAAATAAAGTTCACAAAGCTCTTTGTGAACAGTTCTAGCAATGACATTTCTTCCAACATGTTTGGACCTCAGCAGTGTATGCTGCAGCCAATAACTTCTGCACTAGGTTCCATTTGATGAGTTTGTGTGACCCAATGCTTTGCAACTGAGCTACTATTACTCCTTGACGATTCCACATCACAAAACAGCACTTATAATAATAATAATAATAATAATAATAATAATAATAATAATAAGTTACTTTACACTTATTCGGAAAGTAAAAATGAAAGATAAATTAAATAAATAAATTATTTAATTAATAAGAGTTTATAATCCTTGTGTTATGCTCAGATGTACAGGGAGGGCAGTCCACATTGGGGACCTCATGCGCAGTTAGTTTAAGTGCACTCTCCACGGATACGGCGGGCCAGCTGAGTATCCTTAGGCATGATGGTGACTCTCTTGGCGTGGATGCCTGGCCTGTAAAAGTGAGGTTTCTTCACACCACTGGTTGCCGGAGTGCTCTTGCAAGCAGCCTTCATGGCCAGTTGCTTCCTGGGCGCCTTACCACTGGTGAATTTGCAAGCGGTCTGCTTTGTGCTTGCCATACTAGTTAAATGGTGTTTTGCCACAAGAAAAATCACAAAAATAATAGTAAAATATATAGATTATACAATACTATGTATTGATCTGATAAATAGTTACATAAAATGATAAAACTTAAAAAAATAGCAAACAAAAACATGCCAGACGGAGCAGCGTCAGTCTCGCCTATAGTTCACCAGGCAGCTCCGGCAGGGCAGAAATCTTCAACAGGGCAGCATCCTCGGACAGTGTAGCTGATTATTTGTTTTAATAAATCTTTATAACAACTCACTTTATTCCTCTATACCTTTTTCAGAACTCTCTCTTTTCTTCTTCCCTTTTATCAGAATTCATTCCAATCCGCTACATCTTAGTAAGGAATTAAGTACAGTTTATTTATATACGGGTTTTTTCAGATAAGAATGATAAACTGCTTTACACAAAAATGTGAAAAGGCAGATTGAAAACAGAATAATAAAGAGCAAGATAGATATGATGGTAAGTTTTCTAAAAGCCATTTTGGACAAGTGCATCATTAGATTTAAATAGTTCAGAATCACTCAGTTCACAGCCTTTGATCAACGGTGTGAAAGGCATGAGCCCTAAGTGTCTCAGAACTAACTCTATTCCTCAATAATTTCATGAGAATTCATTTTATCCCACCTTTATCAGAATTTGCTGGATTCATCTATTTATCAGACCTCACTTTATTCCTCGACACCTTTATCAAAACTTACTCTATTTTCCACACTAGCACTTCCTAATCTTGCTCCTTAAGTTTCAAGTATTCTTTGATTCAACACAGCTCTTCAGCTTATTATGGAGCTCTTCATGAGCTGGAACAGGTACAATGGGGATGGGAACAGAGGTGCTGTGGATAATCAGAACCAGGATTAAGAAACCTTGCCCAAGGACTTACTATTGCTCAGCACTTTACCTTTTCTCACTCACTTCCTCTGTATGTTTTACCGGAACTCGCCCCTCTCCATCACTGTTAAAGCTGAAATAAAAGTAAACTGTACCGTAACAACATTCCTGGGATGCTTGCAGGTGAACTCACTTCTACACTACATGGACAAAAGTATTGGGACTCCTGACCAATATACAGACAGGAACCTTAATGACATTTAATTCAAATACATGGCATTTTTAATATGAAGTTGATCGTCCAGTCAAGTTCTTCTACAATGAACTCATCCAAACCTTTTCTTTATGGACTTTGCTACTGGAATAGAAAACGGCCTTCCTCAAGTTGTTTCCACAAAGTTGGATGGTATGCTGAAACACTGGAAGCAAGGGGCCTAGGCCAAACACTGGGAAACAGGTGTGTCCCAATACTTTTGTCTATATAATGTATCTCCAGAAGCAGCAGCCACGTCGCGAGGAGACGTCGGACAGCCAAAATCAATCGTGTCTCCAACGCAATACATGGCTGCAGATTCTGTCTGTGGCTACTAAGAGCAAACATATATTTTAGTAGCTTAATTATCGACGTTTGTGCATGTTGCATTCTCGTGCAAGTTGAGAGAGTGCACGCGATGAAGGAGAGGGCGCTCGCGCCACGGCCGAGTCGTGCAGGGACGAGAGCAGATGAGCAGCTCGCCACAAGTTAAATTTCTGCCTTTTTCTGCATTTGTTTCTCATTCTTTTTAAGGAGATGGCACCTGGTCCTGTCCTAGACACTCTCCTCGCCCGAGCGGCTGTGCAGGTAGGACACTGTCACGAATGTATTATGTTATTTTTGGTGCTAAAAGACAAAAAATACGACTCGGTTTGCATTCAGTTGGGGTTGTTTCTCGTCTTGTGTAAAGAGGAGGAGGAGAAGGAGGATATTACAAATGCGTATCCCAAAAAATGTTGGTTTGCACGTTTGCTGGCGTGCAAAGGAGTGAAGGAAGAGAAGAGAAGAAAAAATCTCGGTGGCAACGTGTTGGAAATTAAATCTGGGCGGTTTTTGGAGAGAGGGGGGGCTTGAAAGAGTGAAACAGAGTGAAAGTCTATGGCAAACGTGGAGAAGCTCCATAACGGAATGCAAAGGGCAGTGGAGAGGGTCGTGACAGAGCAGTGCCGATACGAAAGAAAGTAGGTAGAAGCAGCCGGGCTCTTGTTTGGTATTATTTTGATTAGTTAGCCGATCGCTAACGAGCCCTGCAGCTGTATTCCTATTCCTGCAGCCCCTGTAGCTCTCCTGCTAAGTGGCTAGGCTAAGCCGAGCCTCCTTTGGTGGCTGAACCAGGAGAACAGACGGCCTGCTCGTCTCTCTACCCCTATGACCAGCCAAGCTTTCTCCCTCAGCTTTAACCCTTTATTTACATCGTCTTGCATTAAGTTATTCTTAATCGGCGAGGTGCTGTCAGCTTAGTCAAACCTTGACCTCTTCGTCTAACCCAGACTGAGGTCATCTTGACTGAGGGGTCTTTAAAAAACTTTCATTAAAGCCCTCCTTTTGGTGGAGAGATAGAGGCCCTTTATGAAAAACTGTTTGCTAGCATGGCTAACTTAACTTAGCCTCTCCTTTTGGCCGGGGCAGAGGAATTTCCACTCCCCCACCCTCCTCCTCTGCTGGTCTGGAAGTTTCAGGCCTCTGTCAACTGTCAGCACGTAAAAACGACACCAATTCGGGGAGTAAAACAGAAAAACGAGGCAGATTTTGAGTCACTTAGCTTAGCTAGCTAACTAATTGTGTAGCGGTTGCTTCGTTGCCTCGTAACGCTTTGAGATTCTTTGCAGCCTTCCTTTTCACACAGCACGCAAAATCATTTTATACCACTGAAAGGCCCGTTTAATGTGCACCGGATTCACGTTTAAGTATGAGCTATTGTTACCATTGCATCACATTTTCTTCATTTTGTCCCCTAGAAAAACTACAGAGGTTTCGGTGGCCGTTAGTGATTTAAGGATCAGTCGCGGTTTCGAAGTGTGTTTAAAAACAAAAGCCTGGACAGTTTAGCTCTGTTAGGATGCCACGAACGACAAATTTGACCAGATGGACAAAACGAGGGGGAATAAACTATAAATGTTGTTTTCTGTAACCTGGCTCAACTCCCGGATCCGTGAAATTGACCTCCAGATAGAGATTAGTTTGATACGTGGCATGCACTATATAGAAGGATGGAGGATCATTCTTCATGCAAGCTAGATCTGTTTCTTTCCTTATCATATACTGGTCATTTATATGGAAAATGTTTTGTTTTTGTTTTTTGTTGATTGTTTTTGCCTCAGTGGCCTTTGGAAATCACACAGCACTAAAAGAAGATGGATAGCCTATAGTTTTACTTTAATCCCCTTTTCCTTTTCCTAAATCTAACATCCAGTTGGAAAATGCACATTATTTCTCAACCATGAACAATTTGTGCAGAATCTATACATAGATTGCCTTGCACAATCCTGTGCCAGATTAAATACAGAAGATGCAAAGCAGGTGTAAATTTAGTTACACATCAAACTGAAGCTGACATTTAGACACAAATGCAGTTTTAATTTTAACTATGAATTCAAATAAACACAGACAGACTAAAGTATGACTGAAATTTATTTTGCTGTCTTTTTACACCCCTCTGTTTCCAAGCCTAGGCCATGCTGTGTGTTTCAAATAGTGTTAGAAATGTTACAAGCACAAAACAAAACCGTCCAATCATAAAGGGTTATGTGAACTTGTAAGACATTCTTTTGGGACAGTGTACCAGTACTCAGGAAGCATCAGTCCATTAATCTAGTTCCTGCTAATTTAAAAATAATTTGCTGTCAGGATGTCATTATACATTTGGAAAATACTGTCATGTTAAGTTATGCCTGTATCCAGAAGAAAGTACAATCTTTAGTCATTTACAGCAGTGGTCCCCAACCTTTATTTCGTCACGGACCTGTTTAATATCAGAAACTATTTTCACGGCCCGGCCTTTAAGGAGTGACAGATAAATATACGTATACGTATTTATACAAATAAATGATACGCATAAAAACGGGGATATTTTAAAAATATAATACTGGGGTATCTTTAAAATATAAATGTAAATCCAATGTGTACTCGCAGCTTTATTAACAGCATTTTCATACAAGTTTTTTTTTTTCTGTGCAGCCCGTGGACCGGTACCACATGACCCACGGCCCAGTACCAGTCCGCGGCCCGGGGGTTGGGGGCCACTGATTTACAGTGTCCTGCTTTATAAATTTCTCTCCCAGCATTGCTTCCTTTCATAGTGATGTATGTTTTTATTTTTAACTATTTTTCATGATTTGGTTCTGTTCATCTCTGGCATCATGCCTGTTTTCTCACAATATTGTGTATAAAATTTTAACATTACGACTAATTCTGCTGCTAGTTAGTAATAATGCTAGAGCTGCGAGGTGGGAGTGAGTTGTTAATTGTTTGAAAAAAAAAATTCATAAAATTCCACTCATAAAGTGGAGATGCATTAGATGATGTAAATAGTAGTATTAATTATTCACAATGCATCATTACTTTTCTATTATTGCAGTATTGTCATGTCTTATAAAATATTTCCGTATGTAGCAATAAGTGTTTTGAGCATAATATTGTCAGTTCTTAAAGAATCCACTGCATGTTTCATTACTGAAAGAGCATAATTGTTTAATTGGATTTAATACGGTGCAGTGAGATGATGAATACAAATTAATTGTACTGTTTTCAATAGTACAATTACATAATACAATTAATACTGATATATTGTGTGATGAAAAATAGTAAAAAACAATACAGATGGTTTTGATATATTTTGTGATGAAATGGGCGGCGCAGGGGTTAGCGCTGCTGCCTCAAAGCAAGAAGGTCCTGGGTTCGGGATGGGCGCAGGGCCTTTCTGTGTGGAGTTTGCATGTTCTCCCCGTGGCTTTCCTCAGGGGACTCCTCCCACCACCAAAAACATGCGTGCATTGGGAATAGGTGAATTGAACATTGTAAATTGCCCCTAGGTGTGAATGTGAGCGTGAATGGTTGTTTGTCTCTGTATGTGGCCCTGCGACGTGGTGGCGACTGTTCAGGGTGTACTCCGCCTTCGCCCGTTGCAGCTGGGATAGGCTCCAGTATCCAAACACCCCCACCCCCTGACCCTGAGTGCGGGGAAAAAGGGGTAGATAATAGATGGATGGATGGATGTGTGATGAAATTACTTGGAGTATTGCGACAATGTAGTTTTGATATCGCCTGCCCCTGCTTATAACTTTTAACAAAAAAGCAGTCTGTGAATTGAATTACTTCTTGTCCAGTAGCCTCTCTCTCTTTTCTCTCTGTCTTTCTCATTCTTCCTTTTTGTCTCACACCTTTGATTTGTAAGTGGTTGGCTCATCGTGAATTCTTGGTATGGTGTCGAGGCCATCTGTTGGTTCCAGTCTGAATTAGTATGGTGAAATTACTTGCAGTTGCATGAGTTCAGCACAAGGCCAACGGCATGCAGATCTTAGGAAAGACAGAAAATTGAGTGCCACTTCAATTCTTGACCTTGAGTAGAAAATCACTGATTCATTCTCAGATTTTTTTTTCAGTCAAGCCGGCAATAGCGGTGGTGCTGCAGTTTTGTGACTGTTACTAAAATCAATACAGCACTTTCTTCTTGCTCCTTAGAAGGATTAGAAATATGTAATAACCACACGATGAGTGAGCAAGTACGATAGTTACAGAGATTTCGATGCTTTGGCGGTTGCCCACATCAAAGTGACTAGTAGTGTGTGAAACAGATCTGCATGAGTCATCATCTTCATCTCATTCGTGAGGAAGAGGATTAGCCTAGCACTGTGAAAGAGATCAAAACCAAAAAATAGGAAAAAAACAATACAGATGTTTTTTTATTTTTAATAAGAATTCAGTCTCTTATCCCCATAGTATGTGGCCTCATTCTACAACTGTTTTGTGGAAATACTGCACTAAATTTTGCATCTTCCCCTCCCAGTGTTATTGGTATTGTGTGAGAGGGGGAGTCCTAGCTGGTGGAGGAATTGGCAAATAGTGAATGTATTAGCTTGTATCTTTCTGACATGAAATTGCTTTTACCCATTTTTTGTCATGCATAATTAGTGTAATAGGAAGATGCTGCACTAGACTGCAGCGTGAATTATGTCAGCGCTGTGCTTAATACCACAACTGCAGATCAGTTTGTGCACTCTTCACTGAGCTGTTCAGCTAGTTATCTGGGTAACTCCAGCAAACCAGAGCCTTAAAAATGTGCTTCTGTCCAACAGTATATCCTCAATAAAACTATGACTTAATTTTCTCTACCTTCATGCATCCTTAATCTCTCACCTTCATTTGTTTTATGTTTGTGCAGTCATGCGTTCAAGCTTGTTTCAGAACATTCTAGTAAACGTATTTAGCTATCTTTAATGAATACAGAACTAAATGCTAAGTAAAACTTAATATTAGAGCTGCAAAATATATTGTCATTATTGCAATATTGCTTTTTGCATAACTGATGCTCTTACCAATATGATTTCTCCTCTTCCCTCTCAGCTCACGGTGAGCATTAAGGGAAGTACTTGCGGCTGATTTGGGATCCCGCCAAGAAGTCTGCTGTTAATGTCTCTCTTGGCATCGGCACCAGCAAAACTTCAGTTTCTTGCTGATGAAACCATCTGCCACAACACAGGTTTTCATGTATGTGCACTCACACGATAATACACTCTGCCTATGCTAGAGGTGGGTACTCAAGGGATGGAAGCACCCACGCACTTCCACCTCATGGAACACACACCTGTGCCTGTTCATGTATTGCTCTTGTTAGAGTTGGCTATAGCAGAGGGGTGCAGTCGATGGTGTACATACAATTATAGTAAAACAGCCCCGCCTGATAGACTAGAGCTGTACAATGTTCTATATAGACAATCTTGAAATGTTAGTGTTTGCAGTAATGATCTTGCAGAAGGCTGCAAGATGCAAATGAGCTCTCTTACTAAATACAGTTTTTACATTTTTGGTGAATGTTTGGATGAGGTTATGAATATCTAGGTCCCAGCAAACAGTTACACTACATAGCAAATTAAACCCAGTCTGGTATTTTGTCGACATTGTGCAACCTTTTATAATAGACCACCCTTATTGTGAATTGCATTAAATCTAAAAGGTCTTGCTACGGTGCAGGAGTCTTTACTGCCAACACGCAGATAAACACATAGCTGTGACCCCTTATGCACCCATTGTGTGGTCACACACTTGGTGCGCTTGCTGATTCTCAGAAAGCTGCAGAGACACAGGAAGGTAGCGGAGTGTGTTCATAGGTGTGGGTGTGTGTGGGAGTGTGTAGAGTTCTATATATGTGTGTGTGTAGGTGTGTGTATTTTGTTTTGATTGTATTGATCATGGGTAAATATTTTTCAGGCTTTTGTATTATTTTAAGGTTAATGAAATTTAGCAGTAAGCATGGATGCATACTTTGCTTGCACATACTTGCAGCCGGGCATGCAGTGCGCTCACACACACACACACAGAGTGAAGAGTCCCTGAGATGCAGGAAGTAAAGGCTGAGACGGTTATGGGTAGAGTGTGGTTAAACTGCGCTATTTGTCTTTTGTTTGTTTCTATCATTTAGTCGTTAATTGACTGTCGATTAACATTTGTCCTCTCTCCACATTAACACATTGGTCATGGGCTTTGACCTTCAGGGGTCATTAGAGTTACCCACTTCTCTTAAGAGATTGAAGAAATTGAAATCTAGGTGTTTTTTGTTAAAAACCGTTCCTTGAAAACACAGTTGTAGACCACTAAACACAAAACCCCACAAAACTCACTCATAGTGAAAACTGTGGTTTCGTTACGCCTCTGAAGTTTATAACTGCCAGCGCTGTCAGTTGAATGAACGCTCACTATACAATCAGAAGGCTTCCAAAGAAAAAATGCTTCAATTGAGGTTTATGAACCGTACAGTTGAATAGTGGCAGTTGAAGATGTTTGCTAAGGGGTATAATACCACTTGTACCCTTAATGTTCATTGTGTAAGGATGATTGGCTCATGTTGTAATTGTTATGCATTTTACTTTGAAATCATTGAACCAAAGAACCCTTCAAAAAAAAAAATCGTATAAAATTTAAAATTCCAGAACTGTGTGTTGTGGCATTCATCATTAAGGAAGGTCAAAACATCTCATATTACCATTGGTTTTCATGATTTCTCTTTCTACCCCAAGCTGCAAAAGGCTTTGGTGATTTGTCGTATGTAACCAGTGGCAATAGACCATAGACTATTTATTTTAGATTTGCAGATAAAATTGTTTCTGATAGTGTTTTTAGAAGTGATTTTAGTAATTGGGGTTGTTTAAAAAGAGGTAGTGGTTTTGCGACAAGGCCCCGCAGTTAATTTCTTTGAGATATTAAACATTCAGGTGTTTGTGTGTGTGTGTGTGTGTGTGTGTGTGTGTGAAAGAGGTGTGTGTTTTTAAGGGTTTAGTTTTCTCTACTCAGCGCCTTTGTGGTTTTAATTTAAGCTGCTCACACACGCTCCCACACAGAAGTGAAACGTTTGTGGTCAGGAGCGTGTATGTGTGTGCGCGCCCCTATATTTATGTGATTGGTAGTGAGATTTTTAGATCTCTGCACCTTAACCAGACACCAGTTTCATTTCTCTCCTACACACACACACACACAGCCACACGTGTATTTGATGATGAAAGTTAGACTTGTTGAGGACACAAATGGTGTAACTAGATGACAATCTCTGCAGTACAAGGTCAGCCAAATTATTTAAGATGATTCATTATCTCTTATACAAACTCTGAAGATCTTATTGGTTAAATAATAATGGTTTATTTTCATGTGCTTAGTATTTAATATATTGCCTTCATTAAGTATTTTTTAGAAAACTAAATTAAACTCTCTTCTTTCTCTTGTTCTTTCAGGCAGTGTATAACAGGAGTTTTCTTAAGCAGAGCTGGCGGGCTTCTATGACCACAAGAGGCTAATCTCAGCACAGAGGCTCGGGCATCCTTAACTGATTCAGCTAGTGCTATCACAAAGCGGCAGAGGGGCAAAAACCTCTGAGACAGCAGCCAAGTGATTTTGCCCAGCCAAATGTTTGTTTTGTGGAAATAATTCACAGATCTGCCGAATCTTTTTCTCTGTCCACCTTCTGATGCGGAGGTCATGGAGACTCAATTCGGTTCGGGTTGAACTATCGCCGGGGTCCCACCCCTTCCTATCTTCTCCTGTCTCCTCCCCTCCTCTTGCTCTCTGTGGGAGGAGTAGGGGTAGCTTTCTTAGCTGCCTGGAGGAAACAGCCACAAGTGTTGCATACTGAGAGAATAGTACAGTCAACAGAAAACTTTAAACACATATATACACACATACTGATGAAGTCGTGCCAGACCCTGAAGGAAGAGGTATCTGACCTAGAAGCCATGTCACAGGACGAGGGGCAGAGGGCTCGTCCCACACAGGCCTACTACCACCACACCCCACCACCAGACGGCGACATGTCTGCGAAGGTCTACAGACAGGAGGCTGGGTCAAAGCCGTACTCAGTGCTGGTTGACAGCAAGTTGGCCGCCAAACCAGAACTGCAGATGGCCTCTGACCCAGAGCCAAGCACCATTCCCCTTCAGCAGTACTACAAAGAAGGTTCTGGAGTGCCTGGGAGCGAGGGTGCCATGCGAGGGACGAATGAAGGAACATCTGAAGATACAGAGGATGAGGATGGAGGCCAGGAGGAGGAAGAGGAGGAGTTTAAACGAGCGCAAATCATTGTTGAGGTGAACCTGAACAATCAGACCTTACATGTGTCGAAAGGAGAAAAGAGTAGCCTGGCAAACCCTACAGGAGAGGGAAAAAGCAACAGTGAAGAGGAGGGACAAGAAGAGGAGGAGGATGAGGAGGAAGAAGAGGAGGAGGAGGAGGAATATGACAGCATAGAAGAAGAGAGCTCAGAAGAAGAGGATGAAGATGAAGAGGAAGAGAACGGAAGCCGGACCCTGAGACCCAAGAGGCCGCGGAGGGGCCGGGTCAGTGCCAGGCCATGTAGAAAGACCCGCCGTGTAACCGCAGCAACCGTCACTCTAGCAACAGCTGCAAGCGCCGGCATGATGACCAGGGGGCAGAGAAAGAGTGCAGAACTCCCGCCTCAAAAGCGCAGGTCCGGCCGTGATGGCAAGAGCTCCACTCAGTCGTCCGCCTCAGGTGGTGGGACCAAGGGAGAGGGCGAAGAGCGTGAGACACTGACCTGTGAGAAATGTCCACGAGTGTTCAACACCCGCTGGTACCTGGAGAAGCACATGAACGTCACGCACAGACGCATGCAGATCTGCGACAAGTGCGGGAAAAAGTTTGTGCTGGAAAGCGAGCTGGCGCTGCACCAGCAGACAGACTGTGAGAAAAATATTCAGGTAAGTGGAGCAGTTGATATACTGTATTGACAATTAATTATAATTCTATGCATTTCTTTAAAAAAAATTATTTTCTTGCATAATTTTGTCATACTTTTTTATTTTTTGCAAATTTGCAGCCTCATCATTTCATAACTTCATAGTCAAACAGACTTATTGTCAATGGCAAGATGACTTTGGGTAAAGCGCACTTTACCCCTTAGTGTGAAGCAGCAGTTGTTAAAGCTCAAGCTTTTGCTGCCTGTACTAGAGCATCAAGAGGACGCAATCTTGAAAAATGTTGAATTTGATTATACTTTATAGCCTTTTGCTCTAAAGCATTTTAGCCAGTTTATATTGTCTTAGTAATGATAAAGTGCACCAGTAATGAAAAATCAGATTTGAAACTCTTCTCCCAGTAGAGGGAGACAGAGTCAGCAGTGGTAAGCTGACTATACAGCAATCAGTAGACATTTAATAACTTTCATGCCAGGGCTTGAGACGCCTAGCATTGCTTAGGATGGACAAATATATTTTGAAAATGACACAGAATATTTCTAAACTGTTTTTTGTGTCTGTTCTGTTTTATGTTTCCCAGTGTGTGTCATGTAACAAATCCTTTAAGAAGCTATGGTCACTTCATGAGCACATTAAGATTGTGCATGGCTTTGCAGAGAAGAAATTTGCCTGTGAGATCTGTGAGAAGAAGTTTTACACAATGGCCCATGTCCGCAAGCACATGGTTGGTGAGTAACTGCACACAGTTTTTCCAGAAAAAAAACCTTTCCCTTCTTCAGTACTGTGCAAAAGTATACATTTAAAACTGTTTAGAGGAGCTGTGTTTTTTTTCACAATAATATTACTGTTAATATTACAGTAATTTTAATAAAAGGTCAGAAAACAGAGGAGAAAACCCATTGCTTAAATAGAAAAAGGAGCCAGAACTCTGATGCTCAAGATTCAAGACACAGGCTCCAGTGTCACAAGTGCTGCAAGAGCTTATGCTCCATTTAAAAATAAATAAATAACAGCAGTTTTGGAGTCAGCATTTTCTTGCTGTTAACAGAGGAATGGCAATGGGGAACTGTTTTAAATGTCCTCTATTTTGGGTTGGGATCATGGGAAAAATCCCTTATTTTCAATGCTGAAATGTTGAAAATTGACAGGTATGGCCTAAGTGCATGCCTAAACTAGATTGGAACATTGCTCTATATAAGCAACTTTCAAATTTCCCAGCATGACCGTGCTTCTAATAAAGAAGGCACAGATCTGATGGACATCGACAAAACGGTACAGAACAAGTGGAAATGAGCTTGGCTAAATGAAATGAGCGATAATGGCAAGCCATTCAGTTCATGGTGCAAAAATATGAAAATGGCAGGTGTGTGGTATCTCAACTAGGGGCTTGGGGGATAACGGACAACACAGTGTTGACAATTTGATGCATGGCTGAGGTGGAATGGGCCCACGACATGAAGCATTTGGTTAAAGGTCCCAAGACATGAAATGAAATGAAATTTCACTTTGGGATTTTTTTAACATTAATACGCCTAGCCTGCCTATGGTCCTGCAAAGAGTTCTTTGATCATCCTGCTCCGCCGTTGAGAAAACGACAGCTCAGAGGGCCGATCTGGAATTTGGCCCTGTGTGACATCATATGGAGAAAGGTTACCTCCCCTTTCTCATGCTTTGCCCACCCAGAGAATTCTGCCCCCCAGCCCTAAAAAATTCGCTCCACTGACTGTCAATGCTATGTGCAAAAGACCACTTTTTTCTGTAGAGACAACATGGCTTGCAAATGAGTGAAGCATGGCAGTTGCTCGGTGCTTAGATATACAAATGAGCACAAAAGTATTTTTTTTAGTTCCTTCATGCGAGTCTCTGAAGAATCAGTGGATTCATTTTATTTTCTCTGGAAATGCGCCGACACAATACAGAGCTGGTCTCAACTGCTTGGGTATCAAGGAAATGTCCCGAATCTCACTACAGACTAATACAACTGTCTTTTTCCGCAAAAGCCATTGCTATACACTGTAAACATTAGCACATGGTACCGTGGCCGCAAGCTGGCTCCTCCCCCCGCCTTGCTTCGCCTCTTTCCTCCTCATTACCATTTAAAGTTTAAATTACCATCTGAAGTCTTTTTTGGAAAGAGACTTCAGATACAGTATTAGGGGACCACTAAGACCTATATAAAAAGCATAAAAAATCAGCATGGGACCTTTAAAAAAAAAAAATTTTTTTTTTTTTTTTTTTGCTTTAATCCATGTATTACTAAACATAACCATATACTATAGCCATAGTCAAGAAAATGAATACAAATATTACGAAATAGTGGTTCAATGTACAGAATCTCGCTGTGTTTCTTGTCAAAGCCCAGTATTACTTGTAGTCTCTGTCAGAAACCTTAAATTAAACTGAATCAGGTGAGCTGCTGATGAGATATCGAGGAGAAATCTGGAACCAAACCTGTGTTCTACTTAAAAGCTCACAAAAAACAACTACTTTTTACAAAAAAAGCAAATCTTGATACTTTTTACTTCTGTGTTATTTTGCTTCTAATGTTAACTTTGCTAGCAGACAGATGCAGATTACAAACTGAGAAAAATGGCTTTAAACAATTTGCATGGGTGCCTAGAAGTTTTGCACAGTACTATAGGTAAAAAAAAAAAAACCAAAAAGTAATATGAGAACATTATTAAACATGCTTATTAGTTGTTGTGAACAGGTGAGTTGCAGGCATGACACAAATTGCTAATGTAAATCAACCTCTCTCACACTCTTACCCCCACCACGCAGCTCACACTAAGGACATGCCATTTACATGTGAAACCTGTGGAAAATCCTTTAAGCGCAGCATGTCCCTGAAGGTGCACTCACTCCAGCACTCAGGAGAGAAACCCTTCCGCTGTGAGGTAAACACACAAATGCACCTACATGAACACAAACAAACTCAAATATATTAGTTATTCTTTCGTTTCTGTTTTTGCTTAAGTTGCCACATCATCTTTTATATAATATAAAACAAGTTCTTTTGGAAAATTTGAACTGCATTTGCATTATTTTGTTTATAGTTGAATGTGGGTTTAAAACTGTTGACTGTGTTGTTAGCTTTGGCCATACTGTTGTTCAAATAGTGGTTCTATATTGACCTGACTGGAAAATAAATGCTGTGTATGTTTCTTTGTGACATAGCTGGGTTTCACTGCTGGCTAGTGCAATAGGCTATACTTGCTGCAGACTGAAATATTTGACTTTGGCAAAATTTACCTAATCAGTGCACCCATAGTGTGCATACAGGTTTTTGTCTCTTAATGTTACCTGGAGAGACTTGTGTGCAGTTGACTGGTCTGGTTTTGCTTCTAGCCTGCATCTCCCTCATCCTCCTATTTCTTAAATAACTTTGGTGGTTGAGAACCTTTGCATTTCCAGTAAAGTGGAACATGGTCCAATTCCAGTTCTTTTCCATGCAGCTATTTTAGAGCTGGTCTTCTAGACATATTCACAGAGAATACATAATGTGGCTCCAGACTAAATTACACTAAAATAATTTTAGACTGGATTCTATAATCAATGATTCTAACTTTACTAATAACTAAAGATAATCTTTCTGTTATTATATTCACAACTAAAGGTGGGAAAAATACAGAGAAACTGTGCATGAATGAAAGTATGGCAAGTTTAAAAATGACTCGGTTATTGGTGGAAGTATGGAAACAAAATTATATTTAAGTGAGAATCTGAAATATTTTATTCAAAGTAAATTCTGTGCAGTACTCATCTGATTAAGAATCTCCTGACCTTTTGTAATTTGACTACTTTGAGGGTCAAAATTAAAATGTAAGTAAAATATTCAGTTTCAATAATACTCAAGTCAAATACATTTAATTAAAAATATTATACTTAAAAATAAAAGGAAGTACAGTAATTTGGATTCCAAACTCTGAGCTGAATCTCGACAGCCCTACCTCTGAGATATCACAATAACTTTGACTGGAAAAGACCTGCAATAAAAAGGCTAATCATAAATTGCTTGTTTTGCAGGATGTGGATGAAATGCTTTCTTTGTACTGCTTTTGTGCACCACTATTAACTCACTCAACATTTTGCCTCATAAACAAGAGTTTGTTTCCCATCAGGCTGAGTAAAACTGATGCATAAAGATGAATAAACAGAATAGTTATTTGGACTGTATTTCACTGAATAATCCTTGCACGTCTTATTGTTTTTCGAATTACATACATATGTGTGTGTGTAGCAGACTACTAGGGCTAAGGCTTGTCTTGGGGAAATTATTTATGAAAATATATTGTGCCAAGTCAAAGGTTTCAGCCTGTGTATTTTAATAGAAACTGCTTCTCTTGGATGGGTGTGGGTCCCAGAGGGTGGTCTGGGTGGAGTAGATTATTTCAGTGAAAGATGCAGGGTGTGTGTGGTGGGATGTCTGTTTGTGAGTGCACTCCAGCAGGGTTGGGCTGTCTCATGTATAAATAACTTTGTAATGACAGGCTTATAAGATGTAATAGCAGGTCAAGTCATTTATATTATAAAGCTCACCCTGTCTTTCATGTGCAACTACTGCCTGCACTTAGACTCTGTATTTGTGTGTGTGTGTGTGTGTGTGTGTGTGTGTGTGTAGAACTGTGATGAGCGGTTCCAGTATAAGTATCAGCTGAGGTCTCATATGAGCATCCACATTGGACACAAGCAGTTCATGTGCCAGTGGTGTGGCAAAGACTTCAACATGAAGCAGTATTTTGATGAGCATATGAAGACACATACAGGTAAGGTACACAGACCCTTGGGGAAAACTCTGTGTAAAGTCTTTTCACCCTATATTTTTCTCAAAGCAGTGAAACAACAAATGCACAGAGATACACAGAGTGCTCAAGTCATAACCCTGGTTAAAAATTGCAGTTCTCTGCTGCCTTAAATACCTAATTTCAGTCTTTTCTCCATTTTTTTTCCCTCCAGACTTTTGTGGTTTAAAGTTCTGTGGTGGAACACACCCAGAGCTCTCCAGATGTGCCCATAGACTGGGTGATGCAGGGCTAGGCTTAAAGCTCAGATCTATTTTTTCACCTTTAGTTCATTGAAATGTTTTGGGGAATGACAAACATTTGTTCTGGCTCGATCAGTAAAATCAGTATTACGTAATATTCAGCAGACGAACTGCTTTCATTGATTTTTTCTGATATTACTATATAGAGCTAATTAGCAAATGGATCTGCTTTAATACAAGAAGGTACAATCAAGAAAAGTTAGCATGAATTTCCATGCTGGTTGTACTACTCTCATGGATGAATGAATGGTAAATGGGTCTGCTGAAAGATGGGTATTGAGTGTAGTATATTTAACACTACGTTGGTGGTTAATGGTACTGGCAGTGATGACATGGCCCCTTATTTTTAACTAACTAGCTAATGCATACGTCAGCATGACTGAGTGAAGTATGTGGTTCGTTTATTTTCTTTGAACAACTGAACTGCAGATGGGTAAAATCTGTACAAAAGCAAACCGCCATCATGGACTAATTAAAACATTATCCAAACTTTAATACATAGATATTACATGTTTAATGTGTGCTAGATCATTATGGAAGAATTACACAGCCCCATAGAAAATGAATCTACACTGGCAGCACCAAGGGTGGACCCAGTGTCCACTGACTTTAGCAAAACTTTGTACTGCTTTTATACATTGTGTTTGTTGCGTTCTCTTTGTCTTTAGGCGAGAAACCATTTATATGTGAGATCTGCGGGAAGAGTTTCACCAGTCGGCCAAACATGAAGCGGCACCGCAGAACACACACCGGAGAGAAGCCTTATCCATGCGAGGTGTGCGGCCAGCGCTTCCGGTTCTCTAACATGCTCAAAGCGCACCGTGAGAAGTGCTTCCGGGTCACCAGCCCCATGACCCTGCAGCCCTCCACCATGCCCCTGCCCATCCATCTACCAGGCCACACCCCTTCTTCGTCTGGCCACACCCCTAGCACACCCCAGCCCTCCCAGGCTACCTCCTCGGTTGCGGCAGTTGGCCCAGGAATGATTGGCCCCACCTCTGGGCTCAGTCAGAGAGGTGGGATAGGACATGGTTTTTCTCATTTGCATATGCCAACCACACCCACTCAGCATCACCAAACGCACACCCATACCCCTATCCATCACTCTGGACATACTCCCATGTCGAGTCAGCACCTCTCCGTCCCATCCTCTCTCCTGCCCCCTCCACCTGCCCTTTTTAAAAGTGAGCCTGTCAACCACTGCGCACATGAGGAGACGTACCTGAGACAGGGGTCAACACATCACCACTGAAAACCGTACATAATCATGCAGTTAACACAAACCACATAAACAAAACACACAATGTCCGCCATATCCTGAGCCAGGCGAGCTTGGGAAGGCTATAGAAACAACTAAAGACACTTGCATATATACTGACAGTTCATTTATGTAAGGATGTAACTCAGCAGAAATGCTGAGTGTGTGTGTGTGTGTATGTTTGAGAGGGACACATTCAACTGCTGACAGTGTATTTCCTCATCAGAAGCTTAAATGTGATCACAAAGGACTTTTCAGATTGGTGACCTCAATGAACTCTCTCTCAAAAAAACGACAAAAAAAAACAAAAACACAGACAACCTTGTAAAGCATTATTTTACACCTCATATACCGTTCTGGAAAAATTCCACTTGCATCATAATGATGACAACCCTGCCACTGTATTGAGTTGGCACAATCTCAAGCTCTCTCTCTCTATTTCTTTATTTTCTCTCATTCTCTCTCTCTCTTGCTCTCTTTCTCTTTCTCTCTCTGTCTTTCTCTCTCACCCCCTCTTTCTACGTACCCAGCTGCTGCTGCCAAGGTTCTACGGGTTTCAAACATTTACTTGTGGAAGCTCTATGTTTCAGAGAAATTCACTTTTACAAAAAATGCAGTTCAACCTCCTGTACACAGAAAAAAAAACTTTGTCTTATATAAACACTTGTTTGTGCGTGTATTCAAACCCACACATGCAGACTCTTGGGCACTTAAACTCAAAAGGTAAAATAACATTTACTTTTGTTGTTTCATGGTTGTTGTAAACTTGTGTTCCACTAAAAAAATGTTTTTGATTAAGAATGTGTGTGTTCTGGAAAAGGATTTGTGTGTCTGGTGGAAGATCTTTTCAGTGCGTTTGGTTGGAGGAGTGAGACTGTTAAGAATGACCAATGCTGTGATGTGTCACTAGGAGCTGAATGGGGGGGGGAAAGAATAATTCATTAATTATGTCCTATATGATCTAACCCACTTACCTGACATTTTTTATTTGTAAACTTTGTTACTGTTTTTAAAAGGAAATTTCTAAGCGTGTGTGTGTTCTGGGCTAAAAAAAAAAAAGATAAGAGGTTTATTTGTACTTGTTTATTGAATAGAATGTGCAGGAAGGGCGCTGCAATGTGCAGCTGTGTGTTTTCATGATTGTCGTTATACCCCTGTTGGTGCTGGTGTTGAAAGCTGCTTGTTAAGTTCTCTGTCTTGTACAAGACTATCCATCATGTAGATTATTTTGTGGTGTGCACATGTGCACAAAGGGGGTTTGGAAAAGGTGTGTGTGTGTGTGTGTATGCGTACAAATCAAAAGGTTCTCTCACTGAGCTTTTCTTTTGGTTAGTAGAATGTTGGTTGTCTGATCGTGTGTGTGTGTAAAAGCCCTATTTTGTTTGTCTATTCTCTGCACTTTACTGCTGCATTACAGGTTTGAACTAAAACTGACAAACTTTGGTGATCACATCCAGCGTCTGCGTCTGCGTGAGCTGGTTGGCTTTTGGAAAAGGAGGAGAATCAACACAAAGAGATGAGCCTACGTGTTACCGATTGAGGACCTTCATTTTGGTTGAATCTTTACAACTGTCCAGCAAATAACCTTCTCTTTTCTTTACTTTTCTTTTCCTGGACTTCTCCTGTTCTCGTCTGGAAAATCCTGTTAGTGTATTTTGATGTCTGTGTTCCTTTGTTTTTCTGATTCTCCTCCTTTTCTCTTGGTTTATAGAATGCACTTTCTACTAAAACCTTTCTAGTTGAGACATATAAGCAGACCATTTTAATGTAATACTCTGGAAAGACCTGTTAACCCAGAGTCCCTTTTCTCTGTTTCTACCACTCGACTGTAGCAGTGTGTGTGTGATTGCATCACTGTGTCTGGTACTCAGATGTGCGGCTTTGCCAACTTCCAACTTTGAGTTTCATTTCAATGTTTTGCTTTTTGTTTATCTCTTTTGATCATTTATAAAAAATGACGGACATGTATTACTGATGGGCCTTTTTTATAAAGTTCATTTAACATACCTTCTGCTAACTTTAGGAAGTAAAAGATTAAGTAGCCATATTTCAAACTTCGTTGTCATGATTTGTGTGTGGTTTCTCATGTTCCTCTAATGGGTCAGGTGTGTGTGGTCATGCCTGGAACTCCTGTTTTTCACTCTGCTGACCCTTTGACCCTTTTCTGTCTAGTCCACAGAAACTCAGCTGTTTGGCACTTTGGAGAAGTAAAACAGTGATTAGATAAGCAAAGGTCACAGATTCATTACCAACATATGGGTTACTGCAGGCTGTCCACATGTTAACTGTTACCACAGTACACAGTATTCTGACTGTGATGTGATAATGTATTTGACCCATTGCTGACCCATTTTAGGGTCCATTCACTCAACAGCCCATGCGACGGTCATGCAAAGTTTGGGTGCCCAGGTCAAATTGAATGTTTTGCCGAATTTATGGGTGAACATAAGTACAACGTGTTACTTGGTGCATAAATAGAAATCATGCCCTGCAGAAGAAATGGCATAGTTAAGTGTATTCACAGTAGAGGATGTACTTCTTTTCATTTAGGAAAAATCAACGCAATGTAATTCGACTGGTGTTGTTCAAACTTTTGCATTTACTGTAAACTGGAATGGGTAACATTGCTTCTTTGTTTTACCTGAAGACTACTTATAACCCAAAACCCCACAATCTGGTTTTGGCAAAAGGTGTTTAAATGTTTGAGAAAGTTGCTTAGTTTGGAACTGTCTGGCTTCTATTTAAATTGTAAAGGTAAAAGCCAGTATTCCCTTTACTGACTGTTACAGAGACGAAGAAAAACAGAGGACCTAGAACATGTAATAAGCTAACCAACCAAATCCTGTATGGGATAAAACGGGTCAAAGGACAGCAGACATGTGTCTGCATTCAGAAGTTATCACTGTATACATGTGGGGAGTTAAGGATATTGATATATAACGGCTTAGCCTGTCCCACTGAGGTTTACGTTTCCTTGCATATGCACAAACATTTACCATGGATTTCTCAACATGGTTCTTCTCTCGAATTCTACTTCTGAGAAGGCCCTGATGAGGATGTGAGCATGTGAAAAGTGGATCTGAGTCAGGCATTTGCATTTTGAATTAGTAATAGCTATATACACACTGACTTAAGCGCACACACAAAGTCTGTCTGCACTCCTACACCACTGCCCAAAAATAGCATGCCAAGCAGCCTGTTATTAGAGGGTACAAACGTACAACGAAGGGAGGAAAGAGGGAAGTGTACAGAGAAAAGTGTACTTTTTTTTTTTTAATGTATACATCCTTATGTTTTTCTGAAAGCAGAAAGAAACCATGCACACCTGTGCCTGCCTGCACCTGACACACACATTCATTGGATGAGGTGTGTTTGTTCAAACTTGCATTGTATTCTTGTTAAAGAGTACAGTAAAACTCCACACCCTGCACTGGGGCCTGTAGGTCTGTGCTGTATATCAGTATTCAGGATGTTCCCACTGCTCTGCACACCCTTAGGCTCATTATTCAGTTAGTCACATCAAAACGCATTGTTGAGTAACGTCTGCTTAATATTTAGCAACTACAGTGAAATTACAATGTGAAGTAAGGAATTGAAGCACAGGAATAAGCGTTCCAGGGAATGTTCATGTCTGTTATGTGATGAACAGACCAAGAGCGACCCTTTTTCATCAGGTAACATCATCAGGATTTTTCCATTGTCTACATTTTCTCACCTTGTTCCCAAGTTCAATGCCTTAAGGTATGTCATTTAGTTCAAAGCTTCAAGTAGAAGTTGGCCTACAAAAAGCTAAGTATAAAAAGTAAAACAACAACTCTGTCTCCTTCATCAGCATAGGAAGTGATGTTTGTCGGGCTCTATTCTTCTCTTTTTGGGATTCCTTTGGTCTAAAACAAAATGCTCCCAAGGGAAAGGTGAAGACAACAGGGCAGTCGCTGAACCAACATAATAGAATGGAATTTACCACAAAAAAAAAACTGAATGTGAATGGCCTGTCTGTATGAGTAGACTGAGTAGTTAATGCATATAGTATTATTTGAGCACATCCCCCTTACATTTGTTCACAGTACTGTGCAAAAGTACCCTTCAACCACCCTTCATTTCTTTATATTTTGCTTTAAATCCTGTTGGTGCAAATACTTTATGCCTGTCATGTTTGGTGTATCAAGTAAAGGAAAATAAAATAAAGATATGGGAACAAATGTTTTACAGTGACAGACTGCAAAGCGCCTAGAGCTACATGGTGCCTAGATAAAGGAGTTCCAACCACTCAGCTTTCAGCACTACCAGTATACTGATCACCACCTGATCATCTGGAATCATGTGCACCAGATTCTTCACTGGTTCAGGGCTTAAGTTAGACAAATTTTGTTACACTTGCAGGATTCATATGTAAGTCACTGGGTGGCTTAACAAGTAAATACTAATTAACTGACTGGACTGAAAACGAGAGATTTGAACGTCCTTCAGGAAGCCTGAAAAACTGTTCCTCAAGACTGCACTAAAAATACAAGAAAGCTGTCTCTTTGGGAACAAATTATGAAGAAATGAGGGGTGGCTGAAGACTTGCACAGCTCTGTAGATGTGTTAATGTTAGCTCTTCCTCACAGACACTCTATGGACAAAAGTATTGGGATGCCTGACAATTACACAAGTCTGACATTGCATTCAAATTCACAGAGTTTAATAGTCCTTCTTTCTGCCGCCATGACAGCTTCCACTCTTCTAGGAAGGCTTTCCACAAGGTTTTGGGAGTGCTTCTGTGGCCATTTGTGTCCAATCATTCTGTAGAGCATTTATGAGGTCAGAGACCCAAAGGGGTTGAATGGGGTTGAGGGCTCTGTGTGGATCGGTCAAGTTCTTCCACACCAAACTCATCCAACCATGTCTTTAAGGGCCTTGCATTGTGCATTGGGGCACAGTCATGCTGGAATAGAAGAGACTTTTCCCTAAACTGAGTCCGCGAAGTTAGGAGCATGGCGCTGTCCAAAATGTCTTAGTACCCTGAAGCATTCCTATTAAGCCCCTCCCTGGAAGTAAGGGGCCACCACCCCAACCCTCAAAATTAGGTGTGTCCCAATACATTTGTTCATCCAGTGTTCATCGCCCCCTGTTGTTTGTGTGGGTTCCTCCGAGGAGGTGGAGCTCAGACTCCGCTCCGTTATAAACTGAGAGCAGCAGCATAGCTGGTCTGAGAGCTCCGGGACCAGAGGAGAACCGAGGAGAACCAAGACGAACCAAGACGAATCGAGCGACGAGAGGTTCTGCTGTACGTGCGGTTTCTGGTAAGTAACGTCCTTTTTGAATGTATTATTTTGAATGGTTCCACAGTTTTGGGAAATCGACTGCAGAAAAGTCACTTTACAGTTACTGAAACGGAATCTGTGCAGACTTTTATGTTGGTTTATTGTAGTTTCAGAACAGGATTATAATTGAACATTTTTAACCATTTACCCTTTGCAGCAGTTTGAATGGCGTTAGGCACCTTCATCCAGTGATCATCAAAGGGTTAAAAAAGAAAAATCAATATACGAAATGCATCTGCACTGTACATAGTAAAAACAATGTACGACGGGGTAGTTAAAATTAATGTTTACATTTTTTAAGTGTTAGCTGGATATTATCGTACTAGTAGTAGTTGTAATAGTAGTCATAATGATTAGTTGTATTATAATAATTATATGATTATATAGCAAATAGGGCTACACTGCATTTCAAAGCATCTGTGCTCATACATAGTATATTAATATTGCAAAATGCTTCAGTGTTCTTCACAAATCCAGTTAAAATAACAAACAAAAATTACTTAGGAGTTAAAATCAGAACAGGGCCTGAGAGATCGTACTCTGATGTCGCAATGTCGGCTGAAGTGAACAGTCTGTGTGTTAGAGATTTTGCTGACAGAACTTGTCTCATCTCCTCACAAGTTTTCTTTCTTCTGTTCTTCTCCTCTGAAACAGCATTGAAACTCCGGTACACAGAACTGAAGACAGTCTAAAGGTGAAATGTTCATACACTCTCTTCGATCCTAGATTTTTGTTTGCAAGAGCTGAATATCTAAGAGGAAACCTCTTTGGGTTAATCCAATCATTGTCCAGCTCACTCTGTCTCACAGTTCAACTGTAGTGAATCCAGGCTGCTCTGCAGATCTCAGCACAGCTGGGATCGAAACTGCTATTTCCTGTTCACTCTCCTGTTTTTCAGATGAAACAATATGAGAATAAAGTGATTTGGCAAGAGTGAGGATTAACAATAGAGTTTCAATTAGAGAAACAGGGACTAAGCCTAGTCCTAAACTGTTTTGTACTTTAAATGCAGAATCTCCATCCAGAATGGAGCTTGATTGGATTAATCCTTATCTTAATAACTGTCCAAGTCCAGTCCTGTATATCCCAATTAGATTTAAAATGATTTACATTTGCATTGCTTGTAGAAAAACTATTATTTACAAACTATAATTTGAAGAGTAAACAGCAGCAATGCTGATATTAATTCAGTATAATTTAAATTGTAGTTGATTTTCTACATTATAAAGAAGTATACAGTTAGTTAGTCCTAACGGAACACTCTGATTGGTCGAGAAGTGTTTTACACACACTGCTTTTTACAATAAATATATCAATCTGCTGAGCACCGGTTGCTTAGCATAGCAACTCACTGTACATTTTAGTTTTCTACTGTAGCTTGTACTAAAATAATTCACATTGCAGCCCATATGCCCCACTCCTGAAGAGGAGTATGAAGAGAAGTCCACATCAAATTCCAAACCACTCTAAACAAACTGTTCACTGCGACGGTGGAACAACTAACTAACTTAATGTTAAACATGCTGGACTTCACTAGACACTAGTACTATAGTACAGACAATACTACAAACTAGTACAAACTAGACAATAGTTCACCAACAGGCTGTTCAGACTGGATAAACTGAACCACATTCAAGTTAATTATAGTAACTACAGAAATACTGAGCTGAACTTGGTTTTGCTACAATATTAGACTTCTATCCATTTTGTCAGAAGGAATCACAGATGTTAAAGCACATTTGATATAAAATTCAGGCTTTTTTGCGTTACTTGTTTCTTTATTTTGTAGAACTGTTGTATAAAAGCAACAGATCTCTCAATGAGTTATCACCATTAAGATTACCATTGTGATCACCTACCCATCACAGCCATGATAACATACCCCCTATTGAGCTTTTTACTGCTCAGAAACCATTTGCAAAGCAGTCTAGTCATATACTTGCGAAGTCTAGTCATATAACAGTTATATTACAATACCTATACAATAAGAAAACAAAATAGATTTTTTATGTCATCCCTATTTCTTAGGATTGCTTTCTTAAATTTCTTTCTTATGTTCTTCTTAAAAGAGAGAAAAAGAAGAACAGAAATTGCCTGAATAGTTCCTATCCCTGCTAACGATGAGGGACTCTGTCTTCAACTGCTGCTTTGCCCCGCCCCATCCACCTCCTGGCCGAGGGGAGGGGCCACATTCACATGGCAGAAGAGCTGAGGCCCCGCCCCCTAATGACCGCCGCTTCCTGATCTTTTTTGACTTTGATGAGACTCTGGTGGATGAGTGCAGTGATGATGCGGTGGTCAATGCTGCACCTGGCGGCTCTCTGCCTGGCTGGCTGAAGGACACTTATCGACCCGGCAGGTATAATGAGTACATGCAGCGAGTGCTGGCCTACCTGGCTGAACAGGGAGTCACTCCAGGGACCATCATCAACACGATAGAGCAGCTTCCACCATGTCCGGGAATTCCGGCACTGTTTCGCTTCCTGATGTCCCGCCCGCCGCGGGATTTTGAAATTGTATGTGTGTCTGATGCCAACACAGTCTTCATCGAGGCGTGGCTGCAGAAGCTGGGCTTTCGTAATCTCTTCCATCGTATATTTGCAAATCCTGCCCACTTTGATGATAATGGCCAGTTGCAACTGCGCCCATTCCATTCCCACAGCTGCCTGCGGTGCCCAGTAAACATGTGCAAGGCAGAAATAGTGCGCCAATATACAGCTCAGCGGGTGCGTGAAAGAAGTGGTAGACGCTACCAGAGGGTTCTGTATGTCGGAGACGGAGCCAACGACTTCTGTCCGTCGCTGACTCTGTCGCCGCAGGATACCGCCTTTCCTCGTCGCGACTTTCCCATGCACCGGTTGATCCAGGAGATGGGGGAGGCTAAGCCTGGGGAGTACAAGGCCAGTGTGGTGCCCTGGAGCAGTGGTGAGGACATCATCAACAGGCTCAGGAAGATTGTGGAAGAAAGGCCTTAACATAGCGGTTCCCAGTTCTGATCCAGGAGGAATTCTGATGTTTTCCTGCTTTAATATAGTTGCCATGAGACTAGTTTGTCTGTGTGGTCATTGGGTACTTCTCAATGTCCAAAGTGAATAATAACCCATATATACTGGAATGGACTATTGCCAACTTCCTTTACTGTTTGTGTCATATAGAGATAACCCAAGGAAGTTCCAGTTGAATTTGCAAAAAGTTGCAAATTAAGTCGTAAAGTTCCATGTGACCATTTACAAGTTGTAACATCCCATCACCCAGTATGTCCTCTGATACATGAACAAAATACATCAAACCTGCTAATGCTGCTGGTTAATGGTATGTAATATATCTGTGACACCTCACTTTTTGTTTCACATTGTGCATAAATCATTAACCTTTTATGTACTTGTAGAGATTAGGAAGGCACAATTAGTTGTAAACAAACATGAAATTATTTTTTAGCAGTGAGTGATTTTATTGGTCCATTCTAATATCCAGTCACTGATAACCACCCAAACAACTGGAAACTGTGATTTAATGACTTGACATTTTTCTACCTTTCCTAGTAGATAAGGATTATGTACGTGCACCACATGTACAAATTCATAAACTAAGGTTACAGGTTTATGGGAACCTGCCTGAGTTTACCACTTGCAACTCCCCAAGGTCAACATAAACCATTCACCTGTTTAATCACCGTGTGTAATAAGCCCTCATCTAGTTGGTCATTTACCCCTGAGGGCATTTTAAGGGCCTTTCCATTACTATATTTTAAACCCAGGTTATTAGACAAGATGACAAAGGGGTGAAGAATAGAGTGAACGTGATCATTTGTCATACGTGAACACACCACAGCACACAGTGTGAACAGCACGAAACTCAACCTCTGCATTTAACCCATTCACCAAGTGAAGCAGGGGGCAGCCAGGAACACGGCGCCCGGGGAGCAGTGTGTGGGGACGGTACCTTGCTCAGGGTACTTCAGCGATGCCTAGCGGTCTTGGGAATCGAACCCGGACTCTCTGCTCGCAGGGCGAATGCCCTAACCACTGGGCTACCAGCTGCCCTAATGCTGCCTTTAACAAGAGAACCTCCCTTGATATCACTGTACCCTGCCGCATTTACCTTTTCAAACCTGAATAAAGTGGCAGACAAACCATTTATAAGCATCAACAATAAAATACTTAATATGTCAAGGGCATAACATTCAGTTTACAATGTTTAACTGCTCCCATTGGTTGGTTGGTACAACAACACTGCTTTTCACTACTAGGTTACTAGTTAACAGGCAATGCAGCAAGTGACAAGAAAATCAAAGACAAGAAACTGTGACCCTAAACAAAGGCTTAGAATCAGAGAAGATGTATGTATGTTATATTCATATTTCTCAGAAAAAGTCTGAGAATTTATGATGTTTGCTTGGCTAGCTAATTAGCCCACTGGCTACTCTACTGCCCTTCCCTGGTTTTGAAGTGGGAGTGTTAAAGACTGAAAATTACATACCCAAATATACACACAACCACACTTCAATTCTGAACAGGCCTGAATATGAATCATAATCTTCAGTTGCTTTAAATAGCAACCTATATATTAAGGCACACTTATACTTTTGTTGAGCTATGTATATGTGATTCATGACATTGCCCATGTGTTCTGAGTTTTAGCTGGGAATGCTAGTCGTGCAAAACCTCTGAAATGAACGCTATACCTCTACAGCATGAACGCCAGTATGAATGATGGGGACAATAAACCAGAAAGGGATGTGACATCAGAAGCAGACAACAACGACTGAAAGAACAGAACCTGACCCCTGTTTGTTTGACATCTCCATGCCACTCCACAGCAACAAAACAGCAACACTCGATGCTAAATGGAATAGAATGTGCTGTGCTCAGAATGGTTCACTCATTAACTCATTCACTGTATAGTGTTTTCTACATAGTGAACTAAACATAGTGAACTAAATATATATATATATATATATACACCAACAATTTGAGCAGTGTGTGGGGTCAGTACCCCAGTTGTACCAAAAGCAGTCATGGATTTGATCCCACAACCTTCTACTTGCATGCAACTCCCTAAACACTAGGCCACCAGTGGTTAGTAAAAATAGTGGCTCACTGCACTATTTCTGTATTAAGCAGTCATTTTGAACCAGCCCATAGATTTTATTACACTGATGGCCAAGGTTGTTTGACCCCAACCTCCTAGCGGATATAGCTATTATTCTTCCAAATACGCAACTGATTCTCAGACCAATATGTGAACAGAATTCTTTGCATAACAGCTGTGTGCAGTTAAAATGCTGTTCTGTCATGCTAACCAGGACTAAACAGCCTTTTCTTTTTTAGGGGCTGAGATTATACTGATTATGTCAGACAAAGGGTGAAAGGTTGGGTATTGTGCTCAAAGCTAGTCTTTGTACTGTTCAAGAGAAATCATTGCTTGTGTGGAAATACCACCATGTTCTGAAGCAGTCCTATTCTGTGAGGATTTCTTTGGGCAGTGGGTAAGATATGAATCTTAGAGCTCTGGTAGTCAATACTGATTCAGAGTTGAACAAAGTCATAACCAGGACAGTACCTTCAGTATTCTTCTCCTACTATGTAATAATAGTGCCTTTACACATTTCATTAATTGTTTATTATGTATTTTTTTACATCCTAGCTTCACATCTTTCTTGTAATGTCCTTATGTGTCAATTCGTGTTTCTTGACTGCATGTCACAAATATCCAGGGTAAGGTCCAGGACTGTGTGTCTCTATAGGCATATTTCCATCTTAAAAGGAGGATTATAAATCATTGCTGAACCCTGTGAGTCTCTGTCCACCTGTTTTACACAACTGCTCTCTGACCTACAGCACATGGTGTTTGTGTGTGTGTGTGTGTGTGTGTGTGTCTCTCTCTGCATGATGCTGGGTGGGCATATTGATATTACAATGGACTGAAGAGCTTATTAATCTCTTTCAAGCTATATTAAAATCACACAAAACTTTGAAAGTGGGAGGAACAGAACAATTACCTGAATGTCATTAAAAATTAATGACAGATAATGAAGGATTCTCAACATGAGTAAAGAATGTTCCATGTGAATGTCTTTTACAAATGTATCAACAAGTGAACACCATAGTGGTCGGTATTTTTACGTTTCTGTTACTGGTCTGTAAACATGCTTTAGTTATTTAACTACAACAGATTAAACATAAAACTCATTGCTAGGTTATTTGATTAGTCATATCATATACAGTGGTGTGAAAAACTATTTGCCCCCTTCCTGATTTCTTATTCTTTTGCATGTTTGTCACACAAAATG